>JACEFZ010026745.1:0-22500 GCA_014155875.1 Cepaea nemoralis
CCCACCCTGCACACATTGTACAGTGACATTCTGAAAGTCTTGCTATATGATCATGATTTCTTGCCCCCCCCCCCCCCCCCCCCCAAAAAAAAAAAACATAAAACATTTTTAAACAAGCCTATAAATATAAAGCTCTGAGTGAAACAGATGCTGATATCAAAGCCAAACATACAGCATTTGTTAACATGAGAGAATAATCTTCAAAAATCAAAAGTCACGTGAAAGACAAAAATCACAATTATGGAATTTTAGAGCAATTAATCATCCATGAATAAACACATGATATAAAGTCTTCATTAACTGAAAATGACTACACATTAAAAAAAAAAAAAATTATGCAAAAATGTATCTGTCTCCTGAATTATTTTTCTTGACCTATTTACCTGCCTAAATGTGTCTGTCTCTCACTGTACATTTATGATCTCACATTGAATGTTACATTTTGTGAATGTGACAGGACAGGATGGAACTAGATTTCAAGCAACTGAAGTAGTTGATTAGTTGTGGTTCCAGCTTCACGGCCAATGGTCACCCCCATAATGCTTTGTTCCTCACAGCGTCACTCTACACACTTACTCAGTAGCTGGGTGACAGAATCATGTACTACCAGTCCAACATGAGGACAATGTGTAAGGAGACCACAACTGGATAAACATATCTACTTATTTTATAATCTGAGATGTAATTAGGTTGTGTTAGCAGCAGTCTTACAGGTTCATGAAGATGATGATGATGATGATGATGATGATGATGCAGAAGAAGAAGGCGGTTAAGGGGAAACACCAGCTGATACAACTTCTAGGATAAATAGTCAATGCTATGCATTCTGCCATGCCATCTGTTCATGCTTTATGTCCACTTGCTCTAAAGTGATTCATAATGAATAAATATGTAATTATTCATAACAATAAATTATCATCACCCACTAATATCACTGATTGACCACATCACTGGCTGACCAAATCACTGACTGACCAAATCACCCAACCAACCACAATGGGTCTCTACATTTTAGGACTAGCACCATAATCCCATCATGCCTCAAGGTGTGGACAAGGGTGTTGTACGTGTGACTGTTCTAATATCACTCATTCCAGCCGAGTTGACAATAACTAGTGACCTCAAGGTGTGGACAAGGGTGTTGTACGTGTGACTGTTCTAATATCACATGATTCCAGCTAAGTTGACAACAACCACTAGTGACCTCAAGGTGTGGACAAGGGTGTTATACATGTGACTGTTCTAATATCACTCATTCCAGCCGAGTTGACAATAACTAGTGACCTCAAGGTGTGGACAAGGGTGTTGTACGTGTGACTGTTCTAATATCACTCATTCCAGTTGAGTTGACAATAACTAGTGACCTCAAGCACAACACAACAGACTCAAAAACTCTGCAGCTTGATACACAAATTATTGTAGTCAAGAAGAACCTTATTCTTGTATTTGAGTGGCTCCCAAACTTGTTCAGACGGCTTCCCCCTTACATCTCTGAAACTCCCATACATATACACACATTCTCCCCTCCCCCATTATTATTGTATTAAGTTCACACATTTCACCACCACATCACTACTTCCTTCCACTGCCCACAGGAAGGTTATACAGCTGACTTTGGGAATTTCTGTTCAATTTCAAGAAATGGATCACAAGGCAACCACTGATTTCAGTCAAAATACTGGAATTTCCTAGAGCTATTCTGCACCAAGCAAAGCAGTAGGCATTCATCACTTCACACATTCATTCTTTCCGAAAACTGAAGTATTTTATTCAGTGATGCTAATTTACTTAGTACAGAACATGTTCAGAAAAGTGAGCGTTTTGGTTGTGTTGGATAGTATATAGAATAAGTTAAGAAAACTGTGTAGAGGCTGAATATAGAATGAGTATAGAAAGAGTTAATAAAACTGTAATTGATTTAGTTGTGTTGGGTAGCATATAGAATGAGTTAAGAAAACAACAGTGTTTAGAGTGTATTGGAAGCAACTGTCGCAGACAGCAGAGCACATACTCCAGGACTGCCCAAACTACAACATATTCAGGCAAACCTTCTGGCCTAGAGAGACAACAGTGGAAGATAAACTCTATGGACTGCTGAGTGAACTAAAAAGACTGTTAGATTCAACCAAGAGACAACATTGCAGTTATAAACATATTTTAGGCGAACGAAAGAAGAAGAAGAAGAAGAAGAAGAAGAAGAAGAAGAAGAAGAAGAAGAAGAAGAAGAAGAAGAAGGAAGGAAGGAAGGAAGGAAGGAAGGAAGGAAGGAAGGAGGAAGGAAGGAAGGAAGGAAGCAACTATGTATCATATAGTAATTTGCTTGATATAGAATAATGTGGTTCTGGTTGGCTTACTAAAGTTGGTTGGGTAACTGTGAACATTCAAGCTTGTGTACATGATTAAGATGACCTCATTACAAGCAATCATACACATGAAATCACAGGTACTGACTGACATCATGAGGTGGTAAGATTTGAATTCCTGTGCCAACAGCGTGACACTTTTCTGTAGCCTAGTATCTCCTCCAAACATAGGAAGGGAAAACTAGAAAAAAGATGTGTTGTATGGAGAGACATGGAAGAGAACTAGACAGAGATATGCGTTGCATGGGGAGACATGGAAGAGACCTAGACAAAGATGTGTTGTATGGGGAGACATGGAAGAGAACTAGACAAAGATATGTGTTGTATGGGGAGACATGGAAGAGAACTAGACAAAGATATGTGTTGTATGGGGAGACATGGAAGAGAACTAGACAAAGGTATGCGTTGTATGGGGAGACATGGAAGAGACCTAGACAAAGATATGTGTTGTATAGGGAGACATGGAAGAGAACTAGACAAAGATATGTGTTGTATGGGGAGACATGGAAGAGAACTAGACAGAGATATGCGTTGCATGGGGAGACATGGAAGAGACCTAGACAAAGATATGTGTTGTATGGGGAGACATGGAAGAGAACTAGACAGAGATATGCGTTGCATGGGGAGACATGGAAGAGAACTAGACAAAGGTATGTGTTGTATGGGGAGACATGGAAGAGAACTAGACAAATATATGCATTGTATGGAGAGACATGGAAGAGAACTAGACAAAGATATGTGTTGTATGGAGAGACATGGAAGAGAACTAGACAAAGTTATGCATTGTATGGGGAGACATGGAAGAGAACTAGACAAAGTTATGCATTGTATGTGGAGACATGGAAGAGAACTAGACAAAAATATGCATTGTATGGGGAGACATGGAAGAGAACTAGACAAAGGTATGTGTTATATGGGGAGACATGGAAGAGAACTAGACAAAGGTATGTGTTATATGGGGAGACATGGAAGAGAACTAGACAAAGATATGTGTTATATGGGGAGACATGGAAGAGAACTAGACAAAGGTATGTGTCGTATGGGGAGACATGGAAGAGAACTAGACAAAGATATGTGTCGTATGGGGAGACATGGAATGGAAGAGAACTAGACAAAGGTATGTGTTATATGGGGAGACATGGAAGAGAACTAGACAAAGATATGTGTTATATGGGGAGACATGGAAGAGAACTAGACAAAGATATGGGGAGACATGGAAGAGAACTAGACAAAGGTATGTGTTATATGGGGAGACATGGAAGAGAACTAGACAAAGGTATGTGTTATATGGGGAGACATGGAAGAGAACTAGACAAAGGTATGTGTTATATGGGGAGACATGGAAGAGAACTAGACAAAGGTATGTGTCGTATGGGGAGACATGGAAGAGAACTAGACAAAGGTATGTGTTATATGGGGAGACATGGAAGAGAACTAGACAAAGATATGTGTTATATGGGGAGACATTGAAGAGAACTAGACAAAGATATGGGGAGACATGGAAGAGAACTAGACAAAGGTATGTGTTATATGGGGAGACATGGAAGAGAACTAGACAAAGGTATGTGTTATATGGGGAGACATGGAAGAGAACTAGACAAAGATATGTGTCATATGGGGAGACATGGAAGAGAACTAGACAAAGATATGTGTCGTATGGGGAGACATGGAAGAGAACTAGACAAAGATATGTGTTAAATGGGGAGACGTGAAAGGAAATGCAAGGCATGACAAAGGATAGAAGGACTTGGCATGAAAAGATGGTTGAAGCCTTATATAAAGAGAAGATGAAGTAAGTCATCTAATATATGTCTATCTCCCACCCTTTTCTACAAGTGTGGATCAATGCCTGCACTTTTATTACTTTAATTTCTTTGATGATCTCAGGGGTTCCCCAGTGTTCTCTGTTTCCTTTTTAAAACCCAGTCACCTGGATGAAAGTAGGTCAGTAAGGGTGCACATCAGTCCGTAAGGTGAGTCACAAGAATGGATTGGTGGAGCTGCTGGGAGGCAGGACCTTCTGCTGCACCGATGCGCTCTGTTGAGAGAAACACTACATTTAACAAATTGGAAACAAGACATTTCCAGGCTTTTTACTTAAATACTACACAAGCACCAGGTGGCCACGATCGGAGCTGCTCATCAGTTGCTTCAGAAGTTTGCGATTGGTACTCCTATCTGGACACTCTTTACCACCAGTATACCGTGCTATAAGAGGCAGATTCTTAAAGGCATCTGCCTATGAACAACATAATAACCACCTAGTCATCATAAGAAGAAATCACCTAGAGAACACTGGCAACCAGGAAGATTGACAATGCCAGAAACAGAATAAAGGAAGACAATGCTGACAAATTGATAGAGTGGCACGGAAGAGATCATGTCTAGTGCCTATCATCAGCACACAGAAACAGATGGTTTCTCCCATGTTTTCCCATCTGACTCATCTTCATGTGAACAAAGATAACACAAACAATAGCTTGCATACTACCTGGCATATTCGGCTGTTTCTGGTCAGATGCATACTACACAGTCAAATATGAAGTGAATAGATTTTTGCATTGTGGACGAAATACTTACAGTCACTGATGCAGTTTTCTGAACCTACTGACTATATGTGTTAATTATTTCAGCCAAAACAGGATTAATTTATGCCATTCACATTTCACTGTTCCTGGCTTTTAGGCCATTGTTATACTGTCTGGCCTTGGAGCTTGGCCATGTTTAATTTTCTTGATAGCATTTTTTATCTTGTCTTTCAGTGTGGGTGGGCCTTCCATATTTTAATTTGGGTTATCGCCTCTGTCATCATCAAATAATTCACTGATGTATTCTGACCATCTATATATCTATTTTGTCCGTTTCAATGTTTCCATCCTTTTACTTGATACATCCTATTTGTATGCAATTATGCTTTTCTGATAAGATCTTATTTTCCTGTGCACAATTTTCTTATTGTTCAAAGTTTATTTTCAATTGCATAGCATTGTTTCGTATACCTTTTCTGTTTAGCTTCATTACACTTCTTCTTGATTTAATTATTTGATATTTGTTGCCATTTCTTGTGCAAGACATTTTCTATGTTCCTTCTTTTCTCGTTTTGGCACATGTTATTGCATTGATATTTCAATTAATTTATTGCATTTCTTGTTATCACTCCTCTATGAAACGGAGGTGTTCACGTGTTTGAAACAAACATGAATTAATTAATAAAAGACTTACCATAAAAGGGTTGGACACAGGCTGTTGACCTGGCGCTGGTCCCAACTGACCCCAGCTGCTCACTTGCTGAACACCTCCAGTATGTGCAGACATCATGTAAGATCCTGGCACTGCATAGTTTCCCGCCGCAGAAGCTATGCCATACCCTCCATTTGGCATGGCTGAAAACTGCCCAAACCCTGCAGGTTGTCCCTGCATGCCTAAGTGACCACCATAGCCAGTGGGAGCAGACACGCCTGCTGGAGAAAACTGGCTTGCTGTAGCAGATCCCCCAAAAGGATTTGCATGAACAGCTGGTGAGGAAACAGCAAACACAGGTGGCCCTGACATAGGAGCCCCGGCAAATGGGTTCGTAGCTGAAAAACAAAACTTGGTTAAGGGAATTCCAAGGGGCAAAATAATAACAAAGTGTTTGCATATCTAGAATGTCCTTCTTCTTGTTACTGTTCACTCACAAATCGTTTCAAGCATTGCCTGCTGCTTTTCTGGTTTCTCTACTGCCTACAAGAGAACAGATTTATGGTGATGCAATTCAGGAGCAACCATGCAAGAGAACATAGGGATCAATGCTCATCATCCTGTGCATGACTCCTGCTATAATTCTTCACAGAAAAAAACACAAAAAAGGAACAGACAGTCTGCCAATTGTTTAAGAGAGATAGATGATGTTACTTGAGAGGAAAACAGAGCTTGAAAAGGTATGAGGAAGGTGAAGAGAAGGAAGACTCAGATATTTTGCTACTGCTTCTACTACTCTGACTGCTGTTACCCTTCTACTGCCGCTGTTACTGCTGATGCTGATGAAACATGTTCGTTGAGGTTGATAGAGATGAGCACATTCACCTACTTCCCTCAAAGTCTTGGTCCAGGAAATTATTACACATGTATACCACATATCTACCATGTGTACACCCTTATAACACAGGTAAAAGTAAAGGACCTTGTTCTATGTCTTGAGGTGTATTGGGCCTCATATTCGTATATACCAGTCGGCACCTGGGTCATGTGATCAATATTATGCTGACTACCTTTACTACCCAGAACATTTCCTGGTATTCAATTTACTCTGGCTTGGCCTGAGAGCTCTGGTTCATTTTCAAAAATCCCCATCTTGATGGGAAATCGAAAGCAGCTGCCCCTCTGACATGTCTCCACCTTGCCGTGGTAGAGGGGCTTGCGTGTTCTAATGACCCCTAGAGATGCCGACGGTAGAGCAGTTACTGGTAGGGTCTCCCATGTCGGAGAGGTCAAGGGATAGGTCACACACCTGCTGCCTTGCAGGTAGACTGGGGACAAGCAGTCAAAGGCTAGGGATAAGCAAATCCATAGCACTCAAGTCCGAATCAGGCGCATGATGCCACTACATTCTTGGTCCAGACACATATTCTACGGCTCTCAGCTGAGGGATATGGCTGAACGCCAGTCAATATCCCTTGGATGTGAGGGCTGGGCCGATACTCACCCACTGCTAAATGAAGGTGAGGTGCTGAGCCTGCTACATGCTTGGTCCAGACGCTTGTTCTACGGCTCTCAGCCGAGGGATATGAGGGATCCACCGGATGAGAGAGCCTGGCCATTACTCACTCCCTGCTGCATGGAGGTAAGATGTTGAGCCGGCAGCACAAACAGCCTACCTCATAAGCGTTACTAAAGGTGGAAAAAGCGTCCCAGTTGCAAGCAATGGTTACGATACAAGTCTGTATCTAAACTCGAGTGAGCGTAGTCAAAGGTGGAAAAACGTCTCATTTATACCAAATGGAATAATTGGCTAGCAAATCCATTACATGGAAGTCTGAAGCAAAAGTTTGCTGAGTGGTTGTTGTCTCTTTAACACAAAATGGAACGCTTGGCTAGCGAATCCATTATGTGAAAGTCCAAAGCGAAAGCTTGCTGAGTGGATGTCATCTGCAGACCCAATACATGGAAGTGAGGAATTAAAGCAGCCATGAGCAGGACGTGGCGATTCCTTGGGAGTCTCAGAACGCTATGTGCCGGCTCTACAATTATGGAAACCTCCTTGGATGTCGGGGAATGCCCAAGGACTGCCCCTGCCTTCCCTTGAGGGTTGACCGTGATCTCTTTGACTGTTCTAACTTGACCAACTGAGACGTGGACGACACCACAACAGTAAGAGTCTAATGTCCCTCGAAACCACAGAAAGGCAAACCCGTAAAAACACCAGTAGAAGTCGGATGTGCCGTCCTAATGGTGCAAATAAAATTGGCACAATGCAAAAACGTCCGAGTGAGAGTGGAATGTCCTTCGTGCCCGGAACAGCTCTGACTATCTTGTCTTCCGGGTACAGCGTCCAGCACATGTCAGAACCAAAAGCTCGCTGAGTAAACGTCGTCTGCAGACCGACAGTTCCTGGTTTGTGCGATGAGTGGCTTGTGGCGAACGAAATGCCCAATACATGGAAGTGAGGAATTAAAGCAGCCATGTGCATGACATGGCGATTCCTTGAGTGAGCCCAGTACTAGAGCGCTATGTATCGGCTCTGCAATTATGGAAGCCTCCTTGGATGGCGGTAAATGCCCATGGACTTCCCCTGCCTTCCCTTGAGGGCTGACCGTGAAGTCTTCGACCGTTCTAACTTGACCAGCTGGGATGTGGACGGCACCACAACAGTGAGAGTCCCCCAGGATGGCTAACCTGATAAAAAAAATGCCCTCTAAAGTCGGATGTGTTACCTTAAGGGTTTTGGCCCAAGGGTACATAACAAGACACAATTACATCTGTAAAAACACTCCAGATGAATGCAGAAGAAGAAAAAAGCAGCCGTAGTGATACTGAGTACACCAACCATTACATGTTTATTGGTTTAAAAATAGGCCTAGCAGTATATGTGTGTGTGTGCGCGCGTGAGTGTGTGTGTGTGTGAGTGTGTGTGTGTGTGAGTGTGTATATATATATATATATATATATATTCATTCATTCATTCATTCAGGAGCTTGTCCTTTGCAGAACCTCGCTCCCATAACAACCTTCTGGAAAACCTCATGTTCATATATAATCTCATCTCATCATGTTCCTCTTGTACCTTGCGGTGTCGAGGTGAAGTATAAACAGCGGGAGAGTGCCCACTTATGGGCTTCATGTATTGATATTCCCATTGACTCTGTTATTCCCTGCATCCATCGTTTACATGGTTGGCCTCTTCCTCTGCTTCCCTTTGGTTGTACATCATTGCTTGTTGTGGTATACTGTTAGTTGGTAACCTACTTGCATGGCCAAACCATTTGACTTGCTGCCTTCTAATAAAATCTAGTGCAACTATAACCCCCATTTTAGTCCTGATTTCTTCATTTCTGATCTTATCTCTTCTTGATACATTGAGTATTCTTCTCAGGAATCTCATTTCTATTGTGATTTTTCTTTTCTCTTTTTCTGTCATTGTCCAGGTTTGGCATTGGTAACATAGAGTTGGTAGGAAGATTGTGTTGTAAAGTGCTTTCTTAGTAGTTATTGATACATTTTTGTTCTTTAGTATTGGTGCTATTTTTCCAATGAGTTGGTATGCCTTAGTGCATCTATTTTCAATCTCGTCTTCTGATTTGCCATTTGATGATATTATACTTCCTAGGTACTTGAAACTCTTTACCTGTTTCAAAGGATGTTTGTTTAGGTGAACTGTTGTTGCTTTTTCTTCTTTAGTTATAGTCAATACCTATGTTTTACTTGTGCTAATTTTCATGTTATGTTCCCTACACATTTCGTTTAGACTATTCATGTGGTCTTGTAATTCTGCTTCTGATTTTGCTATTAGTGCTTGGTCGTCCGCAAACAGGAGTTCTCTAATGGTTAGATTTGCAGATGGTTCTTCTTCTGTGTTCTCGTCATGCAGTGTTCTTGCTGTCTCTGTTTGGCAGGTTTCTTTACATACGTTGTCTATATCTATATCTATAAAACAGAGTGTATGTTTGTTTGTGGGTTTGTGGGTCTTGGATGCGTTCGATAATGGTACATCCGATTGAGATGAAATTTTCTACACGTCTTCCTTTCATTCCTGTGCAACCGACTATAATAATTTCTTAATGTAAAATCTTCTACTTATTTAATAACATTTACTTTTCCATTTTCATTATATAATGTCTATATAGCAGGGGGACTTCACTCTAGAAAAGTTATTTCAAGGGGCATAACTTTTAATAACATTTTTATATACTTTATAGTCATATTGTTGGACTTACTTGCACTATTGTTAAACTCTTTGTCTATAGTTATTTTCAGGCATATGAGTTATAATAAATAATGATATAATCTTTAAGGCATTTTCAAAGTTTTCATAAAAATAATGCATAACATTGTAACCCATCTTTTTCTACAGTTTTCATTGAATGGTGTGTGGAAGGACATTCTTTTAAGTTACTGTGCGCCAGGAGCTGGGCGAAACCACGCCGGGTCAGATAGATAGACAGATAGTCGGGAACGGAAGCTTATTTGACTACTTATATGAATTAGATGACATGCTCCCCACCAGGGACTGGGTGAAGCCGGGCCGGGTCAGACAGACAGATAGACAGACAGACAGTCGGGAACGGGAGAGCTTATATGACTACGTATATGAATTAAATTAGATGCTCCCCACCAGGGACTGGGTGAAGCCGGGCCGGGACAGACAGACAGATAGACAGACAAACAGATAGTCGGGAACGGGAGAGCTTATATGACTACGTATATGAATTAAATTAGATGCTCCCCACCAGGGACTGGGTGAAGCCGGGCCGGGACAGACAGACAGATAGACAGACAAACAGATAGTCGGGAACGGGAGAGCTTATATGACTACGTATATGAATTAAATGAGATGCTCCCCACCAGGGACTGGGTGAAGCCGGGCCCGGTCAGACAGACAGACAGACAGATAGACAGACAGACAGATAGTCGGGAACGGGAGAGCTTATATGACTACTTATATGAATTAAATGAGATGCTCCCCACCAGGGACTGGGTGAAGCCGGGCCGGGTCAGCCAGACAGACAGACAAACAAGCAGACAGACAGACTGATAGATAGATAGATCCCCTCCAGGGCCTGGGCGAAGCCGGGCTGGGTCAGCTAGTATGTTATAAACAAGAGAGGGGACAGGACACAACCTTGTCGTACTCCGGATCTTATGGTGAAGGGTTCTGAGTGTCCTCCAGTTGCTCTCACTATGCATTCACTGATGTTGTATAAGCTTCTACATAGGTTTGTTAGATGTGTACTCACTCCATATTGTATTAGGATTTCCCACAGCTTGTTTCTATCTACTCTATCAAATGCCTTTTCTTGGTTGACAAAGGCTAAGTAGAGTGTTTCATTGAATTTGATTGATTTTTCTATAAGTTGTCTAAGAGCAAAAATGGCATCTGTGCATCCTTTGATTTTCCTAAATCCAAGATGTATTTCGCTTAGCTGGGGTTCTATAATAGTTTGTAATCTTTTCTCAAGAATTTTGCAAAATATTTTCCCAGTATGACTCAACAGTGAAATGCCTCTGTATTGTGTGCAGTCTCTTTTGCTGCCTTTGTTTTTCCAAATTGGGATAATTATGGCGTTTTCCGTCTCGTGATGCCTGTTGTTCTACCCAAACAAGGTTGAATAGTCTATGTAGCCATGCTGTTCCTATTTCTCTTGCTACTTTATTTCATTTGATATTTTATCTTATCCTGGTGATTTGTTCTATATATATATACATATATATATTATATATATATATATATATATATATATATATATATATATATATATATATATATATAAGAAGAAATTACTTCATATTTTTCTTTGTTTCTTCATTCCTCTTTCATGGGGAGTGCTTCACATCAAGATATGCATCTCAGAGATCAGAATATTTGACTTCACAATGCATGTGTGTAAGGCTTGCTTCTCTAGACAGATTCCATCCAAGGTAAAGGGCTCTAAATATCCGTGGGAAGGTTTACTTTTCATAACTATTTTCCCATGGCAGCAGTATTTCAGCATACTCTATGCGATTTTCAACTGCTGCAGGATTCTTAATGTGTACGTCTTGCACACAGTGCCTCCTGTTTTTCACCCTCATTAGAGAAGGCTAGGTATCTGATCTCACTGTCCAAGAGATCAGGGGTGTGTGATTTCACTAGATACCAAAGGTTCTAGGACTAATGGCCAGACCTGTGCTGGGATTGAAACTGCTACTTTCTGAGCCTGAGGCTGGCACTGTAACGTCTCTGCCAGGACCTGGCCTTTATCTCCCAAGGGATGATACATTTGACAATTGACATATATAAGGGGCATTCATTTGAAATCTGTTCGTGCCGCACCGTGCGTAATAGCGTACGTTGAATATGATCATATCATAGTCAAGTGATAAGTACTGACCAATGAATAAAAGATCATGTGCTTATCGTCCCATGATGCATAGGTTCTGTTTCTGACTGTTGAGAAAATGGCAAGGTTGATCCAAAATCCGTCCAAAGAGCGGTGGTTCAGTTTCTTTCATTTGAAAGATGTCGACCAGTGGATATTCATCGAAGAATGTAGGCAGTGTACGGTAACAAATGTGTGTCGAAGACAACAGTGACAGACTTGGCATAAATGTTTAGGAAAGGACGTGAGTTCACGACAGATCTTCGACGGCCAGGTCAAGCGCATATTATTGCAACAGAAAAAAAACCATTGCCAAAATTGATGCAGCAGTACAGATGAACCGTTGTCGAAGCATACGTTTGCTAGCAAAAGAATTTGATGTGTCAATACGAACAATTCAAAAGGTCATTTGTAAGAAACTGCAATATCAGAAGGTGTGTTCACAGTGGGTACCACGGATGTTGACTGACCACCAAAAAGAGAGCGCATGGGATGGCGTTTGAACCACTTGCTGCGTGACAGAGTGGAGGCAGCATTTATATTCCGCATAGTGGCAGGCGATGAATCATGGTGTCACCACTTTCGAGCAGCAAAAGAGAGAGAATGCAATGGAAGCATGTTGGATTATCAAAAGCCAAAAAATTCAAGTTACAGGTTTCCACTGGTAAGGTTATGCTGAGCACATTTTCTTTACCATGAAGGGCTATTGTTGGCCAACTTTAAAGAACCTGGTGTCAACATCAACTCTACCCACTAGTTGCAAACACTAGACAAGCTGCAAAAAGCCATCAAGAATAAACAACCAAGCATGCTTTCTCGCGATGTGATTTTGTTGCACGATAATGCTCGTCTGCTTGTCGCAAAGATTGTGCAGCAAGCATTAGCAAGGAAGAATGCGGAAATTCTGCAACATCCAGCCTATAGTCCTGATTTATAAAAAAACTCTCAAGGGACAATGATTTCACACAGATGCAGATTGTAATGAAAACGGCAAACACTTTGTTCAGTGAGCAACCACAATCCTTTTTTGTGGACGGCATTCGCCGCCTACCTGAGCAATGGGATGATTGCCTGAATGCCTCCGGCGACAACTTCTGACCAACCCATGATGCATAATTTATTCAAAATGAATGCTTTGTTTAATTCTACCACACCTATTAATGTTTCTTTCATGCTTCTGTAATAAAGCCATTGGAACGGGTTTCAAATGAACATCCCTAATATGATCTCATAAACGGTGAGTGCAATACTTCAATCTTGTGAATGTTATGGGACTTCTGTCAAGACAATGGTCCAGGGCACCGCAGCAAAGGCATTATTTCTTTCTGATCAGTATGGCTCTGGGGGCTGATGTAGCTTCATAAAATTGATCTCAGTTCTTAGTGTTCTGGTTCAATTCTACTGATGGTATTCCCCCATCACATCATCTTTGACCATCCAGCATCATTTATCATGGTCGGCTTCTTCTACCGCTGACCTTTCCAGTCATCAAGACGTTCGCCATTGCCTTTCTTCTCACTATATGGCCAAAGAACACTGTCCTCCAAGAAACACATGAAAACCATAAACTGATTAGAGAAATTAGACGTAGACAATCACAATTTTTTGGGCATGTTATGAGAAGAAATAAATTGTAGAACTTGGTGACAATTGGCAAGATTGACGGGAAGGCAGAGAAGTAAATACCTGGATGGCTTGGCTATGTGGTATGGTCAAGACAAGAACGCAGAGCTGATCCAAGACTCTGGTGATCATGTGAGATGGCAAAACATGACCGCTCACGCTTATCGGCATGGCACATGATGATGACACTGTTCTATCTTCTTAACCTCTTCCAAGCAACTGTTGTTAGTTACTTAGGTATGAGACAATTATCAGAATTTGTGAGAACTGTCTGGGAAGACAGGTGACAAGGACGGGAACCCCCATCCAACCTTGTTATACCATTATACCAGCTGATTATATGTGACGGTCTAATACACAACAGCAGCATTATCTGTTAGGGGACCCGGAGGAGAATTACTCACCAGTAGAGGGAGCCGCAAACAAACTGGGAGGAGCAGCAGATGCAGCAACTGAGCCTTGTCCATTCCAACTGATGCTGCCACTAGAAGTGCTACTCGCACTCCAGCCACTGCTCAGTGTGCCTTGAGAAGAGGTGCCTGTAAGAGGTATATAAAACAGTCTGTCAGTTTATATAATCCTCATATTCGCATCTATAACTTCAATAGAGGAGTGAGTCACCTAGTGATTAGGGAATTGGCTTCATCTGTATAGAGACACAGGTTTTCTGTTACAGTAAGGCAAGAACTTTTTTTTTTAAATCTGGAAGTAAAACCACTAAACCAGTAAAACCAGTCTGTAAGTGGCTTAGCAGTACAGGGTCGACCTCTAGATTGAAAACCCTCAACAAGTGCCTTGCTGACCAGTGTGACCAATCATGCTTCACATCTTGCAACCTTCAACAGCATGTATCAATTCATGTGCTGACACCTCATGCTTCACATCTTGCAACCTTCAACAGCATGTATCAATTCATGTGCTGACACCTCATGCTTCACATCTTGCAACCTTCAACAGCATGTATCAATTCATGTGCTGACACCTCATGCTTCACATCTTGCAACCTTCAACAGCATGTATCAATCCATGTGCTGACACCTCATGCTTCACATCTTGCAACCTTCAACAGCATGTATCAATTCATGTGCTGACACGTCATGCTTCACATCTTGCAACCTTCAACAGCATGTATCAATTCATGTGCTGTCACGTCATGCTTCACATCTTGCAACCTTCAACAGCATGTATCAATTCATGTGCTGACACCTCATGCTTCACATCTTGCAACCTTCAACAGCATGTATCAATCCATGTGCTGACACCTCATGCTACACATCTTGCAACCTTCAACAGCATGCATCAATTCATGTGCTGACACCTCATTTTCACATCTTGCAACCTTCAACAGCATGTATCATGTGCTGACACCTCATGCAACCTTCAACAGCATGTATCAATTCATGTGCTGACACGTCATGCTTCACATATTGCAACCTTCAACAGCATGTATCAATTTATGTGCTGACACCTCACGCTTCACATCTTGCAACCTTCAACAGCATGTATCAATTCATGTGCTGACACGTTATGCTTCACATCTTGCAACCTTCAACAGCATGTATCAATCCATGTGCTGACACCTCATGCTTCACATCTTGCAACCTTCAACAGCATGTATCAATTCATGTGCTGACACCTCATGCTTCACATCTTGCAACCTTCAACAACATGTATCATGTGCTGACACCTCATGCTTCACATCTTGCAACCTTCAACAGCATGTATCATGTGCTGACATGTCATGCTTCACATCTTGCAACCTTCAAAAGCATGTATCAATTCATGTGGTGACACGTCATGCTTCACATCTTGCAACCTTCAACAGCATGTATCAATTCATGTGCTGACTTGTCATGCTTCACATCTTGCAACCTTCAACAGCATGTATCAATCCATGTGCTGACACCTCACACCTTGCAACCTTCAACAGCATGTATCAATTCATGTGCTGACATGTCATGCTTCACATCTTGCAACCTTCAACACCATGTATCAATTCATGTGCTGACACCTCATGCTTCACATCTTGCAACCTTCAACAGCATGTATCATGTGCTGACACGTCATGCTTCACATCTTGCAACCTTCAACAGCATGTATCAATTCATGTGCTGCCACCTCATGCTTCACATCTTGCAACCTTCAACAGCATGTATCATGTGCTGACACCTCATGCTTCACATCTTGCAACCTTCAACAGCATGTATCAATTCATGCGCTGACACCTCATGCTTCACATCTTGCAACCTTCAACAGCATGTATCAATTCATGTGCTGACACGTCATGCTTCACATCTTGCAACCTTCAACAGCATGTATCAATTCATGTGCTGACACCTCATGCTTCACATCTTGCAACCTTCAACAGCATGTATCAATTCATGTGCTGACACCTCATGCTTCACATCTTGCAACCTTCAACAGCATGCATCAATTCATGTGTTGATACCTCATGCTTCATATCTTGCAACCTTCAACAGCATGTATCAATTTATGTGCTGACACCTCATGCTTCACATCTTGCAACCTTCAACAGCATGTACAATTCATGTGCTGACACCTCATGCTTCACATCTTGCAACCTTCAACAGCATGTATCAATTCATTGCTGACACGTCATGCTTCACATCTTGCAACCTTCAACAGCAGTATCAATTCATGAGCTGACATGTCATGCTTCACATCTTGCAACCTTCAACAGCATGTATCAATTCATGTGCTGACACGTCATGCTTCACATCTTGCAACCTTCATACAGCATGTATCAATTCATGTGCTGACACGTCATGCTTCACACTTGCAACCTTTCAAAGCATGTATCAATTCATGTGCTGACACGTCATGCTTCACATCTTGCAACCTTCAACAGCATGTATCAATTCATGTGCTGACACCTCATGCTTCACATCTTGCAACCTTCAACAGCATGTATCAATTCATGTGCTGCCACCTCATGCTTCACATCTTGCAACCTTCAACAGCATGTATCATGTGCTGACACCTCATGCTTCACATCTTGCAACCTTCAACAGCATGTATCAATTCATGTGCTGACACATCATGCTTCACATCTTGCAACCTTCAACAGCATGTATCAATTCATGTGCTGACACCTCATGCTTCACATCTTGCAACCTTCAACAGCATGTATCAATTCATGTGCTGACACGTCATGCTTCACATCTTGCAACCTTCAACAGCATGTATCAATTCATGTGCTGACACGTCATGCTTCACATCTTGCAACCTTCAACAGCATGTATCAATTCATGTGCTGACACCTCATGCTTCACATCTTGCAACCTCAACAGCATGTATCAATTCATGTGCTGCCACCTCATGCTTCACATCTTGCAACCTTCAACAGCATGTATCAATTCATGTGCTGACACCTCATGCTTCACATCTTGCAACCTTCAACAGCATGTATCAATTCATGTGCTGACACCTCATGCTTCACATCTTGCAACCTTCAACAGCATGTATCAATTCATGTGCTGACACCTCATGCTTCACATCTTGCAACCTTCAACAGCATGTATCAATTCATGTGCTGACACCTCATGCTTCACATCTTGCAACCTTCAACAGCATGTATCAATTCATGTGCTGACACGTCATGCTTCACATCTTGCAACCTTCAACAGCATGTATCAATTCATGTGCTGACATGTCATGCTTCACATCTTGCAACCTTCAACAGCATGTATCAATTCATGTGCTGACACCTCATGCTTCACATCTTGCAACCTTCAACAGCATGTATCAATTCATGTGCTGACACCTCATGCTTCACATCTTGCAACCTTCAACAGCATGTATCAATTCATGTGCTGACACGTCATGCTTCACATCTTGCAACCTTCAACAGCATGTATCAATTCATGTGCTGACACCTCATGCTTCACATCTTGCAACCTTCAACAGCATGTATCAATTCATGTGCTGCCACCTCATGCTTCACATCTTGCAACCTTCAACAGCATGTATCAATTCATGTGCTGACACCTCATGCTTCACATCTTGCAACCTTCAACAGCATGTATCAATTCATGTGTTGATACCTCATGCTTCATATCTTGCAACCTTCAACAGCATGTATCAATTCATGTGCTGACACGTCATGCTTCACATCTTGCAACCTTCAACAGCATGTATCAATTCATGTGCTGACACTGTCATGCTTCACATCTTGCAACCTTCAACAACATGTATCATGTGCTGACACGTCATGCTTCACATCTTGCAACCTTCAACAGCATGTATCAATTCATGTGCTGACATGTCATGCTTCACATCTTGCAACCTTCAACAGCATGTATCAATTCATGTGCTGACACATCATGCTTCACATCTTGCAACCTTCAACAGCATGTATCATGTGCTGACACCTCATGCTTCACATCTTGCAACCTTCAACAGCATGTATCAATTCATGTGCTGACACCTTATGCTTCACATCTTGCAACCTTCAACAGCATGTATCAATTCATGTGCTGACACCTCATGCTTCACATCTTGCAACCTTCAACAGCATGTATCATGTGCTGACACCTCATGCTTCACATCTTGCAACCTTCAACAGCATGTATCATGTGCCGACACCTCATGCTTCACATCTTGCAACCTTCAACAGCATGTATCAATTCATGTGCTGACACCTCATGCTTCACATCTTGCAACCTTCAACAGAATGTATCAATCCATGTGCTGACACCTTTCCATGCCATGATAAACGGCTATCAATTACATTCTGTCACCACCTTCTTCTGTCTCTCTGTCCACTTGTAACAACATGCCATCCATGATGAAACTGTTTCCATCATAAAGTAACAGTATGGGACATACAAATACTCACTTGGAGGTCTGAAACCCTAATCCCTGTCAATGTACTCTCCTGGGGACTGCACACACTTCTCTCAGCAGTTCTGCAATTGTTGAAGCAGTTCAGAAAAGCCTCTTCAGATCTGGAGTACAGTGTGTCCATCGCAATATGTATAATGTCTTCTTGTGACTCAAATCGGGTCCCTTTCAGCAGCATTTTCAGCTTGGGGAACAGCGACTAATTGCAAGAAGCTATGATGGAAGAGTTCTCTGAGCTGAACAAACCAGAAGAATTCTGTGTCTGGCCAGAGTACTACCTGGAGCACATCCATCTATAGCATCATATGTGGCTAACTGGAACATGACAGCTCCATCATGATAATGCACACAGTACCAAGAAGAGTACTCTATAGACGATTAGGGTTTCAGAGCTCTAGGTGAGCAATTGTATGTTCTTTTCCTTTCTTTTTCTTTTCAAACTGGCTCTTTGATACTGTCAGCAGCCCCAAACCATATTCAATGACTGAAATTATTAACCGCTGAAAGAGCCAGCTTGAAAGGTTGGAGCACATACAGAATATGGCCATGCGGGTGGTCCTGGGTGCACAAAATACACACCAATTATATGCATGAGGCATATCCTTGCACTACAAACAATTGCGGACAGGCACAGGGTCCTTCATGCGAAATGGTACCTGGGAGTCTCTGCAGACAGGGATCACCCCCTGCATGAAGCCATGGATGTGGTCAAGGGTCATAGACTGAGAAGAGGCAGGTCCTGGATAGCATAAGCCAAAATATCTATCAGCCAGGTGTGTGAAATAGAGAACATCTTTCATGAAAAAGAGTGGGTAAAAGTACCAGAAGACATGTTGGACTAGCACAAGGATTGAGGGGAAGTCAATAAGTAAGTCACAAATGGCTGTAGAAAAACAACTAAATATGATAACTTGAAACCAGTTTATTTGTATACATACGTTGTCCCTTTATTTCTTAACATACTTTCCACTAACATTGATGCACTTATCCCATCGTTTTATCAGTCCTCCCAAACCGGCTGCATAGAACTGCGTGCTCTGTTTTCTAAACGTTTTCACTTAACACTGAACTTCGGCGTCATTCGCGTCCTTGAGAAAATTTTTCTGCCCAGCTATGCACCGCTTTACGGGACAAACATTTGTCAGCATAAACAGGAAGCATTTCCTTATGAATGTCCGTTGCAGGCAGTCCTTTTGTCTTGCCCACAAAAAATGCACAACAGCACGTTGCTCTTTGGTTGTACACTCCGTAAGTACAGTCGCCATTTTGTTTATGTGCTGCGCATGCGCATGAGACACGTAGCGCCACCTGATGAATGGGAATATAAAGTTCAATGTTGCTGTCACCTAATGACACCTGTAGAAAACATCAACTACATTTACCTGCCATCCCATAGAACTGTGTGACTTACTTATTGACTTGCCCTTGTAATAGTAACACTGGCTCGTGAGTGCAGAGAATAGGCAGCGGTCATATATAGTTTGAGGTACAACAACTGATCCAGAGCAACACACATCAAGGTGACATAGTGATCTGCACCAATGGGTCAGTGATGAGAAACAGATGTAGTGGCTAGGGTTTCATTGCAAAGGCTAATGGACGATGCTTGGAAAATGATAGTCTGGCATATGAGACTACAACCTTCAGCATAAGAATGGAGGTGGAAGGAGTAATAGCAGCCTTTCAATAGTTGGAGGAGATTGCTGCAACACATGCTGTATTCATTATGGACTTACTGAGTATGCTTAGTAAAGTGGAGAAAGGAACATTTCGTTTAGAATGGCATGACTCGCTTCAGAGGTCACAGATTGCGAGAATTGTATGGATTTTCTGCCCTGGTCATGCGGGAGTGTCGGGGAATGAACAGGCTGTTGGACTGGCAGGGAATGCACCTCTGGGGTGGTAGATTATCTATGGACAAGGAGAGGTGGTTGGGTACCTGTGGGACCAGATGGAGAAAGCGGTGGAACAGACTCAGACCCCATATGTGGAGAGAATAAGGCTGGGGGTTGGCAAGGGTTCTGGAAGAGTCTCAAAACTGAGAGGGAAGGCCAGGAGAACTTTCAATCAGATGGCAGGTGGAACGATTAGCAGGATGGCTTTTCACTGGCTGTTGATTGAGGGGATGGAGCATGTGTGGGAATGTTATGAGTGCAGTGATGTCAGTTCTTAGCTCAATTCAACTCAATTGTATTTTTCCTAGCCAAAGGTTTGTTACTTTTTGAACAGACCTCACATGAGATGTACTGAAAATGTCTGGAATCTCAGTCGTTATAAATAACTTATGCTGTGCATCCAGGACAATTAGTAAACAAGCAGAATATTCCTCAGACAGCCAAAATGGTTACAAAGAGGCTACATCATTAAAACACAAACAGAATACCAGGGCTCTAATCATGTTTTGGGTTTCACAAAATGAAGGAGCTCTTATGTTGTATTCTCCTCTCTGATTCTGGCATGACTAAATTTTTTTCAGATAAGGGTGAAAGACTAGGTGGTACAGCTGCATGTTAAAAATGTTTCAGCAGTTGAAAACAAATGAAAAAGGAGACTGAATAGTCCACTACCCAGATTGAATTTCAAAATTAGAAACCCTACATATATAAAAATCAGTGACTGTGGATGTGGGGATAATGAAACAGTTTCACAATTCTCTAACACACCAAGTCCAGGGTTAGAAATCAGCTGTAGGTGATTTGGAAGCAGACTGATTTGCACTGATTTTTGATGGTATGAAACATTGGCCGTTCAGAAAGCAATAGCAAACTAGTGAAGTTAAACCTGCGTAGTAAATCACAAACAGTCAATAAGCTAGAGTTGATTGCAACATCCTGGAAACTATCTTTCTTTGTTTACCCACAAACAGAATATTGGAATTTACATCTATGCTTCCTGGGAAAAGACAATGCTTGATAGAATAAAATAAACACCGCTGTGTTGTGTATACAGGGGGGGGGGGGGGGGGGGGGGGGGATGTCTTGTTGTTCACCTTGTTTGCCAGTGGCTCTATGCAGATTTGTTCTCAATCTGTACAAGACTTCTGTCACGTATGCTCACAGTACACCACAGGTAAATGGCCAACTTGAATCTGATCCTCCAAACTGGCAGGGGATTTCAGTGGCCTTTAGAAAATCAGTGACCAGAAACCATTCATCTCATTGGCATCTAAAAATACCCTCAAATCATGCATAAATGATTTCCCTCAAATGTTTCCTCCACTAATTTGACAAATGAGTTTTAATGTCCAGAGTATGATTCCTACTATATGGCAATTCTGTTCATATGTTCATCAAAAAAATAATTTTACTGAATGACAATTTGGTTCAAACGCTCACTGCATATTGCCTATGACATGAAATATCGTTGCTATGAGACAAAATGTTGCTTCACTATCAAGTCCGATCATGTCATAGTGTTTGACCAAAATGCATGCAGCTGTTCTGGTTGAGTCTGTTGGAGATGTATAAGTTAACCCTTTACAGGGTGGAACGTCCATTTTCGTCCGATCGCTTAAACGGGCAGACAGCCCGAACGCGCCCAATACTATTATGCATTGTAAAAACGTGATCTCTCGGCTTTCCAATACTTCAGATGGCTACTTACGCTTTCGCCGATAGCTTGACACCGTGGCCGCCATTTACAAGCGCCTACTATGAATTTGAACAGACTTTTTTTGATAATTTTCGGGGTTTTTACGCTTAGTTTTCCAAAATGGATTTTGGCGATTCTTCAAGTGATAGCCGAGATTTCGCTAGGTTCAATTTAAGTGACATTAACCCTTTACAGGGCAGATGCTTGTCCGTTTTGTAGCCCTGAACGGGCAAGATTTTTTCAGGTTTGGTAAAATTTGGGTCGCGTTAGTAAAAACATCACAACTAAGGTGTTAGTCAACGGATTTTAGTTAAATAAACAACACAATGAAGGAAAAAGCATGCAGAATATGTTACTCACGTGATTGTTGTTGGTAATCCATACATGAACACAAATATTTACGAAATACGGCATGTTGTTTGTGATTTTCCGTCATCTATATGGCAATTTACAAACACATTTTCAGAATCATAATCACTTTCTTTAAATCCCCGACGTCCGACTCA
>JACEFZ010026745.1:27500-47500 GCA_014155875.1 Cepaea nemoralis
CTATGAAAACACAATTAGTACACAAAAGTCTTGAAAAAGAAACGTATCAAAAATATGAAATATGAAATATTATATGAAAATATGAAATATGAAACTACGGGGGAGTAAATGTGGACACACAATCAATGAAGGTGAAAATTTAAGTCACAATAAACAGTACAAACGATTGCATTTATACATATAGCACAGAGTGAAAATGTCTACAAAATATGGTTGACAAAATTTGTTAACAACAAAAATATTCAGACATTTTCTACAACAAAAACATATGAATAGTAAATGAACTAATAAACGTGATTAAACGTGGACACAAATACACATTAAACGTGAGAGAACATGCAACATGAAAGGGAAACTTCAAGTGGAAAACTTGGCACACAAATCTAGAGCTACTCTGTGACATAGACTCAAAAAGAGAAACAATAACTGGACATACTGGAAGATACTGGAAATACTTGAGATGGAAGCACCACTGGTGTTGGTGCAGTCACGGGTTGATGTGTTGAGCTGGAACTCATACTGTCAAAACTGCTGAAGTCTGCAAATCCATCAACTGTGAGTAAAATAATGAACATACATAAAACCCCTGCACCAACCATTTATGCCTAGTTAATATTCTAGTTCTGGCTATAGAGTTACAAAAATATCAATAATCTACTAGATAGATTCCATTAACGATTTATTACAAATCAAACTCCTGACAGCCCGACAACCCCAACAAATAAAGTCATTAATAACTAAGTGAAAAAACCCGTGTTTCTAATGTAGATCGTCATATATTATACATGAAAATGTGCACATATAAATGAACAATAGCGTAATATAATGTGTTAATTTTAGGGATTTTAAATACCAGTTAAAACTAGAAATAATGAACAATTATTCTGAAATAGTATTTCTGACAACATAAACATGAATTTGTACACCTGTTGAGAGCAACCTTATACCACATTATATCACATTCACCAAATGATGTTGTATATTTATCACAGTTTAGCGGTTGTGTAGATTATTATTTGTTGCCGAACTGTTTAAGCTTTCTGAATGTATCTTTCTCTGTCTGCCTCTGCCTATTTTCCCACATACAGCTAATTTTCTGTTCCACCACCTCTGTTGATATGTCCCATACACTGTATGTGTATTTCCTGATGGTTTTGATCAGTGATCTTGTCACACCCGCAACTGTCAATACCTCAGCGTTTATTTTCTTCTGTGTCCATGATATTTATAACATTCTTCTCAAAGAACCACATGTCCAATGAACATAAACACTTTCTAAACTGATATGCATCTCATATTCCCTTCAACACAAATAAATCTCAACTACTCGCTAGTTACACACTCACCATTTCCATTGGTGTTGCTACTAGTGGAACTGGATGCAAAAGGATCACCACCAAAGTCTCCAAAGAGGTCAAATCCAGAGGGTGCCTGGCTAGTTGTCGTTGTGGCTGGTGCTTGGGTCTGTGAGGGAGGCTTGACACCTCCAGGTAGAGGCACTGACACCTGGACTGGAACATGAGTAGCTGATGCAGTCTGAAGAGTATACAATGAAACATTTTATTTAATTATATTTTTAGGCCCTGTAAAAAAGAGGATGTAAAATCTCTAATCAACCTAAAGCTTACTATTGTAGTTTATAATTAAATGAAACATTATTTGTCCAGCGAAACAAGTAAAATTTCATGAAAACAAAGTGTTTCTATACTTTGTTGCCTGATACATCCTGTAAGAGATGTGGTGGATTGCACAGTCTTGCCAATGCAGTGATCTGTGGGCCATTCTCAGGTCAAACTAGGGACGGACTTTCTGACCATATATTGTTTCTCTATCATTGCTGAAGAGGACAACATTACTGTCACTAAGGGCTCAACCATCCTCCAGGTAAGCCCCGGGAACCCTGTCTCCTCCGCAAATGTTGTACAGTTGATGCTGATACCCTGCCTCCTCCAGCAAGTGTTTTACAGTGTGAAGCTGATACCCTGCCTCCTCCAGCAAATGTTGTACAGTGTAAAGCTGATACCCTGCCTCCTCCAGCAAGTGTTGTCAGTTAGATGCTGATACCCTGTCTCCTCCAGCAAGTGTTGTACAGTGTAGATGCTGATACCCTGCCTCCTCCAGCAAGTGTTGTACAGTGTAGAAGCTGATACCCTGCCTCCTCCAGCAAGTGTTGTACAGTAAGAAGGAACCCTGTCCCCCAGCAAGTGTGTACAGTGTAGAGCTGATACCCTGTCTCCCCCAGCAAGTGTTGTACGATGAATGATACTTCGTTAACACAATGGTTGTAAACAAATCAATTTGTCCCCTCATACATCCTTCTTCAGCAAGTTTTGGGATAGTGTAGATGCTGATACCCTTCCCCCTAGCAAGTGAGGGACAGTATAGAAGCTGATACCTGTTTCCCCCAGCAAATATTTTACAGTGTAGAAGCTGATACCCTGTCTCCCCCAGCAAGTGTTGTACAGTATAGAAGCTGATACCCTGTCTCCTCCAGCAAGTGTTGTACAGTATAGAAGCTGATACTTCTGTTAACACAATGGTTGTAAACACATCAGATTTGTCCCCTCATACATCCTTCCTTCAGCAAGTGTTGTATAGTGTAGATGCTGATACCCTGTCTCCCCTAGCAAGTGATGTACAGTATAGAAGCTGATACCCTGTCTCCCTCAGCAAATATTGTACAGTGTAGAAGCTGATACCCTGTCTCCCCCAGCAAGTGTTGTACAGTATAGAAGCTGATACCCTGTCTCCCCCAGCAAGTGTTGTACAGTGTAGATGCTGATACCCTGTCTCCCCCAGCAAGTGTTGTACAGTATAGAAGCTGATACTTCTGTAAACACAATGGTTGTAAACACATCAGATTTGTCCCCTCATACATCCTTCCTTCAGCAAGTGTTGTATAGTGTAGATGCTGATACCCTGTCTCCCCCAGCAAGTGTTGTACAGTGTAGATGCTGATACCCTGTCTCCCCCAGCAAGTGTTGTACAGTATAGAAGCTGATACTTCTGTAAACACAATGGTTGTAAACACATCAGATTTGTCCCCTCATACATCCTTCCTTCAGCAAGTGTTGTACAGTGTAGATGCTGATACCCTGTCTCCCCTAGCAAGTGATGTACAGTATAGAAGCTGATACCCTGTCTCCCTCAGCAAATATTGTACAGTATAGAAGCTGATACCCTGTCTCCTCCAGCAAGTGTTGTACAGTGTAGCTGCTGATACCCTGCCTGCTCCAGCAAGTGTTGTACAGTGTAGCTGCTGATACCCTGCCTGCTCCAGCAAGTGTTGTATAGTGTAGCTGCTGATACCCTGCCTGCTCCAGCAAGTGTTGTACAGTGTAGCTGCTGATACCCTGCCTGCTCCAGCAAGTGTTGTACAGTGTAGCTGCTGATACCCTGCCTGCTCCAGCAAGTGTTGTACAGTGTAGATGCTGATACCCTGCTGCTCCCAGCAAGTGTTGGTACAGTGTAGATGCTGATACCCTGCCTGCTCCAGCAAGTGTTGTACAGTGTAGATGCTGATACCCTGTCTCCTCCAGCAAGTGTTGTACAGTGTAGATGCTGATACCCCTGTCTCCCCAGCAAGTGGTTGTACAGTGTAGAAGCTGATACCCTGCCTCTCCAGCAAGTGTTGTACAGTGTAGCTGCTGATACCCTGCCTGCTCCAGCAAGTGTTGTACAGTGTAGCTGCTGATACCCTGCCTGCTCCAGCAAGTGTTGTACAGTGTAGATGCTGATACCCTGCCTCCCCCAGCAAGTGTTGTACAGTGTAGATGCTGATACCCTGCCTGCTCCAGCAAGTGTTGTACAGTGTAGATGCTGATACCCTGCCTCCTCCAGCAAGTGTTGTACAGTGTAGCTGCTGATACCCTGCCTGCTCCAGCAAGTGTTGTACAGTGTAGATGCTGATACCCTGTCTCCTCCAATGCAAAGTGTTGTACAGTGTAGCTGCTGATACCCTGCCTGCTCCAGGCAAGTGTTGTACAGTGTAGATGCTGATACCCTGTCTCCTCCAGCAAGTGTTGTACAGTGTAGCTGCTGATACCCTGCCTGCTCCAGCAAGTGTTGTACAGTGTAGATGCTGATACCCTGCCTCCTCCAGCAAGTGTTGTACAGTGTAGCTGCTGATACCCTGCCTGCTCCAGCAAGTGTTGTACAGTGTAGATGCTGATACCCTGTCTCCTCCAGCAAGTGTTGTACAGTGTAGATGCTGATACCCTGCCTCCACCAGCAAGTGTTGTACAGTGTAGCTGCTGATACCCTGCCTGCTCCAGCAAGTGTTGTACAGTGTAGATGCTGATACCCTGCTTGCTCCAGCAAGTGTTGTACAGTGTAGATGCTGATAGTCTGTCTCCCCCAGCTAGTGCTGTACAGTGTAAATGCTGATACTCTGTCACCCCCAGCAAGTGTTGTATGGTGTAGATGCTGATACTTCTCTAACACACTGGTTGTAAATATATCACATCTGTCCCCTCATACATCCTTCCTTGCTGGGATCACACTTAAATCCAAACTCAAGAATCCTTACACGTTATTTTTTTTATTGTGTCTTCAACTAGCAGTTATCCATTGTTGTTCAAATATTTCCCTCATCCATCGTGTGGTTCAAACTGGTGCTCTTGAAGCCAACCGATCCTCTTGATCAGTAGTTCCAAAGCTTTTCAAGCAGAGGGCCATATCTACTATTTTCGGTAGTTAAGCGGGCCACCACGTTATACAATTATAAAAGTCGTGCAATATCATTCTTACCTTTCTTAACTTTCGTCAACAAAATTTTAAACCTTGGCAGGCAATGTCAGTATTACACTGCGGTCATTTGTGTGTGTGTGTGTGTGTGTGTGTATTTTCACAATAAATGTTAAATCAGTTTCGAAAATCGCTATAAGTGTAATTAATTTACAATTGTTTCTGTTCTTCATAACCAGTTACTTAAGTTCAGATGCCAGTTATTCAATGTCTGGGTACAAATCTGTCGTGCCCAAAGTCATAAGCACAGCTAGATTACTGTGGATGAGTCTGGAACGTTGCTTGTTTTTTTGTTTTGTTTTTTAATAATGGTCATTGCGGAAAATGACTTCTTGCATTTATAAGACGAACCGAAACGACAAACGTATCTCTGGGCGAATGAAGGCAAGTATTCAAATTGTTCACCAGGCAAACATCGCCAGAATGAAATCATATGACCAGCTGAAGGTTAAGCAGGCAGCTCCAGAAATGTACATCTCAGTGCAGAACTGCATTTTAAATCAATTACTTCGTCATCATCATCAAGTGCCGTGCCGGCTGGCGTAGGCGTTCATGGCTCTCCATAGATCTCGGTCTTTGGTTTTCTGGATCAACTCTGCTGCTGATATTCCTCCATGCCACCGTCTCAATCCATCCAGCATCACTTCTCTTGGTCTACCTCTGCCTCTCTTCCCCTCGATCTTTCCAGTTGTTACGATGTTCTCCAATGCCTCTCTTCTCATCACATGACCGAGGAAAGCTGTTTGTCTCTGTCTTATTGTTGTATATAATGTTCTAGTTTCGTTAGCCTGTTTCAGGCAGTCGTCGTTAGTTACTCTGGCAGTCCAAGGAATTCGCAACATTCGTCTCAGGAACCACATCTCTGTTGCTTCTAATTTCTTCTTAATTTGTTCATTTACATTCCAAGATTCACTGCCATACAGCAAAACTGGTTCTACATAGCATTTCATCACTCTCTTTCTTACATTCAGTGATAGTGACTTATTGCATAAGATACTCTTCATTTTCTGAAATGCGGCTTTTGCCTGCCCTATTCTGCTCCTAATCTCTGTTGTACATCTTCCATCTGATGTTATAAATGCCCCTAGGTATCTAAAATTATCAACTTGGTTAAGGATTTTCCCTTCTATTTCTATGTCACATTTTGGTGTCACCATTTTCTTTGATATTACCATTGTTACTGTTTTCTTGATATTCAAGGAGAGTCCTTTCCTTGCACTCTCTGTTACTACAACGTCTAATAATTGTTGTAGGTCTGTTGAATTATCCGCCACCAATACTGTGTCATCTGCATAGCGTATATTATTTATATTATAACCTCCAACTAGTATTCCTGGCATCTCTTTGATCTCTCTCATTATTACTTCGCTATAAAGGGAGAAAAGATCTGGTGACAAGACACACCCTTGTCGTACTCCTAGCTTTATCTGTTCGTAACTACCCTCTTTATTTCCCATTTTAATTGCTGCTACTTGGTTCCAGTAAATATTCTTTATTATTCTTAAATCTTTTCCATCAGTGTTGATATCTTCCAACATTTTAATCAGTTCATCATGTTTTACTTTATCAAATGCCTTAGTATAATCTATGAAGCACAAATATATGTCTCTCTGTTTCTCTATTGACCTTTCTATTAGTGTCCGTAATGTATAAATTGCATTGTTTGTGCCCTTTCCTTCCACAAATCCATACTGTTCTTCACTAATTTCCATTTTTATTTTCTTTTGGTTCTTCTCATTATGATTCTGAGTAGAAGCTTAGTGATATGGTTTATAAGGTTAATTGTACGAAAATCTTCACAATCAATTGCTCCTGGTCTTTTTGGTATAGCTATAAATACAGATTTCAGCATATCACTGGGTAAATATCCACTGCTGTAAATATCATTCAACATTTTGGTTAATATATCTACTCCAAATTCTCCCAATACTTCTAATTCTTCTATTGTGATTTCATCTGGCCCAGCTGTTTTTCCTTTCTTCATACGTTTCATAGCGTCAGCGACTTCTTCTTTCAGAATAGGTGGACCTTCTAAGTTACTATCTTCTGTTAATTCTTCCCTTTCTCCTTCATATAATTCTCTTATATACTCATTCCACCTCTTCATTATAGCATCTTCCTCTAATATTATCTTTCCTGTTTTTGATTTCAAACACCCTGTATTTATTCTTATTTTTCTTCCTGTAAGCTCACTGATTTGTCTGTGCATATTTTTGTATCTTTAATGGAATTTAATTCAATTTTTTTGCATTGCTCGTTTAACCAACTTTCTTTAGCCTTCCCACATTTATCTTTTATTTCTTTATTTATCTTAGCGTATTCTTGTTTGTCATTTTTACTCTGTTTTCTTTTGTCCATCAGTTTTAAGATATCTTCATTCATCCATTTTTTTTTAGCTATTTTGCCTCTCTCCGGTAATACTTCTTTGCTAGTTTGATGAATGGAGTCCCTTAACATTTCCCATTGTTCATCTATACTCTGTATTTTAGTTATTGCATTGTACCTATTTTTCACAGTCACTCTGTATTGTTCTTGCATTTCTTTATCTATTTTCAGAACCTCTTTATTAAGTCGCATGTTCTTAACCATTTTTTCCCCTCTCTTTAATCTTACTTTTATTTGTCCACATAGTGGTACATGATCACTATTACAGTCAGCACAAGGCATTGTCTTTACATTCATTAAAGCATTTCTAAATCTTTTATTAATTAGTATGTAGTCAATTTGGTTGCGTATTTTCTTATCAGGGCTTATCCATGTGTACAGTCGTCTTTTATGGTGTTTAAACCATGTGTTTCCAATTATCATATCATTTATATTTGCCCATTCTATTAGCTTTTCCCCTTTTTCATTTCTTGTACCTAAACCATAATTCCCCACTACATCCTTCATTTTTCCCTTTCCTTCTTTTGCATTAAAATCACCAAGTATTATCTTTATTTCTTGTGATCCAATTTGAGCCATCACCATTTCTATTTCGTCGTAAAAGTGTTGTATTTCTTCATCACTACTGCTTGCTGTTGGTGCATATACTTGTATAATATTTATGTCTATTGGTTTGCCTTTGATTTTTACCATAATAACTCTATCTGAAATACACCAGTATCCATTAATTGACTTGGCTGTTTTTTCGTCTAATATTATTCCTACACCTTTTTCATGTGTATCCCCTCCAGAATAAATTATTGTGTGATTGTCAGCTATAATTTTGCCCGATCCCTTCCATCTCATCTCACTAACGCCTAGTATATTCATTTTCATGCTATCCATCTCTCTTAGAACATTGGTCAACTTTCCTAGCTCATTTAATGTCCTAACATTCCATGTTCCTACTCTAAATTTATTTATTTTAGTTAAGATTTTGCCATCAGTAGCTGGATGACGGTCTGGTGTCACCTGTGGCTCATGACTGTCCCTACCGGACGAGGATGCCCTAAGACAGCCATTAACGTCCTTCACTAACTTTGATATATGTTTTGCCATGAAATTACTTCGTGCTGAAGGTTTTGCTTTAATTGACAGAGCTTGGCGTCAGGAAATATGAACGGATTTATGAAGAGGGCAACATTATCCTCCTCTGTTGTGAACTCTTGAAATTTCGACTGAAAGATATCCAGAAGACTTTCAACTTTTACTTTGTACTGTAACAAGTCACATTTCTTGTCCACCACAAGCGTCTTCAGAGTTGGAAACACCTCTAAAGTCCTTTCAGTCAGTTGTCCCTTAAAAAGTTGTAGTCTCATTTTAAATGAAGAAATGTCATCACACAAATTTGTGAATAGTTTGTTTTTCCCTGGATGCTCGCACATAAAGGGCTTAAATGAGACGTGATATCCACCAAAAATGCCAAGTCATTAAGCCAGTCATCGTTCAGCAGACATTCCCGTTCTGTAGGCACTTCATTTATTTCAGTCAGAAACAGATAAACACTATTTTTCAGTGCCCAGAAACGTGACAGAACTTTCCCTTTAGATAGCCATCTAACATCACAGTGTAACAGTAGCTCACCGTATTTCTCGTTCAGGTCTGATAGAAACTGTCTGAACTCACGCCAGTTCAACACTCATGTTTATAGGCTTTAATAGTAAATTTTTATTTGAAAAAATATAATTTCATCACAATACTACCGACTCTGCTAAACAGTTGTAAAAGACGACAACATGGCTCCTTGCGCACTCTGATTGGTCGACAAGGCTGGGATATGGGAACTTCACAACGTTTCGTTCCGAATTGAACAGGCGCATTCGATAATATCTGAGCATAACAACCACGAGCAGAGAAAATTACTGCACGCTGACGGGACGCTCCGAGTGCATTTTTGAAAATATTAACATATATTATATTAAATAACAAAACCTCGCGTGCCACTTTCTGACAGATGGCGGGCCACAAGTGGCCTGCAAGCCGTGGTTTGGGAACCTCTGCTCTTGATGATTGATGTGAACGTCTGCATATCTTTTAAGTCCTAAGAGAGCAGTAACTATGCTCGGTACCCACTCATGCCTGCTTATTCTAGATTTTACAGAAGACAGACTGAGAATGAAACACTATCATTGCCAGCTAGTCGTACTAGATATATCAGGACTCAGAAATAACATAGTAGGAGACTAACTTGGAGGAAGCGACCACTACCTAATGTAACTCATTGTCCAGGGTGTAACTTTCAACTCAGGCCCAGCCACCACACGATGACATTACATAAAAGCCAACTGGGTTTCACCATGCATAAAGTGATGCCTATTTTTGAGGTGCAGAAGTGGGATATTAATGGAGTGGTAAAAGCCTTCTATCAATGCTAACTGCAAAAGATTATGGTGCATCTACATATCAAATTGGCCCAGAAGACATCAGAAATGCCTGGTGCTAAGACCAATAAAACAGCAGCACTGTCCATCAGGGAAAGACTTAAAAAAATGCACCAAGAAAAACTGAGGGACAAGATATGTCTGAACTGGAGATGATGTTGCAGCTATACAGCGGAAGTTCAAGCTAGACAACAGGCTGCACACATAATTTATAACACAAACTACCAGGTAGACATCTTTACTGATGCTCTACATGAACTATAAGCTCTTAAAGGTGGTGAATTCCTACAAGTGAGATGTGCACTAGGCATGGTTGCTACAAGGAACTGAAAAATACTGCAGTACTATCTCACTTGTGGAGAACCCACAAATGAAAAGCAGATACACTTGTGTGAACAACAATATAATGAAGTCTCCAACTTTAAGAAAACGAGAGGTATCCAGGTTACAGAATCAACTCAATGACAACTACCACTGTCTTGACTGGCACTGATAGATCACCATTCTTCACCTCAATATGAAGTTTAAACTGAACAGCACATGCATGAACTGCATCCTTCTGCTTCACCACTATGAATGTGTGGACCAAGCACACAAAGGGCTGAACATGTTCTCCACGACTGTCCTATCTACAGTGAGTAGCGGGTGATCCCTATCTGCAGCAACTCTCAGGTACCATTTGGCCTGAAGGACCCTATGCCTATCCACCATTGTTGGTAGCACCAGGATATGCCTCACGCATATAATTGGTCTGTCCTTTGTGCACCCCAGGATTAACCGCATGGCAGCATTCTGTATGCGCTCCAACCCTTCAAGCTGGCTCTTTGATACTGTCAGCAGTCCCAAACCATACTCAATGACAGAAATTATGAACAGAGTAATTGTCAATTATAGCAATTACAAAAGAAGAGGAGGACCTCAAAACTGCAGTGATCACAGTCACCTCCATCTTTTTACACTGTCCTACTGGTTGTAGACATATACTATCCATTCTGCTCAGCAATGACCTTCTGCCTGCTCCAGCTGAGAATCCCCAACTAGATCTCTCTCCAAATTGCACAGAACTGTCAGTGTATATTATAGTTTCATCGCTTTTAGTATTTTTAATTTATCAGTTTGACCTAATCCAGTTTGACCATTCATGTTACCATGCAGGGGGCTGTCTGTCATTAGTGGTTACTCGTATGTAAGCCTTGGCTTACTGCTATACATGCATGACAGGCAATGATCAAATCCTTCCTGAAGCAATATGCTCCTTTATGGTAAAAGAAAAACATCAAGTGGTAAGCAAGGTGCAACATGAAATAAACAGTTTAATTTAAAATTGATACTAACCTGAGCAGTTGGAGGTGTAAACTTGGCAGCATTCTCACCAAGCTGCGTGCGGAATGGCTTCACTTGTGGTTTGTTGTTAAGTGCTGCTTCATTGGCCCACTTAGCCGCTTCCCTCATGGTGTCTGTTGGAGCCACGTACCAGCGTTTCTGCTCATATTTCTGTACCATGTACTCCCGGACACGCTGCTCATCTCTGGAATCTGGCTCTGGTGACGAAGCACTGTCGTGCAAGCCTAGGTATACTTTTCTGTTTAGCTGGGGAAGATATCATGGGCTCAAATAAACATCTAGTTAGCTAGTTATAAATGTCTGTATGTTGGCAAGTCACAATACTGTTTAGCTGGTGAGTTACTAGAGTTACAAGAATAAAGCACATGCATATCTATAGATGTCTATGACATTGATTGATTGATTAATCTAGGAACAGACATCACAGCATTCAGGGCATTCCCATAGGCGCTCCATCCCCATCCTCAGCAGCCAGCAAAGAGTTCCAACACCAATAGTACCAGTAGCAATCTGATTATATGTCGGTCTCGCCTTTCCTCTGAGCATCGAGCGTCACCCAGATCCCCTCGTCATTCCTTGCTGCCTCATTCGAGGTGTACACGTGCTCCCACAAGGCTGACACACAGACATAAATATAGATACACAGAGATGGAGAGACAGACAGACAGGGACAGACAAGCAGGTACACACAAAGAGACAGTCAGTCAGACAGGCAGTGGGAAGAGAAAGATGCAGGAAAGGAGAGACACAGCAGATGAATGGAGTGAGAGAAGGACAGAGAAGAAAGCAAGATGAGAATGAGGAAGGAGAAATATGACTACGGCTAACGCTATAGTTATTATAAAGATAACACATTAAATATTCCCAGTTAACTATTAGAGGCCGTTACCCAAGCTAAAAATTCCACTGAAAGGGACTTGATTTGAGTTATAAGAAGACATTAAGCAGAATGTGACGGATATGCTGTATTCCATTCCCAAAGAGGCCTTCTAGAAACGCTTCCAGCAATGATGGGACCGCTGGGAGAAGTGTATGCATTCCCAAGGAGTGTAGTTTGAAGGTGATAAGGGTTTCAGATCTCTAGGTGAGTATATTTTTAAAGGTAAAAGAACTGATACATTTTTAACTGACCTCATAAAGTAATGATACCAGTATATATGCTAACATCAACACAGAGTGACAGAAAAGAAGTATACCAAAACAGAGGAAAGTTAACAGAACAAAAGGACCAGACAATGAGTGATTGGAATGTGACAGTTGGACAAGGCAGAGAAGGTGATGAGTTTGGAATTATGGACTGGGCATAAAATATGGAACAGGTCAGAAACTAATATAAGTCCTAAATGAAAATTAGTTTGGATTTCAAAGGGAAAGGAGAACCAGAGACGCAAGTTGTACTTTAAGACTATTAGCAGAGATGATGATTGCCCAGCAAAGAACTCTTTTTGTGTACTTCAATGAATATGAAAAATGTCTTCAGCTGAATATCCTGGAAAACACTATTTAAGAACAAAGAACAAAGAAGGACAGAAAAATCAATGCTTAGATCTATAATTGATTGATTGATTGATTTAGGAACCGACATCACAGCACTCGGGGCATTCCCATAAGTGCTCCGTCCCCATCCTCAGCAGCCAGCGAAGAGTTCCAACACTAATAGTACCAGTAGCAATCTGATTATATGTCCGCCTCGCCTTTCCTCTGAGCGTCGATCATCAGCCAGATTCCCTCATCACCCCTCGCTGTCGCATTCTTGCCAGACTATGGTGATCCATTTGCTCCTCCGAAGTGTACACGTGCTCCCACAAGGCTGAACCACGTCTTCCTTATCATGCATCAATACTCCACCAAGTTTTGCAGAGCCAGCCAATCTGTCCGCCTGCTCATTCCCCAGCACACCAGCATGCCCCGGAGAAAAGATCCAGATCTACAATTTGTATATTAAACAAGAAGCAGTTAAATCAATGAAAGAGGGAAACTCAGAACCAACACCAATAAGAAGAGAAGTACATCAAGAATGTTTGCTTTCACCAGGACTATTTAATGGGTATTTAGAATAATGATGACAAAAGCAAACACAGAATGCAAACTGGGAGTTACATGGAGAATGAATTAGTTCAATAAAATGTGCAGATGACAAGGTGATAGTAGAAGAAACAGAACATGCACTGAAGAAATTAATGAAAACAAAAGTAAAACAAAGGATTTACATGTGAAAATAAACATCCAGTAGAAAAAAATAATAGAAGCAGTTAGGATTCCTCAAGCACTACAGATTAGAAGAACAAACCATAAAAACAGGTAAAAAATGTACCTGGGTCAAATTATATCTGAAGACTCCTGATGTGAGGCAGACATAATTAGAAGCTGATGGCAAAGGGGACATTTAAAGACAAGCAAACAATCCTCACTTCACAGAAGATACAACTTAAGGCATGGAATAGAATCCTCTACAAGAGTATCTGACCACTCACACGGTATGGTCCTGAAATATGGATAATGAATAAGTATGATGAAAAATGTATACAGGCATTTGAGATTTGGTGTTATTAAAACATGAAAAGAATCTACTGAATTAAAAAACAGTGACAAATGTACAAGCACTGAAAAATATATCAAAACAAAAAAAGACCTTAAAGTAATCAAAAGACAAAGACTCTATTTGGCCCTAAGACATGAAGAAACACCTATAAAGATGGTAAAATATTGGCGGAAAGAGGAAAGGGTAGACCAAGATAAATATTGATAAAATAAGCATACATGCATGGAATTAAAGAGAGTGACACAATACAGGCAACTATGTAATGGGATAATCACAATGTTTTATGACCAGTCCAAAGGGTGAAATACTTGATGATGTAAATAAACAAGAAAACATCAAAATCTAAAAAAGCACCTTGACAGGAAAAGTTACAAAAACTTTCCAATCACAGTCAAGAAGATTAAACAATGAACTAAAGAGGGGAAAGGGGACAAATATTTACCTCGTTTCCATGTGATTTAAGAAACTCCATTTCTTCTGGAGTGAAGCTAGCCATAGATATAGACTTGATACGATGAGGTGGGTGTAAACCTCGTCTGCAAATAAACCAATCAAATGTAAGTAAAGTAATTACCCTTTACCACACCTTTTGTGTATGTTGAAGCCAGTAAAGGACCCTGCTACATGCCTTGAGGAATACTGAGTGTTCAGCAATATTGTTATAAACCAAATGGCACTTGATCAGTTATGTGGTTTCTATCACAACCACCACCTTCACTTCCCACAGCATTTCCTAGTACACATTTTAGGCTGGGTTGACCTGGAAGTCCAGGTCAATTAATTTTTTTTAAATCTCATCAAATATAGTATTTGATAAAATATATTATGAAAAAAGAATCAGCAGAAATCCATCTCGACATCAAGACGACTAGGTATACATTGACAAAATATAGAAACTGAGAATATAAGGATAGGAAATTCACCACCTCGTTTTTTTTAGATAAGGGCTAAAAACTATAAGGACCAGTGTGCACACTGTAACAATTAAAAATCTCATTTTTTGCAAAGATATATGCTCTACTAGTAGACTCTGAGGAGCTTCCCACTGTTCCAAAGATATTTCTCTACAAGTAGTCTCTCAGGAGCTTCCCACTGTTCCAAAGATATTTCTCTACTAGTAGTCTCTCAGGAGCTTCCCACTGTTCCAAAGATATTTCTCTACAAGTAGTCTCTCAGGAGCTTCCCACTGTTCCAAAGATATTTCTCTACTAGTAGTCTCTCAGGAGCTTCCCACTGTTCCAAAGATATTTCTCTACTAGTAGTCTCTCAGGAGCTTCCCACTGTTCCAAAGATATTTCTCTACTAGTAGTCTCTCAGGAGCTTCCCACTGTTCCAAAGATATTTCTCTACTAGTAGTCTCTCAGGAGCTTCCCACTGTTCCAAAGATATTTCTCTACAAGTAGTCTCTCAGGAGCTTCCCACTGTTCCAAAGATATTTCTCTACTAGTAGTCTCTCAGAAGCTAGATATTTCTCTACTAGTAGACTCTCAGAAGCTTACCACTGTTCCAAAGATATTTCTCTACTAGTAGTCTCTCAGAAGCTTCCAACTGTTCCAAAGATGTATGCTCTACTAGTAGTCTCTGAAGAGCTTCACACTGTTCCACTCATATATGCTCTACTAGTAGGCTGTGAGCTTCACACTGTTCCAAAGATGTATGCTCTACTAGTAGGCTGTGAGCTTCACACTGTTCCACAGATATATGCTCTACTAGTAGCCTCTGAAGAGCTTCACACTGTTCCACTCATATATGCTCTACTAGAAGGCTGTGAGCTTCACACTGTTCCAAAGATATTGCTCTACTAGTAGTCTCTGAAGAGCTTCACACTGTTTCAAAGATATATGCTCTACTAGTAGGCTGTGAGCTTCACACTGTTCCACAGATATATGCTCTACTAGTAGGCTGTGAGCTTCACACTGTTCCAAAGATGTATGCTCTACTAGTAGGCTGTGAGTGTGAGGAGCTTCACAATGTTCCACAGATATATGCTCTACTAGTAAGAAGCTTCACACTGTTCCACAGATATATGCTCTACTAGTAAGGAGCTTCACACTGTTGCAAAGATATATTCTTTACTAGTAGGTTGTGGACAGCTTTCTACTGTTCCAAGGATATAGCTCTACTAGTAGTAGCGTGATCCATCAGTACTGAAGCATACTTTAACCGGAAGCCATTTTTTCCGCGCGTGCGCAGAAGGGTTTCGTCGTGTCACACATCATTGACTATTAACATACCCTTTGTATATCTCATTGGATATATTTAAATAACTTGTGCCAATAACGAATTACCATCTCCGCTTCCGGTAAAATGGCCAGTCTAAACATTGTGCATATAGCCGGTGGTTAGATTTGAATTTGTCTTTGAGATAATTTCACTCTTTGGCATACCATAAATAATTATAATAATTTTAGTACAGGGCATAGATATTCGTTAATTTTAGTTGCATTTTCGAATTGTGCATGCAAAGATACATAAAATTGGAAAGTTTCATTTGAAAATATGGATAATTTCTGGTAGAAAAAAATTCGTTTTGCGGACATGATAAATTCCTCTTTGTGATTGTAAATCCACATTGTCGGCACGCAATAAACAATTTTTTTAGTACAAGGCATAGATATTCGTTAATTTTAGTTGCATTTTCGAATTGTGCATGCAAAGATACATAAATTTGGAAAGTTTCATTTAAATATTATTTGTAATTTCTGGTAGAAAAAAATTAATGAATTAATAATTATTTTTGCGGACGTGATTAAATTCTCTTTGCGATTGGAAAAATAAATAAATCCTTTTTATAAAAATATATGTAATTCTCATTATATAAAGATATCATCTCTTATTATTATATGCATGCATGTAATTATTAAATATTAATTTTACATAAATTTATTTAAAATTTGACTGACTATCATGGCAAGGACTGCTGATGATCTCAGATCCCATCTATCTGCGTTCGAAGGAGGATATCCTATAAGTACAGGATACATTGCCCGGCTGCTGGTTGTGGACAGTTGTTCTGTACCTGATGTGTTAGGAAAAGTCCAAACCATTGTGGCGACAAATGATCCAGGGAAAGACATTTTTGCCGACATATTAAATCCCTCTTTGACTTTGCCTTTGGAAATCCAAAATGTCGGCATGCGTTTCACTTTTTAAAACGTGCAATTCTTAATCTTCTTCTTCTTCTTCTGCGTTCATCCGGAGTTTTTTTCGTATGTGATTGCGTTGTGCCCGTTTACAGCAGAGCTGCGTTCTTGCGCTGTTAGGCCGACACATCCGACTTCTGCGGGCATTTGTTGACCGGGTTAACCTTCCCGGAAACATGCAATTCGAACTACTACCTTGTGAGCCAATCTCTTTAATTAATGACAAATGTTTAAATGTTTGCATAAAGGAGAAATCTTTTTTTAGAAAAATATAATTTCTCATTATATAAAAACTGTCATTTACTGCCAATATAGTACCTTGCGGTGTATGGCAGAGAGGTCTTTGAGCCTGAGGAATAAAGTCCGCCTGGCTAGTGCAGTCACCGCGAACTGTGCAGGTTAGGATTTTCTTTTTGCCCCCGACAGAAAAAAATCTGACACCTTACCGAGGGATCGAACCCAGGCCTCCCGAATGAGAGTCCGGCATTCTAGCCTCTCGGCCAGCCGCTCCTCCTCTCATTATATAAAGATATCTATTTTAGCATGAACCATCAGATTTTAAATTTGAGTATTTACTAATGGGACCACCAACGAAAGATAGGCCTTGAGAAACCGAATCTAATGGTACCAAGATGTTGCATGTATGTCAATTAGAAGCGAAGATATACAACTTTGAGTGTCGTGATCGTAAACACAGAAATTAATTAATATAACTACTAATTAGTGGCCATTTTTATATGCTAATTAGGTAACATTGCATACTATCTAAACAGGATATAACACATATCGTGCGTTGCACAATTCCGCAGAATACAAGATACAACTTACCAGGGTTTAAAGCTAATATAAAGAATGCTCATGGTAATTGATGAATATAACTACTAATTAGCGGCCATTTTTATATGCTAATTAGGTAACATTGCATACTATCTAAACAGGATATAACACATATCGTGCGTTGCACAATTCCGCAGAATACAAGATACAACTTACCAGGGTTTAAAGCTAATATAAAGAATGCTCGTGGTAATTAATGAATATAACTACTAATTAGCGGCCATTTTTATATGCTAATTAGGTAACATTGCATACTATCTAAACAGGATATAACACATATCGTGCGTTGCACAATTCCGCAGAATGCAAGATACAACTTACCAGGGTTTAAAGCTAATATAAAGAATGCTCGTGGTAATTAATGAATATAACTACTAATTAGCGGCCATTTTTATATGCTAATTAGGTAACATTGCATACTATCTAAACAGGATATAACACATATCGTGCGTTGCACAATTCCGCAGAATACAAGATACAACTTACCAGGGTTTAAAGCTAATATAAAGAATGCTCATGGTAATTGATGAATATAACTACTAATTAGCGGCCATTTTTATATGCTAATTAGGTAACATTGCATACTATCTAAACAGGATATAACACATATCGTGCGTTGCACAATTCCGCAGAATACAAGATACAACTTACCAGGGTTTAAAGCTAATATAAAGAATGCTCGTGGTAATTAATGAATATAACTACTAATTAGCGGCCATTTTTATATGCTAATTAGGTAACATTGCATACTATCTAAACAGGATATAACACATATCGTGCGTTGCACAATTCCGCAGAATGCAAGATACAACTTACCAGGGTTTAAAGCTAATATAAAGAATGCTCGTGGTAATTAATGAATATAACTACTAATTAGCGGCCATTTTTATATGCTAATTAGGTAACATTGCATACTATCTAAACAGGATATAACACATATCGTGCGTTGCACAATTCCGCAGAATGCAAGATACAACTTACCAGGGTTTAAAGCTAATATAAAGAATGTTCGTGGTAATTAATGAATATAACTACTAATTAGCGGCCATTTTTATATGCTAATTAGATAACATTGCATTATATGTAAAAATAGATGACATGAGCAATTAGGCTTCGCTACACCGATCGCAATGATGTACGGTTGCTAGGATGTTCGTGTATGGTTGCTAGGATGTTCGTTTAAAAATAAACAAACTACTCTAGTTTTGATAACTTCTGCCATGACCTTGGTTCGGACACGAAAAAAAGATGTGCAGAAGAGATCTTTTGTGTCAATTTCTGCGTTAATGATCTCGACACTCAAAGTTGCATATCTTCGCTTCTAATTGACATACATGCATCATCTTGGTACCATTAGATTCGGTTTCTCAAGGCCTATCTTCTGGTGGTGGTCCCATTAGAAAATACTCAAATTTAAAAATCTGATGGTTCATGCTACTAGTAGCCTCTGAGGTGCTTCCTATTGCTCCAAAGATAAATGCTTTACCAGCAGTGTGATGAGTTTCACACTGCTCCATATGCTCTACTAGTAGGCTGTGACGAGTTTCCTACTGTTCCAAATGCTCTACTATAGGGTGAAGATAGTTATGCTTTGTGCAGATTGGCATGATAGGTATGCTTTGTGTAGATTGGCATGCTAACATTTAAAAAACATCCAAGATAGGGAGTATACATTAGATCTTTCCGTCAAGGCATGCTGGAGTGTTGGGAAATAAGCAGGTGGACAAACTGGATGCATTTGCACCTCCAGGTGGAGTATTGGTGCACGATAAGGCAGATGAAGTCAAGGCTCATTGGGATAGTGTGTTTGTATAGTATGGTGAAAGAACAGATACACCATCCATCATTCACACTGCCTGCAGAGAACAGAGGCTCAGTAATGAGTTTCCCACTGTTCTAAAGAGAGTGTATCAATAGTATCATAGTAGGGAATGGAGACATTACTCTTTTACAAAGATATATGCTCTACTTGATGGCTATGAGTAGCTTCTCACTGTTCCAAACAGATGTTCGACATGTAGTCTGTGAAGTGCACTCCCAGTGTTCGAATTTCCGAGGAAACGCCCTCCTATTAATAATTATTAAAGAGTTTCAAAATCAGACAACTTACAAAATGCCACTGCATGCTGTGCACACGAAAGAGCCAATCGTCATGTTCACGTACGTCGGACCTCGCTGTTTACAATCAAAACAGTGTTTGTTACTGGGGAAGGACACCATCTCCCTCAACATCTTTAAATGTTTCTCGTCCTGCTTTTTCTTGTTAGTCGCCATCTTGCCGTCACAAACCGGAGGAAGTCACAACTCTGAGAGGGGAAGCAATACTCGATTTGTTTCCCTAACTTCATATTATGTCCCTTGTTGATGAATCTTTACGTGTTGATTGGGAAGCTCGATATATGAGGACTCTAACGGGCACTCACCCACTGTTTATGCTTCATCTCAACACCGCTTGGTACAAAAGGAGCAAGATGAGATGAGATGATTGGATTTCACAGAACATAAAAGAAAAGAAGACACAGAAGACACTGAGTTCTGACATGGTGAGTTCAACATGACCTCTATATGTTACTCTAGTTTCAT
>JACEFZ010026745.1:50000-53288 GCA_014155875.1 Cepaea nemoralis
TTCTTCTTCTTCTTCTTCTTCTTCTTCTTCTTCTTCTTCCTCTTCTTCTTCTTCTTCTTCCCAGTTCAGGCCACTCTTCACCACTCGGCATGCCAACTGACATTAATTAATTTCTAAACCCAATGTTCGCACCAGAATGCCACATGCTCGTATAATGTATCTTATCTCCCATTTCCCCTAAACATAACTAATTGTTATAATACATTCTCCATTTTATTTAGCAACACAGCAAATACCATCCTTGTATTACCAGTCAGCTTACGCGAATGACAATAATTTATTCTTACAGTCATGTTGTACATTTTATACAGCGACATTCTGACAGCGAATTCGTGTGGTGAATTAAAGATTACAATATTAGCCCCATGGATTTGTGGAAGCTTATACGCTTATACTTATATGGGGCATATAATAATATACATTGGGACAGTCTGTAAGAATTAGTGTGTGTGTGTGTGTGTGTGTGTGTGTGCGTGCGTGCGTGCGCGCGCGCGCGCGTGTGTGTGTGTGTGTGTGTGTGATATGAACAAATAAGCAAAGAAAACAACATATCATTCTCAAATCCAAATGGAAGTGGACTCTACCGGATTGTGAAGTGGACTGCAGTTGTCCTAGGCTGTTTTTCGAATTGATACTTTGAACTATGAACAACGGAGTCATTGAACACGGGCTACCGCAGAGGTCTGCAATTAAACTGGTGCTTTTCAAGGCCTTAAAAAAAAAGTAAAATGGCAGCAATAGAGGAAAACGATATTTTAAGACATTTAACACATGCTGATGACAGCAAGGGAGGGGAGGAACAGGATATAAATATATAGAGAGCTGCAGGCTCCTATAGACAAGGCGGACGAGTGCTGCACGGAGTCAGGTTCTGTAATCACACCATTAGAAGTATCTGTACAACTGAGCTGTTATGGAGGAGGTAACAGATATCACAGCCAACGGTAGTGTCATCAAAAGAGAGAACACACTAAAGTAAAAGGGAATAACCTTTGCCCGCTCATGTCTTTCAAAGATCACGTGCGGGAGGTAGTGGAAAGAACCAAGAAAGGACACACTGCTTTGAAAGTGGGGTATTGGAGAACATGGAGCAAAGAATGTTGCACACAATTTACCAGCAAATGGTCGTTTCAGTGATTGAGTATGGTTTGAGATTGCTCTCATTATCTCATGGTCATATGGTGAAGCTGGAACACAAACAAAATGAGTCTATGCAAGCCATTCGTGACTGTACGCGGATACACCTATTATAGGTATGCAACATGTACTGGTCTTGCCATCCATATATGGAAAACACACAGGAAACATCAGTGCCAGAAGGGTGTCCCGAAGACTGGAGTCGATTGATATACTGTCCTCTAATGTGGGCTGCTATCCGTCGGGAAAAGGCACATGGTGCAATACCACAGTATTCGCACACGTCACTATGAGGGTTTCCAGGCGGGAATGGAAACACCTGCAGCAGTAATTGACTTGGAAGAGTATCCTGTGCAGTAAGATCGTAACATTGCAGCGGGAAATGCATATCGAGCGAGACTAGGTCAATGTGACTGCAGCTGCTTGTTTTTGTTGTTGTTGAAAATACAACTTCAATGAAATGCGGTGCATGGGCATGAAAACCTCAACGTATCTTAATGGGCTTACGCCAATAATTGAGTTAGGCCTGGATTATATACCAGGCGAGCAATCCCAACTTACCTTGTCATAAATTATACTTGTATAACAGGACTACAAGCATCACCATGAGATTTTTCCTTGAGCAAGCTGGGTATTGTTCTTCGCGAATCGGATTCTTTACTTGCTGTCCCGTGATCAACTACTGTAGAGAGAAGTGTCACAGGTACAGTAGAAGACAACGAGACTAACCGTTTGGAAAGTCTGCCCGCTGAAGAAATAGCCGACAAGTGGCTCGTAAAACTAGGGAGTATGACAACTGATCCCAGAAGAAGTCTACTATTCTTACAGTGGCACATAAACTGCAGATAAAGTTTTACAGCTATAGACACAAAGATGACAGCAGACTTAGCAGCGGCACGATGGTCCTGTGGAATATAATTTATCCTCCAGATTTAACTTGAGCTATGTAGCACAAAGAAGTCGATAAAGATGAAGATTTAACTTTCGTTCTACTCTCACCTTCGTGTAATCTAATTAAATGTTGGATTATGAAAACGATAACTTCACTTATTTATCTCGCAATAAGCGACAACGCCGCTTATCATTGGTGTAATATTTAAAAAGGAATAAGGAAGGGCTCCCACAGAGAGAAAATAAAATATGCCACGTAAGAGAAGTGAAATCTGCAAACGAATATGTGTTCAAGTGGTCTGGAGGTTCCACGCGCCTGATAGTCTTAATTAGTCTGTAATCGTTAGACAGAGGTGTGGCTGTATCAATATAGTGTGGGTAGCTCCAGGATGGTGGGTGAGTACTCAGCCGAATTAGGTGTTTCCAACGGTGAAGCTGGTAGTTTCTCAGTCGTTTCTTTCCAGATCACCTTAAGATCTAGCCACAGAATTACAACAAGTGGTTGATGTAGATGTTGCTGGATTGCAACACAATGCTGATGCTGCTGGTGAGATGTGCTGTTCTCGGGGTTTTCACAAACAGTCTGAAACAGTCAAAGCAAAAAAAAAAAAAAAACGACTGGTAAGTGGCTGCCTGGGATGAATTATCATGTCCCTATTCTAGCCTGCCATTCTCTCCGCCTTTATTCTGAATCTCGCTATCGTACCAATCTCTAGCTGTTATTGTATTGTTGATGTGATTGGAAAGGAAATGGATCACTATCCTAACAACCAAACTGACGCTACTAAGTGTACAAGAAACAAGGGTGTATTGTAATGTTATGGCAATACTCCCGATACGAAGGTGAATGAATATGAACCTGAGCAGGTAACAAATATTAATATTCAAGAACGCACCATGAAAACTGTAGAGCAGTAATATTAAAGAAACAATGCATGCATTGCTACGCAGCAACATACCAATACTCTATGTTAAAGTCAAGAAATCCTTCTGAACCAACGCTAAGTCATTAAACAACAAGATTCAAGACTGCAGTTGCTTATACTATAAGGTAGTAAACTATCTATCATCAAGGTCATGGAACAGTGTAAAAAATATAGTCACTATGTCTGCCATTGATCGTCAATGTGAATTATAGGTCACGCAAAGCGCATTGTGATTCTGGCCTGGCGATTTTTCTAACAACTCCAAATGCGACTAAATCGCTTCTAGAAAACATGACGCTATTTGACATCCAATATGTCAGACCTGAAATGACGC
>JACEFZ010026746.1:0-89375 GCA_014155875.1 Cepaea nemoralis
TTTTTGTGAGAATTTAAAAAAAGAATGTATCGTCCATGTCTGGTTGGATTTAGGAATATCTATGTTAAAGTCACCTAATATCATGACTTCTCTACCTTCTGTAAACACTCTATCCATCATTGTAGTGAAACAGTCATACCAATTGTACCCAGCACACGGATTCCTATATAGGTATCCAATGAGAAACGGCTGTTGGCTGGCTGGCTTCACCTCTAACCAAACACATTCTATCTCTACTGACTCGAGATCACTTCTACGGTAACAGTTGAGAGAATTGGAAATGTATACAGCAATACCTGTCTCTAATTTTTGATTTGCGTCTCTTCGAATTACTTTAAACCCCTTAAGAGTGATTTCAGAGTCGGATATTTTGTCGTTGAGACGACTTTCTGTGATTCCAAACACATGGAATTGTTTGCACAGTATTACCGAAAGCTCAGGTAATTTATTGATCAAATGATAGATGGTGAGATGGCCTATACTTAGGCCATCTTTGTGAAGCCACTGATCGTGATTTGCGAACATTGCACGATGAAAGGATGATGTCGCTTGCGGTAGAAATTTTCAGAGTTTTTGAAACTTTATTTAGTAGTAGTTAAGACTATTAGATGGGGTAGGAAAATGTCTGTGCTGGAGTGACATCATGAAAGCTTGATGCAGGGCTGCAGGATTGTATTGCATTAGCTGTTGAAGTTGGCGGTTCCACTGATAGGAGTGTAGATTACCATCCAACGAGGGACCACTGCTGTGAGAGTTACTGGAAGTGCCTACATTAGAAGCATACATCGGGGGCACAGCAACATTGTTTAACGGTGTCCCCTTTGACACAATAGGGGGAGGATGCTTTATGGGCAAGGGAGGAAACAAACCATCATAGTTAGCAACATTGGGATTGGAGCATGGGTTGCTATCCACGGCATTGTATTCCTGGGGTATAGGCAATGGTGGTGCAGGAAGAGAAGGAGCATTTTCTGAACACTTAGATGCCGCTGTCGCCGGGGGTGAAGTTCGGGTTACTCCTGTAACTGGTGCTGGTTGTTGTGCACGTTCGGGATATTTTATGTTCTTCGCTAGTATACTACTTCCTAGCTTGGAACAATGTATTTGATCCCTGTATAGTTTTTTCTTAGGAGCCCCGGACGACGAAGTAAAGTACGGGGTGTTATTAATGAAACTAATGGCATTGTCTTTACAAAATTTAAACAAAGTTAGATTGGCAGCATCGGCAGTCCGACGCTGAAATCCATAACATGATGGAATGATGGATGAAATGAACATAGATGAGTTAGGAAATTTATTTCGTAACAGTACCTCCAGCGTAGATAGTTGTGAGGTGCTTATGATGTTATTATCCATTATGTCATTGACACCAATATGGACTGTCGCTTTTTTAATTCTCTCATTCACTTGGAATTTTCGCAGTGTAGCGGTAAGCCTATCAATGTCAGCGCCTGGTAGAGGAAAGATTGAAGTTGACTCGCTGTCAGAAGATGACATGCGATCACTATAGATTCCCTTCAGCAGGGAGTCTCCAATGATAACATGACATGATATGAAGCAGGAGCAATGGTTCTTAGCAGTTATATCGAGCCAATCGTGATATGCGGAAGTGAATCATGAGCAATTAGCAGACAACTGAGCAATTATGTGCAAGCTGCGGAAATTTGATTTCGTTTAAGAATGATACGAACTCTTTAACTGAATAAACACGTAATGAGGAATACTAGAAAGAAGTTAACTCACAAAGTGAGTCGTATCAGACTCACTCACAGAGACTAGTCGTATCAGACTCACTCACGGAGACTAGTCGTATCAGACTCACTCACGGAGACTAGTCGTATCAGACTCACTCACAGAGACTAGTCGTATCAGACTCACTCACGGAGACTAGTCGTATCAGACTCACTCACAGAGACTAGTCGTATCAGACTCACTCACGGAGACTAGTCGTATCAGATGAGGACAGTCCACATTCATTGAGGATGTCATGAGAAGGGGACAGCTGGAGTACGCCGTGACAACATGAAAATTGGAGGGGAGGAGAGGCAATAATAGATGGACGGCGATGGTGCTGGACAGTCTGACATCACGGCGTGAAGGAACATCAGTGTCAAAAATGTTTGGCAGCACACGAGACAGACGGCTGCGGACTTACATAACCACGCACGCCACTCGTCAAGGACGTCTATTGTTGTTGTGGCTGTTTGTGTTTGTCTGCTGATGAAGGCTCATCACCGCAATGCCCACCTTGTTTTGTGATTTTGATTTTGTAAAGCAATCCTCAGCCAATTCATATGTACCCCAATAATGAAGTGAATTCTCCTAGATTTTCCACACTTAATCGCATTGCATGTGTGTACGTACAAGTATATGCGAGTTTATAAATGGATATGTGTGTTTGTAATTGGATATGTGAATATATATATACATATCTGTGTGTGGTTGTGTCCCATGGTATAGATAATCTAATCCGGGAAGGCATGTTTACCTTCTAATTTTAAAGTTCATTTTCTACAGCAGCTTATTGGGCATCTTGTTTTCACATTTAACATGTCTATTTGCAGAAGGGTTTTCAAATGCTGTCTTTGTCCACAGGTTGGTACATTTTTCATATATTTTATCCCAATACATGTATCGTCCGATCCACTTTATCCCAATAGATTATTCTCCCGTCCACTTTATCCCAATAGATGTATGATCCTATCCACTTTATCCCAATAGATTTATCGTCCGAACAACTTCATCCAAATAGATTTATCGTCCTTTCGACTTTATCTCAATAGATTTATCGTCCGATCCACTTTATACCAATATATGTATAGTCCGATACACGTTATACCAATAGATTTATCGTCCGATCCACTTTATACCAATATATTTATCGTCCGATCCAGTATATACCAATAGATTTATCGTCCGATCCACTTATCTGATCCAACAAACTGAGGATAGGCGGCACAGGCAGTCACTTACTGCGGGACCTGCCTCGTCTTACAGATGCGGAAACTGTGACAGAGATTGTCACTCTCACATTGGACTATACAGTCACCAGCGGTGCTGCCAGGTACCTCCCCAGTGGCACAACTCAATAGTCCTTCAGGACTGAAAGAGGCCTACTGCTACTTTATGCCAATAGATTTATCGTCCGATACACTTTATGCCAATAGATTTATCGTCCGATCCACTTTATACCAGTAGATTTATCGACCGATACCCTATATTTGCAACAGCGAGTGGAAGGTTACAGCATCCTGTCTAACTGAACACGTCCCAAAGTGGAAACCTGGCATAGGCTGTGACGTCAGCGGCCAGCACGTGCTGTAGGTCGGAATGCGCGGGGAATAGGTGGTCAGTCTGCCCTTCTGTGGCGAGGGACGAAAGCAGGCCTGGTGTTCTGTCAAACCGAGGTCAAGACACTTTCAACGTAGTTCCCTGTCAACTACAGACAGACAGACAGACAGACAGACAGGCAGACAGGCAGGCAGGCAAGCAGGCAGGCAGGCAGGCAGACAGACAGACAGACAGACAGACAGACAATAGTGTGCACAATTTGTCGTCTGGCATATTTCGCTGCATCTCGTCAGGTGTATATCGTAGTTATACAACATATAAAGTGAATAAATGAATATTACTTCGACTGAAATACGTAGAACACATAGTCACGGGTATTGTTCCAATGTGGAACATTTGTTACCCCCACGGATAAACACATAGTCACGGGTATTGTTCCAATGTGGAACATTTGTTACCCCCATGGATAAACACATAGTCACGGTTATTGTTCCAATTTGGAACATTTGTTACCCCCATGGATAAACACATAGTCACGGGTATTGTTCCAATGTGGAACATTTGTTACCCCCATGGATAAACACATAGTCACGGTTATTGTTCCAATGTGGAACATTTGTTACCCCCACAAGTATTATTCCAATGTGGAACATTTGTTACCCCCATGGATATTTCACATTTGAAATGAACTCTTTCTGTTTGCATACAACTGGTTGGAACCGACTAATTGCTAACACCTCACTATATTTGAACACTCGCTTATTGTTCCTCGAATACAGTTTACGAAACGCTTTTTCTCTCTTCACGTTACAACAACAGTTTTTGAGAGGTTGAGAAATCGACGAGGAGGCCGTGTTATAGCCATTTGACTGCACAGAGATTCCCGAAGACTGATTAATTCTCTCTCAGTTGCTGTCTCAGGAGCGGTCTCGGTTGGCAAAGATTAGTTTCATTTTCGTACCAAGGCTTACGTTCATTCATTGGCACCTTTCCGTCTTGACAGACGATAGTTTGGTACATTGTGCTTCAAAAAGGCTTAATAACTACGATCCATGGCGGTGGCGAGTGTGGCTGGTAAGGCCAATTCTTGCTGCAAACGTTTGTCCACAGTAGGTGCATGTGAAAACATGGTCATTTCCACCATTTTGCACAATCTTACGTCTCTCACGCTCTGTGTGTGCTTTATCTGCAATCATTTTCTCCTTCGTCTTTATTCCATTTCTGATAGTTGCCCTCCATGCAACACGTTCAGCGGCGACGTGCTCCCATTGTGCATTATCAATGCCTGTATCAATCATGTCCCGTTTACACACATCTTTGTATCGTAGTAGAGGCCGACCCTGAGATCTCTTACCCATCTGTATTTCACCAAAAAAGATGTCCTTTGGTATTCTGCCATCATCCATCCTCCTAACGTGTCCTATCCATCTAAGTCTACGAAGACTGAGCATGGAATACACCGTCACACAACCTGATCTTTCCAATACTTCAGTATTTGTGATTTTGTCTTGCCACTTAATACCAAGTATTCTACGCAGACACCGCATATGTAAGCTGTTTAAACGTTTCTCTTGGCGTGAGTAAGTTGTCCAGGTTTCACTGCCTAAAGAAGAGTACTAAGGACACAGGCTTGGTAGACGAGGACTTTTGTTTTGGCAGTAAGCTTCCTGTTCTCCCAGACTCTTTTTGCTAACATGTTCATTGTTGTCCTTGCCAATCCTGATGTTGATTTCCTGATCGAGGGATAATTTGCTATTTACCTCTGATCCTAGATATGTAAAATGGTCTACTATCTCCAGTTCGGCGTCGTCAATAAAGATTGATGGTACACCATGTGCACATTGTGACATAATCTGTGTCTTCTTTTTGTTAATTGTTAAACCAAATTCAGAGCAAGCATTGGAGAATGCAGATAGTAGATGTTGTAATTCTTCCTCAGAGTGGGTCGTAATCGCAGCATCATCCGCAAAAAGCAACTCTCTGATTAGTACCCTGCTAATTTTGGGGTTGGCCTTCAATCTCTGAGCATTATAGAGGCCACCATCTGAGCGTGAGTGAATGTATACACCGTCATCCTGATCACGAAAGGCATATTTCAGTAGAAGTGAAAAGTATATCCCAAAGAGGGTGGGGGATAGTACACAACCTTGCTTAACTCCACTCTTGATTTCAAACTCTTCTGAAGTTGAGCCATCAAACTTGATTATACCCTTCATGCCTGTGTGGAACGATTCCACAATGGACAGAAGAGTTGGTGGGCAGCCAATCTTCTTTAGTGCTTTGAACAGACCCTCACGACTGACCAAATCGAATGCCTTTGTGAGGTCGATGAAGGCAATAAACAGTGGCTGATTTTGTTCCCGGCATTTTTCTTGCATCTGTCGCAATGAGAATATCATATCAATGGTAGACCGGTTCTGACGGAAGCCGCACTGTGATTAGGGGTAGACTTAATCTCCCAGGACTTGAAGTCTGCGCAGGACAATTCTGGCAAATACTTTTCCAACAATACACATAAGTGAAATACCATTATAGTTGTTACAGTCGCTCCGATCTCCCTTGTTATTGTTCAGGGTTATGATGTTTGAATCTTTGAAATCCTGTGGGACTTGTCCTTCTCGCCAGCATAGCTCTATTAGCTGGTGGATCTGTAGAGCGAGTGTGTCTTGCCCACTCCTGATTATCTGTATTGGAATCCCATCCTTACCTGGAGCGTTGCCAGATGCAAGCTCATGTATAGCACACTTAACTTCTGTTATAGTGGGAAGTGTGTCCAGGTGGTCAAGAACTGGCAGGGCCTCTATGGCGTTGGGGGCATCATCCGCTAGCTTGGTCTCACTTGAGTAAAGCTCTAAATAGTGCTCGACCCATCTATCCATCTGCTGTTTCTTATCAGTGATAATTTCTCCAGTCAAGGTTTTCAGCGGTGCACTTCTTTTGATCATTGGACCACAGGCTTTCTTTATCCGCCCGTGTGTTGCCGGGGCCCATACGGGGGAGCAAAGAATAGTAACACTGTTGCCTACCATGCACGTCGTAAGAGGCGACTAAGGAGGCTATGGTTCCGTCGCCCTGCTACTGAGTGAGTGCGTGGCGCGACACTGTGAGCTGTGAATTTCGCGTGGAATGCTTTTACATCTGTCCGCGATTGTTTTTCGCGTGAACTGCATGTTCTGTTTTTCGCGTGAACTGCATGTTCGGAACGATGACGGCCGGCTGTTGCTGGATTTACTGGTGTGCCTTTTCGGTTCACGAGTGCATTTTTCAGGAGACTCCTGGGAGTCATCGCTGTAGCTATGAGTTTGTGCTTTGTGTGGCGCTTTCGGTGGGTCACCCTGCAGAAAGAAACCAAACCATATGGGATAAAACCCCGGTCAATGAAGTCTTTCTGGTGACTGCCGTTTTCATCGACGATGAACTGTATTTTTCGTGGACTTTTGTGTTGGCATTCTGGCGGCGGCATTATGCACAGTGTACCTGTGCGGGCTGTTGGCTTGCCGACACTCCTGTCTATTCCATTATTCACATGGGGCGGTGAGGAGCATTTTGTGATATTCACTGGCACAGGAATGGAGCAATATGGGGACGACCCGTTGCCGTGAAGTTGGAACCGCAACTAACTAACTAACTAACTAACTAACTTTCTTTATCCCTTCATACATGCTTCAGATGTTTCCCTTATCACTTGCGATTTGAATGGACTCACATAACTTGATCCAATAGTCATTCGCACACTGCCTGGCAGCCTTTTGTACATCCTTCCTCGCTTGCTTCAGCTCACTCAGAGTGTTACGCGTTGGTCTTTCCTTGTTTCTTAAGAGAGCTATCTTCTTCTTATCAATCAAGGGCTGCAGTATCTGGCTGTTTGCCGAAAACCTGTCCTGCCTCTTATGATCCACAGTGCCGTAAACCCCTACCGCTGTTTTATAAATAGTTTCCTTAAGTTTACTCCATTTATCATTTACTATACAATTTTCTGATGTATCATTGAAAGCGTCTTCAAGTTGCTGTTGAAATTCAAAGCACTTTCCAGGATCGTGAGTGTTAGTAATAATAATCCTGGGGCTAGACTTGTGTTTAGCTGTGTAGATTCTCTTTGGTCTCAGTCTAACCCTTGCAACAACCAAAGAATGATCTGTATCACAGTCAGCACTGTGCTAACTTCGAGTTAATGATGTATGGTTCAGATGTTGTCTCCGTGTGATAATGAAGTCCAGCTGGTGCCAATGGCTGGATCTAGGATGTTTTCATGTGACCTTATGCATCTCTTTTGTTTTAAAAAAGGAGTTTGTAATACATAGGTCATTTCTTGTGCAATGCTCCAGCAGCCTTTGCCCATTATCATTCATGCGACCGATGTTGTATTTTCCAAGGCACACTGGCCATGAACTCGAGTCCTTGCCCACACGAGCATTGAAATCACCGAGCGTATAAATGTATTCGGACTTTGGAACTGCCTTGATCGCAGAGTCTAGCTGCTCATAGAACGTATCCTTAACATCATCAGAGGAAGCGAGTGTCGGTGCATATGCAGTGAGAATGGTGGCAAATCCACAAGAGGTTGCCAAGCGCAGTGATAATAATCTTTCATTACCTCCAGCTGGGATATCAATCATTCCCAGTAGCGAATTCTTCACTGCAAAGCCCACACCATGTTGCCTTTTTTTCTGCCTGCCCTCTTCCCTTCCAAAAAAAGGTGTAATTGTTTTCCCTGAGTGACCCTTCCTCAGCGAGGCGAGTCTCCTGCAGGCCAGCAATATCAATGTTAAGACGATTGAGTTCAGCATCAATCACAGCCGTTTTTCTCACATCGTCAATATTTGTCAAGTCAGTGGAAAATCCTGGACACATGGTTCTCACGTTCCAGGTTGCAAGTCGTAGCTTGAGGTTTCTATTATTTTTATTAGTACCTGGTGCATTGGTTTTACAGACTACGATTCAGATTTTGTCCTAGCCCCAAGCACCCAATGAAGCAGGCAGGCTGTGGCGGATCAGCACCCAATTGGCTGGGGGCTGCCCAGCTTGAGGCGGGCGGTAGCTGATCAGTGACACCTGTAGGTGTCTCCCACCGTCAGAGGCAACGCGTGGTGTAACAGTATTGGGTATAATTAGGATCTAGTGGGAAACACAGATACAGCACGATTGAGCATTGAGACTGAAAGGGGTGGGAGATGCTCAATCGTGACGTATTATGTTGTTAAGGAGTCAACATCCGATAGTCCAGCTGAGAAGACACGGCTTGTCATCTTGAGAATAAAGTATAAAGTTTTAGTCCAGATCAAGTCTTGTTACTTCATTTGACACTACTACAGAAGTAATAAATGGTGCCGTGACCATAATACAAGAAATGCATAAAGCACATATGAGGTTAAGGGATAATATAATAAAAGCTAGGGAAAGACAGAAAAAGTACAAAAATGTAAATACAAAATTACAAGAGTTTAAGGTAGGTGATAGAGTTTATTACAAAAAGCATAGGAGAAACTCTAAGTTTGATGCTCGTTGGATTCCAGGTTATTACGTTTTGGAAAAACTTGGAAATGTATCGTATATTATAAAGAACCAGGTCACAGCACATATAGCAAGGGCACACGTTGAACACTTAAGAAGAGATGAAAATGAGATAGAAAATAATAATTATAATAATAATTATTATTCGGATGTGAAATTTTTGGATGAACAGGTTGTTAGAGGGGCTACAGTAACCCCAGATCTTGGAAAAGCCACAGTAACCCCAGATCTTAGAAAAGCCACAGTAACCCCAGATTTTAGAAAAGCTACAGTAACCCCAGATCTTAGAAAAGAACCGGAACAAAATCAGTTGCTAACAAATCCAAGTTACGAAGAACAAGAACAGACAATTCCGAAAAGAATGGAAGAAGAAGGCCAAATGAAACTCATTATGATAGTATGGAGGAAGACACAGGTGCTCATTTAAAAATACTAGGCAAGCAACGAAAAGAAGAATGGACAGTCAAAGAGATAAAGAAGTGAAAAGACAGAGGAGAATTAGAGATTGTTCAACAAGCGGAGACGATATACCTATACTGGAAAGATCCTTAAAGAGTGATCGACAAATTAGGTGGGATGTTGAACGGAAGAGATTAGCGGCAGCTAAAGAGAGACATACAGACGAAGAAGAAGAAATGGATGAAAAGTCAGAGTCAAGTAGTGGTATGGAGGAGACTAGTAGGTTGTACGAAGAAGAAGATGTTGATATAGAGTTAGCACTTTATCAGAGAAATTTGGAGTTGTTGAGGAAGTGGAAACGTAAGAGATAGATAAATTGAAAGTACTGCAGATAGCAAGTTATAAGTTTCAAGATTTAAAATTGTAACTGATGTTTGAAGAAGTATACGAACGGTGGAAAAAGTGGTCTTGAGATATTAGTACAATGGCTGAATGTATTTTTTTATTGATGTTAGAAATGCCGTGTTTAAAGATAGGGGTTAACAAGTTATAGTAATAATAGACAGGACAGATCACAAGTACGTTGATAAGTAGAGGATGGCTACTACATTGAGTTAAGGTTGGATATAGGTTACAGTGCTTACTTAAGAGCTTATTCAGGATGCTATGTGCTGTTAAGAGATAATAAATAGATAATTTTGGATTACTGATTTGTTTATGTAGATAGAACAGATATTATCATAATTGATCTGTAGTTAACAGATATACAGATGGAATGTTTAGTCTTCTCGGTCATATAAATACTGGATATGCGTCATTTTACTTAGTATGAGAGCCTAATGCTGGTGGGCCAATGTACGTAGTAATTTTAAGAGAGTTAAAATTGTGTTGAAAAACTGGCTTTATGAAGTCTAAGTTTTATGAGTTATGAGTCATATAGGAAATGTTTTTATGCTTGAGTTGATGAGGGATATTGTTTGGTTGTTTTATTAAGCCTAAGTTGTAATGCCTCATAATAAGTTTGTTTTCATAATTTGGTCTTGAAAAATGATTGTTATTGTTTGATTAATTGATTTAGAGTAGAGGGATTGTGTTCTTAGCATTTGACTTGATAAAAAACTATTGGTCCGTTAAAAGTGTCCAATAGTGATAGGTAGAATAGAATATTTTATTCTGATTTGATAACATGCATGTTATGTCATTTTAATGTTGTTTTTTTTTCAGATTTAATTTGGGGGTTGTGTTCATTTTATTTCGATTACATGAATGGTTTGATATATGGAGTTACATGGTTATAAAGTTAGTTAAGTAACTTTAAGTTTAAGATGGATGAGGTTTTGCTTAAGTTTTTTCGTTTCAGAAAAGAGTTGATAAAAAACTAATTTATCCATTGATATAAGGTAGGGAGAAACTTAAGAGTAAATAGTTAAGGAATGCTACGTATTCAGTAACTAGGGGAAACACATGGTTGGTGAACGTGTGTGCAACGAATGGATAGACGTATCCAGGGCCTGCACACACGTCACTGTATTTATAAAATAGCAGGATGGGATGTACGGGGGCAAGATATAGGTGCTGTGAAATACCAGCTTTAATTATATAAAGGTGTTCATAAATATGAACATGGGCTCATGGTAAAAGGTGAAATACCGAAACTGGAACAGAATTGTGGTTGGCAATGTCAATCTGAAATACACATGAAATGAAGGTTTATGAAAACTTATGCCAAATTGTTTTATAACGAACAATGATATATTTCATAAGGTGTTGTAAAAAAATTATTTTACAAAATTTTTTATTGGCAAGGGAGGTAAAGGGTGAATGTCTTAAATGTACATTTACTGTATGTCCATGTGGTCATGTCGTGTATTCATTCTTTATGTTCTTTATTAGGTGCGCACCACTTCTTTACTTTTTCTAACTACATTGTTTTTGTACGTCCTGGGGTTTGAAAGAATGAGAAATTGTATAAGGTCAAAATTTTCGATAAAGAATTTATGAGCTGTTCTTACAATATGTATATTTGATACAGGAAACTAGATGAGCCAAGAAAGAACCAGAATAGTAAAGAATGAGAAATTTTATAAGGTCAAAAAATTTCGATAAAGAATTTATGAGCTGTTCTTATACTATGTATATTTGATACAGGAAACAAGACAGAACCAGAAATGAAGAATTATGTAGTAGATAACTATATAATGTTCGGGATGTAGAAAGGAAAGAAAAACTGTTTTGGATTAACAGGGTTATCATACGGGGTATTATTATATAAATAAAAGTCGAAGAAGAAGTATATGGGGGAGGTTTTATAAGCAGACCATATCACTGGGAGAAGAAGTAAAAGGGATATTATTTACTCAAACTTGATTTTTAGGGAAGGTTAGAATACAAAGAGGGAATAGAGTATGGGGATTAGGAGTAAAGATTTTTCCTTTAAAAGGAAAATTCTTTAATTAACATGGGGAGGTGTAACAGTATTGGGTATAATTAGGATCTAGTGGGAAACACAGATACAGCACGATTGAGCATTGAGACTGAAAGGGGTGGGAGATGCTCAATCGTGACGTATTATGTTGTTAAGGAGTCAACATCCGATAGTCCAGCTGAGAAGACACGGCTTGTCATCTTGAGAATAAAGTATAAAGTTTTAGTCCAGATCAAGTCTTGTTACTTCATTTGACACTACTACAGTGGCGCCCCATGTCTACGCCAACTGACAAGGACTTATAACCCGTAACAGTTGCCTCTCGCTTTGATTCCGAGACCGGTTAAGACCAGGGATGGAGTTATTGCCTCTCCATGGCACAAAGCCTGGGCTAAAATAAAGAAACCATGTGTTGCCCATGCAGCATAATCCCTCTCTCGGCCTGCCTAGTTCACTCCAGAGGAAAGTTAACACCTATAATCTGGAACAAGACAAGCTGCAGAAGCTGCCGGATCAGCAAAGCAATGCTCTAACTGTCCGCCTGTCGGAGCTTCGATCCTAGACCAGCTGCCAACCAAGGCTTAGGGCCTGGTCTGCCCTGCCATGACTTATTTTGTCTTTGGGTTGCATTTCCTCGCACCAGGATAAGGCTAGTACCCTCCCAATTGCGCTCTTCCGCCCGAAGCCGTTGGCACAATATGGGGTGTCGGGTTTGGTAAGGCTTACGAGTGTACAAGGAAATGAGCAAGCTGACAGGCTTGCAGGTAGGGCTATCTTGGAGGGCGGACGCGCCAAAGACCAGGCTGACATTCTGAATGCTCTACGAGAAGTAAGTCGTATACGAGAACCAAGCGATAACTGTGAGTTTACAACCATGGTCAGGCTGCAAGAACAGCAAGTTAAAAGAGGTGTGGCCAAACAAGAACACTACGCAGGAAGCCAAAGAAGATTAATAAACCAACACAGAACTGATGTCGTGAGCCGCTACACGCTGCAGGATTTGCTGAGGAATGGATCCGAGCACTTATGGACTGAATGGTTCGATGTGCAAAGAGGATGATCTATCGACTAATCAACCAACCAACCAACCAACCAACCAACCAACCAACCAACCAACCAACTCAACTAACTAACTAACTAACTAACTAACTAACTAACTAACTAACTAACTAACTAACTAACTCTCTCTTCCACCCACACAGGTATGTGTTCATCTACTCGATTTGCTAATTGTCTTTCTGTTCCTCCTATGTAAGGTGCTTGACACCCATACTGGAATTTATAAATGCAGTTTGATTTGATGTAGTGAGACAATGGTTCCTTCAACGACGTAGTAGGTATCGGGGTGGTTTTATATCTGATCATTGGTTCAGCAGCAACGAATGCTTTGCTTACTGCTGTTTTAAGTGGATCGTGTATTGGTTTCATCATGTCACCCCCTCGAAAGATTAGTTGAAAAAAACAAAGCACTTGAAGTTTCAGAACGGATGATTCTGTGGAAGTAGTTTTGCTTGGCTGGCAGTGGCGCTTGGTGAAATCGGCCTAAATATCCAATAGATTGTAGAGTCGCCTCACTGATGAATTTACTAGTTAACAGTGACTGGATTTCTTTCCTCACTCTTACATCCAGGTCCCCTGGGATGCTATCTTTCGGATCTAACAGAAATTTAGATGGATCCGATAACGTGTCTTCCAATTTCTTTTCGTAGTAACGACTTAACCATCACCACTGCACCACTTCCCTTGTCTGGTTCTAGTATCACAAATTGTTTGCTGGCTTGTGGTGATTTCACAGCGGTGATGTGATCTTTGTTTAACGGACATTTCTGTTGTGATGGCGTTGTGCGATACTGATGTTCTAAATCTACCAATTTGGTCTTTAGCCACTCGACCGAATCAGCAAAAGATGGTGTCAGATTAGAGATCTGATCAAATAGAATTTCAAATTGAGCATGTGACTCAACCTGGTTAATAACTTTTGGTGGTAGACAGAACTTCAATCCATAAAAGAGAGCTTCAGTTTACATTTGGCTGAATACGGTCGTGTAAAGATGATGTACATATTTATCAGAGTTGTCGAGCACTGATGTTGTAGTATTTTCCGAGCTGAGTGATTTACTCAGGCGTGCGTTTCCTATGGTTTTCACGTGTCTGACTGTTTCTAAGCAGAATGGAGTGAATTTCCGATGGCAGTAAAGAGTTAAATCCTCGATGGTGTCACACGTCGAACTATACATACGCTTTAGGTTTGTTAATTTTATTTGAATATCTTCTATGTAGTTTTTGGCCAGTCGTCTTTGCTTTCTCGTTGTAGTGCAAGTTCTGTCGGCCCTCGGGGATCTAGTATAACTGTCAGGAAATTTGCCCAATGTGAGGCGTTCTATAAGACACCAATCTACACGCCTGCAATGTGATTTTCCAATTCAGCTTCAGTAATCCACCCGGTCGCCTCACAGGTGATTATGGGAGGCCAGATTTCAGAAACTCAGAACAATGTATTCACTTACTGAATTTTAACAGAGAACCCACAATCAATATGTTGCACGATTTATTGCCTGGCATATTTCTCTGCATCTCGTCAGATGCATACTACCGAGTTATATGTCATATAAAGTTAATAAATCGATAATACTTCGACCGAATCAATTTAAAAAAAAACAACATCGTCACAGGTAGTGAGGTATTGTTTGAATGTAGAGCACTTGCTGTTCCCACGGCCATTTCAAATTTAAAACGAAGTCTTTCTGTTGACATAAAACTGGTAGGAACGTCATAATTAACTGTGACTTCTGTGGTAACATTCACTAAGGGAATACACCGTTTTGAAAATCCTTATTTGTGGTGACTTTCCTTCAGCTGCACGGTCCAGCAGCTCTGAGCGTTGGCGGGTTAATCACATATATTGATTCGCTCCCGTATCTGACTTTTGTAGGAGGTAATTGGAAAATAAGCAAGCAAGATATTGAATTAACGAAACAAATTAAGCTGGCTCATCTTTCCTGGCGCGATAAAAACGTTCCGCGTCTGTAACGAACAAAATAAAAAAGACACAAATAATCGATGAGATAATTAATGAAAGTTGAAGCGGATTGTAATGTTAGCAAACATGTCGATCAAATTAATACTGACTGAACGTGCGATGTAGAGTTAGAATTAATATTATTCATCAAGTGCCTTGCCGACTGGCATTGGCGATGACTCTCCAAAGCTCTTGTTATCCGGGCAAGTGTGAATAGTGATGAATGAGAGTCGTCATCATTGCCCTCCGGACACGTCCAAAGGTGCTCAATCTCCTTCTGAACATCTCCGCCAGCGTGTATTGTACCAGTTCTGTGTTTCTTTATCAAATGTCTTGTGCTCTTGACAAAATCTGCATGTATGGCAGCTCCCTGCTTCACTCCCACCACCCTCATTCTGGACAAGGAACAAGATTTCCAGGTATCCGTAAAGTCATCTGTCAGTCCCGCATCTTTTATGGTGTTGATAATGTACATATCAACTATCACCCATACTGAAACATCCAAATATACCCATGTCCATAAAACGACAGATAATAAACAGCATATTCTATGCTAACAATCTCAAAGGTCGACTTTATCCAATTCACACTTTCGCAAATTCAACACCTGTGAGATGAGATGCCCGAGGAGAGCTGCCAGCTTAACAATCCGAGACCGAGTAAGACAGACAGTGGGATCAACACATTGTGCCACATTTATTGAAAGACAGAAGATCAGGTGGTTTGGCCATCTCGTTAGAATGCAACACCATCAAATACCATCACTGGCTCTACATCAAAGATCATCCGAGACGAGACCAAGAGGACGTCCAAGAATAAAATGGACTTCGACATCAAAGACATTGTACAATCACACGAAATGACACTATATAGTGCCATCCATCGGGCGCTGGAGAGCCAATTATTCCTCCCCACAACGCTTGACAACAAAAGTGGACGATGATGATGATGATGATGATGATGTTTGGTCCATCTATTGCTCTTTACCCCTCGACCATCGCAATGTTCGCCAACCAATCGGCTAGCTCGCTGTCTTTTACACCTTTATGCCCCAGTACATACATGTAAATACTTTACATTATCCGCCACCAATACTGTGTCATCTTCATAGCGTAGGTTGTTTATTTTATAACATTATTAGTATTAGTATTGCTATCTTCTCTTTGATAACTCTCATTATTATTTCGCTATGGCTATAGAGAAAGAAGAGATCCGGTGACAAAACACACCCCTGTCTTACTCCTGGCTTTGTTTTTATGTAATGGCCTTCTTTATTCCCTATTTGACTAGCTGCTATGCGTTGCCAGTAAATGTTATGCAGCGATCTTTCCCATCAATGTTGATATCTTCCAACACTTTTATCATGCATCATGTGTTATTTTATTAAGTTCCCTGGTACTATATATAAAGCACAAGTATGTCTGTCTGGGTCTCTATGGTCTTCCATTAGTGTTAGTAATGTGTTCAAATAACAACAATTATGGTCAGCTCCTTGTTGTGGACTTCCAGAACATTTTGCTATTATTAGTATATGTGTGGGGCTGTGTGTGTGTGTGTGTGTGTGTGTGTGTGTGTGTGTGTGAGAGAGAGAGAGAGAGAGAGAGAGAGAGAGAGGAGAGAGAGAGAGAGAGAGAGACAGACTGTGGCAAATATTCAACATCGTTTGTCTGAGAGTGACAGAATATGACAGCATATTACTATAAACAGAATGATAGACAGACACGGATCAACGAGTATTCACAACACAATGGCAAACAGAAGACACGTCCTTCCACCGTTGAAATGACCCCGCACACAGCGTCCACAAGTCGTCACACAGACACGTCCTTCCACCGTGGAACCGACCCCGCACACAGCGTCAACAAATCCTCACACAGACACGTCCTTCTACCGTGGAACCGATCCCGCACACAGCGTCAACAAGTCCTCACACAGACACGTCCTTCCACCGTGGAACTGACCCCGCACACAGCGTCAACAAATCCTCACACAGACACGTCCTTCCACCGTGGAACCGACCCCGCACACAGCGTCAACAAATCCTCACACAGACACGTCCTTCCACCGTGGAACCGATCCCGCACACAGCGTCAACAAGTCCTCACACAGACACGTCCTTCTACCGTGGAACCGACCCCGCACACAGCGTCAACAAGTCCTCACACAGACACGTCCTTCCACTGTGGAACCGACCCCGCACACAGCGTCAACAAATCCTCACACAGACACGTCCTTCTACCGTGGAACTGACCCCGCACACAGCGTCAACAAATCCTCACACAGACACGTCCTTCTACCGTGGAACTGACCCCGCACACAGCGTCAACAAGTCCTCACACAGACACGTCCTTCCACCGTGGAACTGACCCCGCACACAGCGTCAACAAGTCCTCACACAGACACGTCCTTCTACCGTGGAACTGACCCCGCACACAGCGTCAACAAATCCTCACACAGACACGTCCTTCTACCGTGGAACTGACCCCGCACACAGCGTCAACAAATCCTCACACAGACACGTCCTTCTACCGTGGAACTGACCCCGCACACAGCGTCAACAAATCCTCACACAGACACGTCCTTCCACCGTGGAACTGACCCCGCACACAGCGTCCAACAAGTCCTCACACAGACACGTCCTTCCACCGTGGAACCGACCCCGCACACAGCGTCAACAAGTCCTCACATAGATACGTCCTTCCACTGTGGAACCGACCCCGCACACAGCGTCAACAAATCCTCACACAGACACGTCCTTCTACCGTGGAACTGACCCCGCACACAGCGTCAACAAATCCTCACACAGACACGTCCTTCTACCGTGGAACTGACCCCCGCACACAGCGTCAACAAATCCTCACACAGACACGTCCTTCTACCGTGGAACTGACCCCGCACACAGCGTCAACAAATCCTCACACAGACACGTCCTTCTACCGTGGAACTGACCCCGCACACAGCGTCAACAAATCCTCACACAGACACGTCCTTCTACCGTGGAACTGACCCCGCACACAGCGTCAACAAGTCCTCACACAGACACGTCCTTCCACCGTGGAACTGACCCCGCACACAGCGTCAACAAGTCCTCACACAGACACGTCCTTCTACCGTGGAACTGACCCCGCACACAGCGTCAACAAATCCTCACACAGACACGTCCTTCTACCGTGGAACTGACCCCGCACACAGCGTCAACAAATCCTCACACAGACACGTCCTTCTACCGTGGAACTGACCCCGCACACAGCGTCAACAAATCCTCACACAGACACGTCCTTCCACCGTGGAACTGACCCCGCACACAGCGTCAACAAGTCCTCACACAGACACGTCCTTCCACCGTGGAACCGACCCCGCACACAGCGTCAACAAGTCCTCACATAGATACGTCCTTCTACCGTGGAACTGACCCCGCACACAGCGTCAACAAATCCTCACACAGACACGTCCTTCCACTGTGGAACCGACCCCGCACACAGCGTCCACAAGTCGTCACATAGATACGTCCTTCTACCGTGGAACCGATCCCGCACACAGCGTCAACAAGTCCTCACACAGACACGTCCTTCCACTGTGGAACCGACCCCGCACACAGCGTCAACAAATCCTCACACAGACACGTCCTTCCACTGTGGAACCGACCCCGCACACAGCGTCAACAAGTCCTCACATAGATACGTCCTTCTACCATGGAACCGATCCCGCACACAGCGTCAACAAGTCCTCACACAGGAAGAAGGTTTGCCCCGCGCACCGTTGCAGATGTGCAGGCATCAGTTCAACAATCACAGACAGGGACCAGCTGACGGACCTTCCCGCAGCACACGCTGGTGTGGTGGGAGACGAGCAGGCGGACAGCTTGGCTGGCTCTGCACCGCTGGGTGTTGTACTGGTGCATTATAAGGCATGTGTGGTCAGGGAGCTTTGGGGTCATGTTTGTATCCTGGGTGAACAGACAGATCATTTCCGCCTGGAGATAATGGAGTGACAGGGAATGACCAGAAGATCTGGCAGACACTCTCTACTCGGAGGGAAGTGAAACGGACACAGTCAGATTACAACTTGTACATGTAGTAGAGGAACTCTTCTCTGGCCGTTGAAGATGAGGACGGGGCACGTAGAGGAATGTCCCGAGAGCTGACATGTATGTTCTTGACTCAATGCAACTCAAAGTTCCATATGTGTATTCACCTGTTCTAGTTGTGTGCGTGCGTGTGTGTGTTTGTGTGTGTGTGTATATATGCTTGTGTGCTTGTGTGTGTGCATTTCTGTTCATCATCATCATCATCATCATCATCATCATCATCATCATCATCATCATCATCTTCATTATCATCATCATCATCATCATCATCTTCATCATCATGAAGCGTGTCCTTTCGGAACGTCGCTCTCATCAAGGCTCGCCAGAAAGTATCTCGATCCTGTGTTATTTCCTCTGCCACGTGAGTGTTCGTGCCCCAGGTGTCCACCATGTTCTGTGTCCACCTTCGTGCCCCGGGTGTCCACCATGTTCTGTGTCCATCTGCGTGCTGCTCTACCCCTGCCACATCTGCCAGGAACCACGGCTCCTATCCCTGTTCTCTCCCATCCCTGTTCTCTCCCATCCCTGTTCTCTCCCAGCCACAGATTGACATGGTAAAAGTATGGCAGTGTTCGAGACATAAAGCCGTTTGTTTACCAGCCAGTTGTCTTCCACGTTCAGATCTTCTAGAATGATCCTAATTTCTCCTGCGCGCTGCCCAATATCCTAAGGACGTTTAGAACTGTTCTGTAACGTTAGGCTCACAATCCCCCCATTGTCTTCTGTAAGGTTAGGCTCACAATCCCCCCATTGTCTTCTGTAAGGTTAGGCTCACAATCCCCCCATTGTCTTCTGTAAGGTTAGGCTCACAATCCCCCCATTGTCTTCTGTAAGGTTAGGCTCACAATCCCCCCATTGTCTTCTGTAAGGTTAGGCTCACAATCCCCCATTGTCTTCTGTAAGGTTAGGCTCACAATCCCCCCATTGTCTTCTGTAAGGTTAGGCTCACAATCCCCCCATTCTCTTCTGTAACGTTAGGCTCACAATCCCCATTCTCTTCTGTAACGTTAGGCTCACAATCCCCCCATTCTCTTCTGTAACGTTAGGCTCACAATCCCCCCATTCTCTTCTGTAAGGGTTTGGCTCACAATCCCCCATTTCTTCTGTAACGTTAGGCTCACAATCCCCCCATTTCTTCTGTAAGGGTTTGGCTCACAATCCCCCCATTGCTTCTGTAACGTTAGGCTCACAATCCCCCCCTTGTCTTCTGTAACGTTAGGCTCACAATCCCCCCATTTCTTCTGTAAGGGTTTGGCTCACAATCCCCCCCTTTCTTCTGTAACGTTAGGCTCACAATCCCCCCATTCTTTCTGTAAGGGTTTGGCTCACAATCCCCCCATTCTCTTCTGTAACGTTAGGCTCACAATCCCCCCATTCTCTTCTGTAACGTTAGGCTCACAATCCCCCCATTCTCTTCTGTAACGTTAGGCTCACAATCCCCCCATTCTCTTCTGTAACGTTAGGCTCACAATCCCCCCATTCTCTTCTGTAACGTTAGGCTCACAATCCCCCCATTCTCTTCTGTAACGTTAGGCTCACAATCCCCCCATTCTCTTCTGTAACGTTAGGCTCACAATCCCCCCATTCTCTTCTGTAACGTTAGGCTCACAATCCCCCCATTCTCTTCTGTAACGTTAGGCTCACAATCCCCCCATTCTCTTCTGTAACGTTAGGCTCACAATCCCCCCATTCTCTTCTGTAACGTTAGGCTCACAATCCCCCCATTCTCTTCTGTAACGTTAGGCTCACAATCCCCCCATTCTCTTCTGTAACGTTAGGCTCACAATCCCCCATTGCTCTTCTGTAACGTTAGGCTCACAATCCCCCCATTCTCTTCTGTAACGTTAGGCTCACAATCCCCCCATTCTCTTCTGTAACGGTTAGGCTCACAATCCCCCCATTCTCTTCTGTAACGTTAGGCTCACAATCCCCCCATTCTCTTCTGTAACGTTAGGCTCACAATCCCCCCATTCTCTTCTGTAACGTTAGGCTCACAATCCCCCCATTCTCTTCTGTAACGTTAGGCTCACAATCCCCCATTCTCTTCTGTAACGTTAGGCTCACAATCCCCCCATTCTCTTCTGTAACGTTAGGCTCACAATCCCCCCATTCTCTTCTGTAACGTTAGGCTCACAATCCCCCCATTCTCTTCTGTAACGTTAGGCTCACAATCCCCCCATTCTCTTCTGTAACGTTAGGCTCACAATCCCCCCATTCTCTTCTGTAACGTTAGGCTCACAATCCCCCCATTCTCTTCTGTAACGTTAGGCTCACAATCCCCCCATTCTCTTCTGTAACGTTAGGCTCACAATCCCCCCATTCTCTTCTGTAACGTTAGGCTCACAATCCCCCCATTCTCTTCTGTAACGTTAGGCTCACAATCCCCCCATTCTCTTCTGTAACGTAGGCTCACAAATCCCCCCCATTCTCTTCTGTAACGTTAGGCTCACAATCCCCCCATTCTCTTCTGTAACGTTAGGCTCACAATCCCCCCATTCTCTTCTGTAACGTTAGGCTCACAATCCCCCCATTCTCTTCTGTAACGTTAGGCTCACAATCCCCCCATTCTCTTCTGTAACGTTAGGCTCACAATCCCCCCATTCTCTTCTGTAACGTTAGGCTCAACAATCCCCCCATTCTCTTCTGTAACGTTAGGCTCACAATCCCCCCATTCTCTTCTGTAACGTTAGGCTCACAATCCCCCATTGTCTTCTGTAACGTTAGGTCACAATCCCCCCATCTCTATCTGTAACGTAGGCTCACATCCCCCATTCTCTTCTGTAACGTTAGGCTCACAATCCCCCCATTTCTCTTCTGTAACGTTAGGCTCACAATCCCCCCCATTCGTCTTCTGTAACGTTAGGCTCACAATCCCCCCATTGTCTCTGTAACGTGCAGACTGTGGCTCACAATCCCCCCATTCTCTTCCTGTAACGTTAGGCTCACAATCCCCCCATTCTCTTCTGTAACGTTAGGCTCACAATCCCCCATTCTCTTCTGTAACGTTAGGCTCACAATCCCCCCATTGTCTTCTGTAACGTTAGGCTCACAATCCCCCCATTGTCTTCTGTAACGTTAGGCTCACAATCCCCCCATTCTCTTCTGTAACGTTAGGCTCACAATCCCCCCATTGTCTTCTGTAACGTTAGGCTCACAATCCCCCCATTGTCTTCTGTAACGTTAGGCTCACAATCCCCCCATTCTCTTCTGTAACGTTAGGCTCACAATCCCCCCATGTCTCTCTGTAACGTTAGGCTCACAATCCCCCCCATTCTCTTCTGTAACGTTAGGCTCACAATCCCCCCATTCTCTTCTGTAACGTTAGGCTCACAATTCCCCCCATTCTCTTCTGTAACGTTAGGCTCACAATCCCCCCATTGTCTTCTGTAACGTTAGGCTCACAATCCCCCCATTGTCTTCTGTAACGTTAGGCTCACAATCCCCCCATTCTCTTCTGTAACGGTTAGCTCACAATCCCCCCATTGTCTTCTGTAACGTTAGGCTCACAATCCCCCCATTGTCTTCTGTAACGTTAGGCTCACAATCCCCCCATTCTCTTCTGTAACGTTAGGACTCACAGTCCCCCATTCTCTTCTGTAACGTTAGGCTCACAATCCCCCATTCTCTTCTGTACGTTAGGCTCACAATCCCCCCATTCTCTTCTGTACGTTAGGCTCACAATCCCCCCATTCTCTTCTGTAACGTTAGGCTCACAATCCCCCCATTCTCTTCTGTAACGTTAGGCTCACAATCCCCCCATTCTCTTCTGTAACGTTAGGCTCACAATCCCCCCATTGTCTTCTGTAACAAGAAAGTAAATGCCCCTTTCACACGCCAGCAGGCATCACGGGCATACGTTCCCATATCCATCTTCTCGGCCCTTGTGTGTGACGCTGTCAGTGTCCCGCCGGTCGAATGTACACCCGCAGACATTTCTGGTGCCTATGTTAGGTTAGGTACACCTGTGCTCACAGGTCCATTTGAAACAGTTCGAATCCATCGCAGTATGGAGTATTGTCATCTATTAACAGCTAAACAGCATGAAAGACCAGGGAACCTGTATTAAAAATGGTAAGCCACAAACGATGGCATGTTTGACATGGGAACGCCAAGGACACAATTATCACCATATGTTCATGGAATGTTTAGACGAAAGCAAGATAATTAGAAATTGACAACTGCCATCAATGCAGAAGATGTCAGATTGGACAGAGAAATCGAAATCAGATGTCAAAAAGCTAGTGCACTTACATATCAACTATCACCCTTACTGAAACATCCAAACATACCCATGTCCGCAAAACGACAGATAATAAACAGCATATTCACACCAACCCTATGCTACCAATCTCAAACCTGGACGTTATCCAAATTACACCTTCGCAAAATCAACACCTGCGAAATGAGACGCCTGAGGAGAGCCGCCAACTTAACAATCCGAGACAAAGTAAGAAATGCTACTATCAGACAGACAGTGGGATCAACACCTTGTGCCACATTTATTGAAAGATAAAATGGTTTGGCCATGTCGTTAGAATGCAACATCAGCAACTACCATCACTGGCCTTACATCAAAGATCATCTGCGACGAGACCACGAGGACGTCCAAGAAGAAAATGGATTGACGACATCAGAGACATTGTACAACCACACGGAATGACACTATCTAGTGCCGTCCACGGGCGCTGGAACGCAAATTATTCCTCCCCACGACGCTTGTGGGCTAAAGTGGAATATGATGACGATGATGATCAATGCATGTCTTGAAACAATTGGGCACAGGTTGTTTTATTTTCGATTACACAACAAACAGAAAAAAGTACCTTCACCACCGGGAGGGCAGGCTAGTAGTGTTTAGCTACTACTTTACCGCGACTGCCTGATGCTTTTCTTTACTGACTGCGAGATGGTTCATGACGCACATCCCTGTTGCCATAGAAAAGATGCATGGTCCCACACTTGTATGTGTCACGGAAATCATTCGGTTCGCCTCGGGATTTTTCTACCAGGTGAATTGTCCGTTGAGATATCGGGCATTCGGGTGGAAATTTGCTGGTCAAAGGGAAAGAACCAGTAAAATGACACAGCCCGACCAGAGCCGTTGCTCGCCCTTGATGAAGATTCCAGAACTTGGGTGGCGGAACCGGACGTTAGACACCACGGACTGAGCATGTCTGACGCAGCCGCAGTCGTTCTCCCAGGACAAAAAGTTCAGTTTGGAACGAAGGTTGCTGGAAGGCAGTCGACATTTTGGCTAGTGCTAAGTGATGGAGAGCGGACGCCAAGTGTCTTGACAGGTTTTAAAGAGCCCTGACATCATATCCCGTTGCAGTGACAACAGCTCCCTTTTTCACAATAGTGCTGTTTTGTTGAAGGTACGTGTATACCCTTTTTGTTTATGGAATAGAGAGAAAAAGCAGCGGCTGCAGCAGGATATAACAAAATGATTTTTTTGTGTGTGTTTAGTACGGTGTCGAGATTCGAATTGTGAAATTGCGCTGACGCGTGTACTGACAGTCGCGAGAAAGTAGGTCAGGTGTGAACATTTGTAGGCTTGTGTTACGCCAGTAATTTAAGCCTGTTGCAACCGCGTGGTTACCAGCGTTGTACGGTAAAGATATTTTGTAGGTTAGCAGCGTGCGGCTTATTTATAGCCATTGTAGGTCGGGCAAATTGGGGTCCGGGAAACTATACCTGTAATTTGAGTTCACACATGGCCCACTTAATAACCTTGAGAGTCGGCAGGTCCGGCGTGGCCGAACCGTTACCCGAAGCGCTACCGAAAGGAGATTAAAGCGTCGCATCGGTTATATCGAGTAATATATCGATGAATTCGGGCGAACTGCTAGACAAATCGATTGCACCGGTCGGCCGAAACCGCAGAGGTCGTTTCAAGGTCGTATCGGGAGTCGAACTTCGTGTCACATGGTGGGGAGATCACTGGCTTTTTTCTTGGCTTTCCTCACATCTGTCTTTTAATTAATATACCTCGACGAAATGCCAGCTTAATATATAGTGGCTTCCTGAGAGGGGGACAATGGGGCAAGTGACCGTTGAGACAGAATTGTTCATATGGAACATGGCACCATTCTAAATGCCCCAACCTGGGACCAGGGAGGGGGGAACGGGGTGTTGATTTCTGCTACAGGGGGATCAACCTGTATATTTAATTTGATCTAGTGGATTGTACCTACGGCATGGTACGACATCAGCTGTGGCGGATAACAGGAAGGGGGTTTAGGAAGTACTGCCATCGGCCCTCCTGCAGGGCCCTTTTGTCTATAAGTACAACGAACTCACTAACCATATATCTTATATAGCTGTGTTTCAGCCTCGCACCATCTCCCAGACACCAACCTTGGCCCAGCCCTACGTTTGTCTGGGAAAGAGGATGCAGGTGGACGGCTGCCGCTTTGGTTTTAGGTCCAGTCTGTCCTCGACCGTTCGAGCAGCCAATGAAGGAGTATTCCACAGGCAAAAATGAGTCCAGTGTTTTCACGTGTATGGACTATGCCTGAGTTCACAGCCACGAACAATATAACAAACAAACAAGACACCTGTGCATTGCTAAGGCCAGAATATGTCTGCCGTCTTGTGGGCAGATCCAACTGTGATGAATGATGTCAGAAAATATGAAAGGTTGATGGCATTATTACAGATCTGTATTGTCTGTGATTCAATAGAAACTGTCTGGTGTCTTATCTGGGGGAATTGTTAGTTTGTCTCGTGTAATTCTTTTCTTCGTATTTTTCTGCATTAATCCATTATCCCTTTAAACCTCTTTATTTATTAATTCTGTCTTGGTTTTTTAATTTAACTTCTGCGCACTTCTTTACAAAAAATAAAAACTTTATTAATTTCGTTCTTTGTGGTTTCTTCCCACAGTTCGTAATGTCTGTCTGTCTGTCTGTCTGTCTGTCTGTCTGTCTGTCTGTCTGTCTGTCTGTCTGTCTGTCTGTCTGTCTGTCTGTCTGTCTGTCTGTCTGCCTAGCTGGGTACTTAGCTGGCTGCCTGACGTGTTAACAGACTTGTTGATTATCCTACTGGTTTTCTTTCTTTCTTTCTTTCTTTCTTTCTTTCTTTCTTTCTTTCTTTCTATAAAATATTACATTTATTTTTTATAACATTGTTCTGATTCATTATTGGCCTGCGCAATCTTCCTTCATCTATTCTTGATTTCTGTTGAGATTAAATCGTTTTACTCCCTGCATTCTTTCCTACCAGTAATTCTTAACTTCCTTCTCCATTCACTTGTACTTGTGTTGACTGATCACAAAAAAGAGACACGCTAAAATCCACAAGACAAGAGAAACAAGCAACAGCTGTGCGCCGGAACAACCAAACATAACTAATCACAAAAACAGATGATTTAATTCTGTATTACAAATCCCACCACAATGCTGATGGCTAACCCAAAAAAGAACATTCTTATAAACAAGAACAAAAAGAACAACAACAACAACAATGTGTTGTCATCTATCAACAGCTAACTAGCATGAAAGACCAGGGAATCTGTATCAAACATGGCAAGCCACAAACGTTAGCATGCTTGGCACGGGATCGCCAATGACAATATTCTCACCATATGTTCATGGAATGTTTAGACGAAAGCAAGATAATTAGAAACTGACAACTGCCATTAATGCATGTCTTGAGACAACTGGTGATATGTTAATTTCTTGCAAAATTCGATTACGTAACAAACATAAAAATAATATGTCATTCATTCATCATGTGCCATGCCGATAAGCGTGGGCGGTCATGTTTCGTCGACTCACTCGATCACCAGAGTCGTGAATCAGATCGGTGTTCTTGTCTCGGCCATACCAACGTGGCCAAGTCATCCAGAAATTTACTTCTCTGCCTTCAACTTGTTCTCTTCCCCTCGATCTTGCCAGTTGTCACCAAGTTCTCCAATTTATTTCTTCTCATAATGTAACCAATAATGTTGACTGTCTATGTCTAAATTCTCTAATCAGTTTACAATTTTTCATTTCATTCATGGTCATTGGTTTTTCTGTCTGTCCATGATATTCTTTGCAGTTTCCTCATAAACCACATTTCCAGGACCATCAGATGTTTTTCAGCTTGTCTGCTCATTGTCTACGCCTCACATCAGTACAACAGTACAGATTCTGTGTAGCACCTCAACACTCTTTTTATCGTTGCAAATGACATCTTTTGTCGGTCAGTATGTTTTCTATCCTACGTTTTTCTAAAGGCTACCTTCGCCGTGACGATTTTTGATCTAACCTGTTCAAGGCATCTCCCATCAGATGTTATGACTGTTCCGAGATAACAGTACCGATTCACTTGTTGAAGAATATTTCCATTTACTTGTATCTTCATTCATTCAGTAGCATGTCCTTTGCAGAACCTCGCTCCCATAACAACCTTCCGGAAACCTCTCAATCATAAGCACGATGTCCCGCGTCCGATACACCCATCTGGAGATCATCCGCCATATACTGCACCAATCTTCTCTTTGGCTTTCCTCTTCCTCTCTTCCCAGGCATATACCTCTCCATTATTGTTCTCTCCAAGCAGGCCACACTGAGTTTGAAGTGCAACAGCTAATCCAGAGCAACACACATCAAGGTGACATAATCATCTACACCGATGGGTCAGTGGTGAGAAACAGACGTAGTGGCTGGGGCTTTAATGCAAAGGCTTATGGGCGAGTCTTGAAAAAGGAGAGTCTGGCATATGAGACTACGACCTCCAGCATGAGAATGGAGGTGGAGGCAGTAACAGCGTCATTCCGGTGGCTAGAGGAGACTACTGCAACACATGTTGTATTCATTACGGATTCAAAGAGTCTGCTTAGCAAGGTGGTGAAAGGAATGTTTCGCGTGGAATGGCTCTCGTCGCTTCAGAGGTCACAGGTCGTGAGAATTGTATGGATATTTTGCCCTGGCCATGCGGGTGTACGGGAGAATAAAAAGGCTGATAGGCTAGCAGGGAGGGCACCTCTTGGTGGAATTTTGCCTATGGACAGGGGGAGGTGGTCGTGCGCTTGTGGTATCAGGTGGAGAAGGCGGAGGAACAGATTGAGAACCCATATGTGGAAAGAATGAGATTGCAGGGGATCGGCTGGGGTTCTGGAAGAATCTCAAGACTGAGAGGGTAGACCAGGAGAACTTTTAATCAGATAGCCGTGGGAACGATTAGTAGTGTGACTCTTCGCTGGCTGTTGAAGGAGGGGACGGAGCACGTATGGGAATGTCCTGAGTGCAGTGATGTCGGTTCTTAACTCAACTCAACTCAACTATTGTTCTCTCCAAACTTTCGTGACGTTTCAAGTGGAATAATTCAATTTTTTTTTTGTTTTATCGTCTTTAATAGTCAAACATCTTCAAATTCAACTCTTGGAGTATGGATGCATTTGTTCTTTTCTTTACCCAAGATATTCTTAGAACTCGTCTATAACATTTATATTCAAAGGCATTAATGCACTGTTCATCTTGTTTAATAAGTGTCCAGGTCTCACAGGCGTACGTTGCAATGGGAAAGATGCATGCTTTTAAAATTCTAATTTTTGAATTTACATTGGGGTATTTCCTTCTTCCCAGTGACGACCATAAAATATGTCTTCTTACAATGTAATTCTAACACGTGTTGTTCATCATCATGATCTTCCACTTTTGCCGCCAAGCGTCGCGGGGAGGAATAGATGACGTTCCAGCACCCGGTATGTGTTAGGCGATAGCGTTCTCTTGCTCTCGTGTCAGATCTGTGATGTCGCATCAGTGCTGGCAGTTGATGGTGTTGCATTCTAACGAGATGGCCAAATCATTCGATCTTCTGCCTTTCAATTTATGTGGCACAAAGTGTTGATCCCACTGTCTGTCTGATAACATCATTTCTTACTCGATCTCGGACAGTTAAGTTGGCAGCACTTCCCAAGCATCTCATCACACATTTGTTTATTTTGCGAAAGTGTGATTTTGATAATGTCCAAGATTTACATTGGTAGCTTAAGGTTGGTGTGGATTTGGTATTTAGTATCGAACGTTTTGCGGATACAGGTATATTTGGATGTTCCAGTATGGGTGATAGCAGATATATAAGCCACTTGCTTTGTTTACATCTGATATCGATTTATCTGTCTATTCTGACACCAGAGAACTTCTCTGATCATACTTCAACGATATTCAATTTCATTTTAGATGAAAGAAGGCGGTTAAACAACTATTATTCAGTCAAACGTCCCACGTAACGGACATCGACGAACAAAAAAAAACACAAAAACGAAACCAATACTTCGATAACCTGACAGCCCCAGACAGAATTGATAATTATCCTGACTTCATCATCACGTGACATCATGACACTGATGTTCGGCTATAACGTGACACCAACGCCATGGTGGAGTGGTCACGTCGTCTGCCTCGCACCCCAAAAGGTATGGGTTCGATTCCTCACTCCGTCATGTGGTTCAGGAGTGCCGTTTTCTCGAAGATTCCCTGAGTTCTTGCTCTGTGCCAGGCATTCGACAGACCGCCCTGGCAAAGAGCACGAGCCATTGATATCTCTGCTAAGTCCAATGCTTATTTGAATAATGAAGACACAAACAATAGATTGCACGATTTATTGCCTGGTATATTTCGCTATATCTCGTCAGGTACATACTGCAGAAATCACACAACATAAAGTAAACTAACTAGATAAATCCCACAAGCTGAAATATATGCATATTTGCACAGTAATATCAATTGTCTACCACGGTAATCTTAAACTGACTATCACGTCTTTCTGTTTGCACAAAACTGGCCTATGTAGATTAATCATGATGGCTTCTGCGAACTGTAACAAGCGACTATTTTGAGTGTTAAACAACACACGAAACGCATTGTCTCTATTAATCACGTGACCGGTTTCCAAAACGTGTCGTGCAATAGAGACACACGAGGTTTGTGGTGTGTGGGCTTGGCCAGGTTCCCATCAATTTTGTGTAGTATCTTGTCGATTTACAGCAAACTTCCTGCGTGATTTTTCATCACTGCAAGGATGAAATCTATAGAAATTTATCTGCGAATGAAGGTCAAATATGGCGATGCATGCCTGTCAGTCGAGCAAGATTATGAGTGCAGTAGGAAGTTTCACAACGGCGTGCCTTCTGTGAAAGACTGGTCACGACCAGGTTAAGCACACCGAGTAGTGACCATAGATAATGTGTTTCTACAAACACCCAAGCACTTTATCGGTGCCGAAGGACTTGCATTGAACACAGTGGTGACTACATCGAAAAATGATACAACTGTTCTTTTACCTTTTTAGAATATATAATCACACACACACACACACACACACACACACACACACACACACACACACACACACACACACACACACGCACGCACGCACGCACGCACGCACGCACACACACACACACACACACACACACACCTATACCCACACACAAATTTAACGTTTTCATGTGAAGGCCTCTCCTATTAGCAATCCTAAATCACATGTATGAAAAAGCTATACTAATTTTAAAAAAGCACTACTAAGATCAGTACCATAGAAAGGAAAGTACCGTGCAAAACCAAATGGCTATCGATCAGTTAGTCTACTTTGTTGTCTAGGAGCATGAATGGAAGGCATTATCAAAGACAGGCTAATGTAGCATCTGGATGAAAGACACATAAGCACATCATACAACAAGCAGGATTCAGACAGTGCAGATCCACCTGAAGATTAAATAACCAATACAGCTCTCGAAATAGAGAATTCCTTTCAAGAATAAAAGCACACATTAGCTGCCTGGATAGACTTAGGAAAAAAAAACCATTTGATAAAGTAAGGGTGGAGGGGATGATAGTGAAATTACACTGAAATGAAGGTGTGTTGGAAAATATACACATGGCTGAGACTCTCCCTTGGGAACAGAATTGTTAGGACAAGAGTACTAGGAGAAACCAGCAAACTGATGATCTTGCAGGAAGCTGTTCCCCAAGGGGTCGTCGCTGACCAACTGTCCAGCCAAAGCACACACAGTCTCCTGTTAAGAAGACCAAGCCATGTAGACTTATGAAGGATGTATCAGTACAGCTAACTGCAGGATGTGTATATCAGTACAGCTAACTGCAGGATGTGTATATCAGTACAGCTAACTGCAGAATGTGTATATCAGTACAGCTAACTGCAGGATGTGTATATCAGTACAGCTAACTGCAGGATGTGTATATCAGTACAGCTAACTGCAGGATGTGTATATCAGTACAGCTAACTGCAGGATGTGTATATCAGTACAGCTAACTGCAGGATGTGTATATCAGTACAGCTAACTGCAGGATGTGTATATCAGTACAGCTAACTGCAGGATGTGTATATCAGTACAGCTAACTGCAGGATGTGTATATCAGTACAGCTAACTGCAGGATGTGTATATCAGTACAGCTAACTGCAGGATGTGTATATCAGTACAGCTAACTGCAGGATGTGTATATCAGTACAGCTAACTGCAGGATGTGTATATCAGTACAGCTAACTGCAGGATGTGTATATCAGTACAGCTAACTGCAGGATGTGTATATCAGTACAGCTAACTGCAGGATGTGTATATCAGTACAGCTAACTGCAGGATGTGTATATCAGTACAGCTAACTGCAGGATGTGTATATCAGTACAGCTAACTGCAGGATGTGTATATCAGTACAGCTAACTGCAGGATGTGTATATCAGTACAGCTAACTGCAGGATGTGTATATCAGTACAGCTAACTGCAGGATGTGTATATCAGTACAGCTAACTGCAGGATGTGTATATCAGTACAGCTAACTGCAGGATGTGTATATCAGTACAGCTAACTGCAGGATGTGTATATCAGTACAGCTAACTGCAGGATGTGTATATCAGTACAGCTAACTGCAGGATGTGTATATCAGTACAGCTAACTGCAGGATGCAGCAAGCCATATTGATGCTTGAGGTATGGTGTGAAACATTGCTAGTGAAGATCTGTGAGGAGCAAGCAGTACCCACGTTGTCCTCCCCCTCTAATAAATGACAGCCAATCAAGCTATTGTTGAGTGGTTAAATACCGCATCGCGAAAGACATCTTATCAGGAGTCAGCTGTGATCGTCGACTGACTTGGAAGACACAGGTGAGACAAATCGAACAAGAGATGGGCAAAGAATGACAATCACGAAAAAGCTTGTTGGTACAGCAAAAAATAAAGTTCTTTCGTTCGTTCGTAAGACGGGAATCGGATTCGTTTTCTTCTTCTGCCGTTCGTTCTTTCATGTTTACAAACACGAGTTCTCTTTATGTAGTCAACAGTGTTATTGGAGCTCCTCGTTTGTTCCACACTGTGGTGAATGCAGTGTTATCTCACCAGGCCAGTGTCCCACACAGTGGTGAATACAGTGTCATCTCACCAGGCCAGTGTCCCACACATTGGTGAATACAGTGTCATCTCACCAGGCCAGTGTCCCACACAGTGGTGAATACAGTGTCATCTCACCAGGCCAGTGTCCCACACAGTGGTGAATATAGTGTCATCTCACCAGGCCAGTGTCCCACACAGTGGTGAATACAGTGTCATCTCACCAGGCCAGTGTCCCACCCAGTGGTGAATACAGTGTCATCTCACCAGGCCAGTGTCCCACCCAGTGGTGAATATAGTGTCATCTCACCAGGCCAGTGTCCCACACAGTGGTGAATACAGTGTCATCTCACCAGGCCAGTGTCCCACACATTGGTGAATACAGTGTCATCTCACCAGGCCAGTGTCCCACACAGTGGTGAATATAGTGTCATCTCACCAGGCCAGTGTCCCACACAGTGGTGAATATAGTGTCATCTCACCAGGCCAGTGTCCCACACAGTGGTGAATACAGTGTCATCTCACCAGGCCAGTGTCCCACACAGTGGTGAATACAGTGTCATCTCACCAGGCCAGTGTCCCACACAGTGGTGAATACAGTGTCATCTCACCAGGCCAGTGTCCCACACAGTGGTGAATACAGTGTCATCTCACCAGGCCAGTGTCCCACACAGTGGTGAATACAGTGTCATCTCACCAGGCCAGTGTCCCACACAGTGGTGAATACAGTGTCATCTCACCAGGCCAGTGTCCCACACAGTGGTGAATACAGTGTCATCTCACCAGGCCAGTGTCCCACACAGTGGTGAATACAGTGTCATCTCACCAGGCCAGTGTCCCACACATTGGTGAATACAGTGTCATCTCACCAGGCCAGTGTCCCACACAGTGGTGAATACAGTGTCATCTCACCAGGCCAGTGTCCCACACAGTGGTGAATATAGTGTCATCTCACCAGGCCAGTGTCCCACACAGTGGTGAATACAGTGTCATCTCACCAGGCCAGTGTCCCACCCAGTGGTGAATACAGTGTCATCTCACCAGGCCAGTGTCCCACCCAGTGGTGAATATAGTGTCATCTCACCAGGCCAGTGTCCCACACAGTGGTGAATACAGTGTCATCTCACCAGGCCAGTGTCCCACACATTGGTGAATACAGTGTCATCTCACCAGGCCAGTGTCCCACACAGTGGTGAATATAGTGTCATCTCACCAGGCCAGTGTCCCACACAGTGGTGAATATAGTGTCATCTCACCAGGCCAGTGTCCCACACAGTGGTGAATACAGTGTCATCTCACCAGGCCAGTGTCCCACACAGTGGTGAATACAGTGTCATCTCACCAGGCCAGTGTCCCACACAGTGGTGAATACAGTGTCATCTCACCAGGCCAGTGTCCCACACAGTGGTGAATACAGTGTCATCTCACCAGGCCAGTGTCCCACACAGTGGTGAATACAGTGTCATCTCACCAGGCCAGTGTCCCACACAGTGGTGAATACAGTGTCATCTCACCAGGCCAGTGTCCCACACAGTGGTGAATACAGTGTCATCTCACCAAACCAGTGTCCCACACAGTGGTGAATACAGTGTCATCTCACCAGGCCAGTGTCCCACCCAGTGGTGAATACAGTGTCATCTCACCAGGCCAGTGTCCCACACAGTGGTGAATACAGTGTCATCTCACCAGGCCAGTGTCCCACACAATGGTGAATACAGTGTCATCTCACCAGGCCAGTGTCCCACACAATGGTGAATATAGTGTCATCTCACCAGGCCAGTGTCCCACACAGTGGTGAATATAGTGTCATCTCACCAGGCCAGTGTCCCACACAGTGGTGAATACAGTGTCATCTCACCAGGCCAGTGTCCCACACAGTGGTGAATATAGCGTCATCTCACCAGGCCAGTGTCCTAGACAGTGATTGGCCTGGTCATCTCACCAGGCCAGTGTCCCACACAGTGGTGAATGCAGTGTCATCTCACAGGCCAGTGTTGCTTTCTCAGCTGGCTGTACTGGGTGACATCCTGGAGAATATGATCTGCCGTTTGATCACACTGCCCACGTGAGCATAGAGGTGAGTCACTCAGGCCAAGCTGGTACACACACTTGTCCAGACTGTTATGTCCTGTCCGAAGTCTAAAAACGATGACCTGCCTGAATCAAGAGAATATTAATTGACTGGGGAGCAGATGAAACAGTTCTCAACAAGCTATAAACTTATAAACTGGATACATGTGGTCATTCAACGACCACTGTATTGCAGCATGGACAACAGCAGCCAAGCCACACAGGAGATCTCATAACATAACAATGTAGGCTAATCGCCTAACAGTGGCCCAGTTAACGTTGACCTGCCCGGGGCCATAGGTACAGTTACGGACCATTTTACACTAATTGCGGCGTATGAGCACGTGTTGGTAGCCCCGTATTTGTCAAAACCACTCGGCACTTGAGAGCTGATGTAATAGACCACTCGACACCCGAGTGCTGATGTAATAGACCAGTCGACACCCGAGTGCTGATGTAATAGACCAGTCGACACCCGAGAGCTGATGTAATAGACCACTCGACACCCGAGTGCTGATGTAATAGACCAGTCGACACCCGAGAGCTGATGTAATAGACCAATCGACACCCGAGAGCTGATGTAATAGACCAGTCGACACCCGAGAGCTTATGTAATAGACCAGTCGACACCCGAGAGCTGATGTAATAGACCAGTCGACACCCGAGAGCTGATGTAATAGACCAGTCGACACCCGAGAGCTGATGTAATAGACCAGTCGACACCCGAGAGCTGATGTAATAGACCAGTCGACACCCAAGAGCTGATGTAATAGACCAGTCGACACCCGAGAGCTGATGTAATAGACCAGTCGACACCCGAATGCTGATGTAATAGACCACTCGCCACCCAAGAGCTGATGCAATAGTCCACTCGGCACCCAAGAGCTGATGCAATAGACCACTCGGCACCCGAGAGCTGATGTAATAGACCACTCGGCACCCAAGAGCTGATGTAATAGACCAGTCGACACCCAAGAGCTGATGTAATAGACCAGTCGGCACCCAAGAGCTGATGCAATAGACCACTCGGCACCCAAGAGCTGATGCAATAGACCACTCGGCACCCAAGAGCTGATGTAATAGACCACTCGGCACCCGAGTGCTGATGTAATAGACCAGTCGACACCCGAATGCTGATGTAATAGACCAGTCGACACCCGAGAGCTGATGTAATAGACCAGTCGACACCCGAGTGCTGATGTAATAGACCAGTCGACACCCGAGAGCTGATGTAATAGACCACTCGGCACCCAAGAGCTGATGTAATAGACCACTCGGCACCCAAGAGCTGATGTAATAGACCAGTCGACACCCAAGAGCTGATGTAATAGACCACTCGGCACCCAAGAGCTGATGTAATAGACCACTCGGCACCCAAGAGCTGATGTAATAGACCACTCGGCACCCAAGAGCTGATGCAATAGACCAGTCGGCACCCAAGAGCTGATGTAATAGACCAGTCGGCACCCGAGAGCTGATGTAATAGACCAGTCGACACCCGAGAGCTGATGCAATAGACCAGTCGGCACCCAAGAGCTGATGCAATAGACCACTCGGCACCCAAGAGCTGATGCAATAGACCAGTCGGCACCCGAGAGCTGATGTAATAGACCAGTCGACACCCGAGAGCTGATGTAATAGACCAGTCGACACCCGAGAGCTGATGTAATAGACCAGTCGACACCCAAGAGCTGATGTAATAGACCACTCGGCACCCAAGAGCTGATGTAATAGACCACTCGGCACCCAAGAGCTGATGTAATAGACCACTCGGCACCCAAGAGCTGATGTAATAGACCACTCGGCACCCAAGAACTGATGTAATAGACCAGTCGACACCCGAGTGCTGATGTAATAGACCACTCGGCACCCGAGTGCTGATGTAATAGACCACTCGACACCCGAGAGCTGATGTAATAGACCACTCGGCACCCGAGTGCTGATGTAATAGACCACTCGCACCAGAGTGCTGATGTAATAGGCCACTCGGCACCCGAGAGCTGATGTAATAGACCACTCGGCACCCAAGAGCTGATGTAATAGACCACTCGGCACCCGAGTGCTGATGTAATAGACCACTCGGCACCCGAGTGCTGATGTAATAGACCACTCGGCACCCGAGTGCTGATGTAATAGACCACTCGGCATCCGAGAGCTGATGTAATAGACCACTCGGCATCCGAGAGCTGATGTAATAGACCACTCGGCATCCGAGAGCTGATGTAATAGACCACTCGGCATCCGAGAGCTGATGTAATAGACCACTCGGCATCCGAGAGCTGATGTAATAGACCACTCGGCATCCGAGAGCTGATGTAATAGACCACTCGGCACCCAAGAGCTGATGTAATAGACCACTCAGCACCTGATAGCTGATGTAATAGACCACTTGGCACCTGATAGCTGATGTAATAGACCACTTGGCACCTGATAGCTGATGTAATAGACCACTTGGCACCTGATAGCTGATGTAATAGACCAGTCGGCACCTGATAGCTGATGTAATAGACCAGTCGGCACCCGAGTGCTGATGTAATATACCACTCGGCACCCGAGAGCTGATATAATAGACCACTCGGCATCCGAGAGCTGATGTAATAGACCAGTCGACACCCGAGAGCTGATGTAATAGACCACTTGGCACCTGATAGCTGATGTAATAGACCACTCGGCACCTGATAGCTAATGTAATAGACCACTCGGCACCCGAGTGCTGATGTAGTCAAGTCACGCCGGCAAACTTTACTTCCTGAAACATTTCTGGTACCATGTTTAGACTGGGTCTCTATGGGTGCTCAGATCAATTTTAGTACCAACTAAAAACATCCCGACTACTTTGTGATTCGAACACACAGCCTTCGGGCTGGCAACTTTGTGGATTGGAACGCAGAACCTCCAGGCTGGCAACTTTGTGGATTGGAACGCAGAACCTCTAGGCTGGCAACTTTGTGGATTGGAACGCAGAACCTCCAGGCTGGCAACTTTGTGGATTAGAACGCAGAACCTGCGAGCCGACAAGCAAGCGATATGTCCTTACCCTCTTTTATTATTCCTAATTCACGTTAACAGACGATCATCGGGAATATTTCTCCCATGACACACCGGACAACAACAGCACAGAAGAAAACTAAACTGACATTGGCAATTGTTAATTATGACGACGGACAATGGTTAATTATGATAACGGACATAAGTCAAGTCGAGCAATAAAACATTCCTTAAAATAATTCCCAGCCCTCACCGGCTGCTTTTGTGATGGTATTGTCTTAATGAGTTAATTTCCAAACAAAAACGTTAATGACATTCTCAATGTTTAAGGAAATGTATTTCTTCTCAGAAATGGAAATGTATTTCTTGGGTATAGAAGCAGATAATTACAATAAATAATGTTTGAATATTTCAATAAGTGTGGTTTTTAAGTTAATTAAAACACGGAAGAAATCTATCGATTAGAGATGACATATTTTCTACACCAACAAAAATAAATCTAGTTGCAATATTATGGCAGATGTAATTAACAATTTCTGATACAGCTGATGATTTAATTGATGGTTGTGATGTTGCTGGCTTAACTTAATTGAGAACTTATGTTTGTAAATGTTGTCCGGGTGTTAAGCTGCATGTACAATAATGTCTACGTCATGAGAGAAGATCAGTTTCTAGAACAGATCTGGGCCGTTCATTCATAATGAAATAGTGTAAATAGGACATTTATGACTCGGTCATCAAACGCGTGCGTGCGCGCACACACACACACACACACACACACACACACACACACACAGACACACACACACACACACACACACACACACACACATTCAGCTGTAAATAGACATAAATAATATATTTCATTTGGCATTTATCCAAACAAAATCAACGTCATCTTTGCTTCAAAGTGAACGCCGGAAGTGTTCAAATATAACAAATTATAGCGGGCAATTACTTTAAGATGCCAGTAGCGTTATGTCTAGTGTTTTGAACCCCTGTCTTTCCAGCAAATTAACAGGTATTAATGGAATCACATGAGTAGTGGCTGGCCAAGTAACTAAGAATGTCCGGTTTGAATCCTCTGTAAGGCGTGGATTGTTTTCGCTGGAAATACATAATCGGCACAAAATGCTGTTCGAAATGGAGGAGCGGAAGTGTACATAGAATACTAAAATAATACTAGGGACACAGCCAGAGTATCGACAGGAAAATACTGCCATAACTATGATGCTGAAATTGAGGCAATCAAGATAGCAACAGAGAAATTACTAAATACCAGCAATGGTACACAACCTGTGGTGCTACTGACAGATGCAAAATCAGTACTCGAGGTGCTCCTGTCTGGGAAATTGCCAGTACTAAGGACACTACTTTCTGAACTTAACAGTCAGCATAAGGTCACCATACAGTGGATACCATCCCACTGTGGAGTACCCGGAAACGACAGAGCTGATCAATTGGCTAAGGAAGGAGCCAAAGAAGAACAGCCTGATGTGTCCGTTACTTACCACCAAAAGAAAAGAATGATCAAATCAGTCAGAAAGCCACCAAAACCTGCCCAAGATGACTACCACGTAATGGACAGACCAGAACAAGTCATTATTCTGCGCTTCAGAACAGGACACAATAGATTACGCAACCACATGTATACAAAATTCAAGATTGGTGAAACAGCCATGTGCACATGTGGATTGGCCTCGCAGACAGCAGAGCACATACTCCAAGACTGCCCAAAATACAACATATCTAGGCAAACCTTCTGGCCTAGAGAGACGACAGTGGAAGATAAACTCTATGGAACACTGTGTGAACTGAAAAAGACAGTTAAATTCATACAAGAGACAACATTGCAGATATAGACATATTTCAAGCGAACGAAAGAAGAAGAGGAGATACTAAAAGCCAAATTGATTTTATATTAACAAGAAATAACAGAAAGAGATTGATTGATTGATTTAGGAATCGACATCACAGCATTCAGGGCATTCCCATAAGTGCTCCGTCCCCATCCTCAGTAGCCAGCGAAGAGTTCCAACACTAATAGTACCAGTAGCAACCTGATCATAAGTCCGTCTCGCCCCCCCCCCCTCCGAGCGCCGAGCATCGGCGAGAGCCCCCCGCCACCCCTCGCCGACCCACTCCCGCCAGACCATGGCAATCCATCGCCCCCCTCCCCCCCCCCCCCCGAGGTGTGCACGCGCTCCCACAAGGCCGCAGCCACATCTGCCCCGCCATGCATCAACACCACACCAAGACCTGCAGAGCCAGCCAGTCTGTCCGCCTGCCCACCTCCCAGCACAACCGGTATGCCCCGGAGAAAAGATCCAGGCGATGCCCGTCACCCGCGACCTCCGAAGCGAAGCAAGCCACTCCGCACGAAGCCTGCTCGCCCTCACCCTCGTCAGCATGCTCTCTGAGTCAGCCACAACCACGATGTGTGTGTGTGTGTGTGTCGCATTCTCCATCCAGCGGAGAGCCGCAGTGACCGCCTCCACCTCCATTCCCAAGCCGGATGCCGTGGCATCATACGCCAGGCTCTCCCGCCCCAAACATCGACCACTAGCTTTGGTTATGAACCCCAAGCCACTTCTCTCACGTTAGATTCAAGGGCAGTGCCCAATTTCAGTATAAACACAGACCATAAAGCAGTCGTTGCCACAATAAGAACCATCAGAAGAAGAAAACAAAGAGCAGGAAAATACATTATTATTATGAGAAAGAACTGACTGAACTCTTTGTAAAATTACCCACAGAAAGAAAACAGTGAAAGAAGAATGGGAGATGTTCAAATCAAGCATTTTAAATACTGCAAAAATAATATGTTGAACCACGAAAAAACGCAAAACACAGATAAAGAAAACAACAAGTTGGTGGAACGCAGAAGTAAAGAAAGCGGTAAAAGACGAAAAGGAAAAATATAAAATGTGGTTGAAGAGCAAACAGGAATGTGATTACATAGAATATAGAATAGCGAGAAGACATGTGAGTGGAATAGTAAAGAGGGAAAAACAAAAAGACGGAAGCGTATGGAGAAACCCTAAATAAAAACTACAAGGAGGCAACTAGAAACTTCTACAAAAAGATAAGTGCAATGAGAACCAGAGGTTCGCATTGTCTACTAGACAATGGATACGGTCACTGACCAGTATGGTCACTGCTAGGAAGGTAAGCAATGGCAAACTACCTTCTTTACAGATGCCAAGAAAATAATGTTGTGTGGACTCATCGATAATCAGAGAAACGGCGCAAATGGGTGCTCCATAGGAGCAGCCTCGCCCGGTAGGGATAGTCATGTGCACCAGGTGACTCCAGACCAGTGTTTCCCAACCTTTTTTGTGCTATGCCCCACCTAGGCCTTTCTAAAAATCTTATGCCCACCCCCCTTACAATACATATACATTATTTTTAATATTCAAAAATTGAAATGTTCACTAAAGAAACTTGAATGATAGGTTTTAGGAAGAAATCAATAGGAAATTATTGAGCAAACACAGTAAGTAAATTTTCAAAACATATAATGGAGAACTGAAATTCAAGTACAAAATAATTTTAATGAAAGATTTTTCTATATTATTTTAATTATTAGTAATTATTTATTATTTAAATTTAGTGAGATCCTTGCGCTTGATGCTTGCTGCAAAGAGATTTTATGTCAGGTTCCAATTTAGTTAACTTCAGTCTCAAGTCTGCCCGTTTTGTTAAATCCAGCTGATTTCTTCCATTTTCGAATTGCCCCCCTTAACAATCGAATTGCCCCCCCCCCCCCGTGGGGCGTGGGCCACACGTTGGGAAACACTGCTCCAGACCGTCAACAGGCTACTAGGTGCAAAAGATTAATATCATTGAAAGTAGGAACTTGGAATGTTAGAACAATGAATGCAGATGGGGAAACGCGGGTCTGTGGAGAGAGAGAGAAGATTAACATATTAGGAATATCGGAAACGAGATGGAAAGGAGCAGGGATAAGGACAGGAGAGGATTGTAAGATTATTTACTCTGGGGGAGAAGAACAGCAAATAGGTGAAGCCATTGTATTAGATAAGCGAACATCAAATTCTGTCAAAGGATATCGGGTTGTGTCAGACAGAGTTCTATTAGTAAAATTAAACGGAAGACTTTTTAAAATAAATGTCATTCAAGTATATGCCCCAACAAGTGAATGCAGTGAAGAAAGTACAGAGGAATTTTATAATGATATGGAGTCTGCTTTGAAGAACTGTAAAAGATCAGAAATAAATATCATAATGGGTGATTTCAACGCATAAATAGGAAAGCAAAGGGGTGGATGCAGTGTAGGCAACAATGGTTTGGGAGAGAGAAATGAAAGAGGATACAGACTTGTAGAATGGGCAAAAGACAAGAAATGGTTGTAGGAAACACCTGGTTTAAACAGCATCCTAGAAGATTATGAACATGTAGGAGTCCAGACAGCAGGATTAAAAACCAGATAGATTACATCCTGATTAGCAAAAGGTTTCGAAATGCGTTAACAGTTGTAAAAACAGTTCCAAATGCAGCCTGTTACAGTGATCACAGATTAATTACAGGCACATTGAGGGTAAAGTTAAAGAAAGTCAAGTATACAGCAGGAAACCCTAAATATGACTTGTGCAAAGTGAAAACTGACAAAGAAATACAAGATAATTTTAACATAGAAGTAAAGAACAAATTAATTTATTGTCTGATCTAGAGATCCTATTTTAAGATTTAGATGATCAATGGGAAATGCTGAAGAATTAAATTAGTTGTGCAGCAGAAAAAAACTATTCCAAAAGTAAAGAAAGTGGACCGTAAGACATGGGTGACTGAAGAAATTTTACAACTAATGGAAACAAGAAGACAGAACAAAAATTATTCCGCCAAATATGAAGAATTTCACAGAAAAGTCAGAACTTTATGTTAGGAGGCAAAAGAAACATGGCTTGAGAAAAATTGCAGAGAAATTGAAAAACAACACAATAGTAAAAATGCGAAACTAATACACAAAAGAATTCAGGAGCTTACTAATCAAAGAACACGTACATCAGCAGGCTGCCTAAAGACAAAAGATGGAAGAGTCATAATTGAAAAAGATCAGATCTTACATGAATGGTCAGATTACGTGAAAAACCTGTATGACGATAACAGAGACGAACAGTATGATGTTCAAAATAATAATGAAGGACCAGCAATTTTGAAGATGGAGGTTCAGAATGCTCTTAACCATATGAAATATGGCAAGACCTCCGGTTCAGATAGCGTCACAACAGAAATGATTAATGCTTTAGAAGAATATGGAATAGATAAAGTTACCAGTCTGCTTAATACAATATATGATACTGGAAATATACCTCATGAGTTATGTAATTCTGTATTTATTGCAATCCCAAATGTAGTCGATGGTAAAAGACAAAGGGAGACAATCATAAAGACTGATGCTTCCTTCACTACGGTGCTAAGAGGTAAAGAGTAGTTCTGACTTCGTTATGGCCAAAGAAGAAAAATAGTGAAAAGAGAGAGAACCTCACACCGCCTCAACCAACAAAAAAAAGATGATAGTGATTAGATAAGAAGATATACGAGATCTCAGGCAGGGGCCTCAACTCTGGACTGACTGTCATATTTGAGACCCAGACATTGGATTACGGTGTTAGATTGTGGTAGAAATAGTGACTGTAAAAAGTAAAAACTAAAAGATACTAAACAAACAAATCAAGGACAAATAAACAAGCTCTTTATTTATTTCTTCTAACAGCACATTGCAGTGTCAATAACAGATACAATAGACAACTGTATATATCAAATCACCACAGTGGGTAACCCCTAACCAATCAACAGCACTTAAGACAACAGGGTACACCAAGTACCACAACACAGGTGTTCCAAACAATGGCTGGTTAGACTGACACTATAAAGAACTTTGACACAAGCAACACTGCACAGACAATAAGGCACTACAAAAACATAGGTTACACCACATAAACCCCAAGACGCGACATAAACAAGAGTTGTGACACAATTTACTATCCCACCAAGAACCCAGGCCTGCTGACACTAACTAGTCAGCCGCTCAGTTTTGTCACAACTTTAGTTGACACAGATCAACTCAGGGAATTGTTCCCACCTGACAACAACAGAACAGCACTGAACTGAAGGCCATGCTGCCCGCATCTCTCACCAGCACAAACCGACGTGGCTGGCTGCTACAAGGAAAAATGGCCTCGGGTCTTTGTTTCAAGTCGCGTTTCCGGCGTGGCCAGGTTTTTAACTCGAGATAGACCAAACCAAAATTCGTTGGTCAGGCGCTATCACACAAAGAAATCAGGAGAGTTGGAATGTGATCAACATCGAACAATTAGTATAACGAGTCACATCACGAAGATTTTGCTAAGAATTATCATGCAAAGAGTTAGGAGGGAAATACAACCTGAAAAATGAGAAGAACCTTTGCTTTATTGACTACACAAAGGCTTTCGATAAAGTGAGACATGTCAACATGATAAGGATGCTTGAAGATCTACAAATTGATGGAAAAGACCTCAGACTTGTAAAAAACATATATTGGAAACAACAAGCTGCCATAAGAGTTGATAATGAAGTAGGCCAATATTAGCCTATTAAGAGAGGTGTGTGACAAGGATGTGTAATCTCTCCAGATCTGTGTTCCCTGTACAGTGAAAGTATTTTCAGAAATATTGAAGATATGGAAGGAATCAACATTGGGGGACGATGCATCAATAACATTAGATATGCAGATGATACAGTCTTGATTGCAGACAATGAACAGGACCTGCAAAATTTAGTAGATGCGGTTGTTACACACAGTGAACAACTAGGGTTAGAATTAAATTGTAAAAAGACACAGATTATGGTTGTCACTAGGAAGAACCAAGTTCCACAATGTAATATACAAGTAAATGGGAATATTCTTCAACAAGTGAATCGGTACAATTATCTCAGAACAGTAATAACATCTGATGGGAGATGCCTTGAAGAGATTACAACAAGAATCACCATGTCAAAAGTAGCCTTTAGCAAGATGAAAAACATACTGACCAATAAAAAGATGTCAATTGAAACGAGAAAAAGATGCTACATAGAACCTGTACTTTTATATGGATGTGAAAATTGGACAATGTGCAGTCAGGCTGAAATACATCTGAAGGCTGTGGAAATGTGGTTTCTGAGGAAAATGCAAAGAATACCATGTACAGCCAGAAAGACCAATGAACAAGTCCTTCAAGAAACAAATGAAGATCGTAAACTGATTAGAGACATTAGACGTAGACAGTCACAATTTGTTGGGCATGTTATGAGAAGAAATGATTTGGAGAACTTGGTGACAACTGGTAAGGTCGAGGGGAACAGACCAAAGGGAAGACCTAGAAGCAAATACCTGGATGGCTTGGCCTTGTGGCATGGTCGAGACAGAAACACGAAGCTGATCCACGACTCTGGTGATCGAGTGAGATGGCAGAACATGACCTCCCACGCTTACCGGCATGGCACATGATAGATGGAACCAGAGGAGAACCCTTTGACCCAACTGAAATAATTAACAGCGAATATGGAGAGCCAATAAGTGAACAAAAACAAATCCTAATAAGATGGAAGCAGTATTTAGAACAACTTCTCAACATCCCATCAGATGTCTCAGGAATGCAAGAGACCTACACAGATGTCACCGAGGAACTAGAACCAGACATACTAAAAGAAGAAATTATAGAAGCCATCAGATTAACTCCATTGAACAAATCACCGGGACAGGATGAAATCCCAAATGAAATAATTAAAGAAGCACTGTTGTTTGTCCATCAAGAATGATGATGACCATTCATTTCATCCAGTGGGGTTGAAAGTATGGAGCCGTGGGTTCTAAGATGGCTGATAAGGCCTATTTTGGCTCGAAATGTTCTGTGACAATGTGGACAAAGAATGCTTGACGTTTCTGAAGGAGGATTCCCTGCAGTGGTTTTTCTGTCCTGCCTTTTCTTTACAGCTCTTGCAGTCCTGGTTGCCTCACACATGACTGCACCCTTGTGTAATGATGCACGCCACGAATTTCGGTCTTTGGCTGCAGTCTCCCAGGTGTCATGATGAATTCCAAAAGCATTCAGAGAGATTTTCAGAGTGTCTTTAAAGCGTTTCCTCTGGCCACCTTGGGAGCGTTTACCACAACGCAGTTTGCTGTAAAAAATTCGTTTAGGTAGCCTGTGATCTGGCATGCGAGTCAAGTGACCAGCCCAGCGAATCTGATTCTTCATCAGTAGAGGGGATACTGGGCATGGACGTTCTTTCTAGGACTTCAGTGTCTGGGATCTTGTCTTGCCATTTAATCTTCAGTAGCTTCCTTAGGCAGACTGTGTGAAAGTGGTTTAATTTCCTAGCGTGTCGCTGATAAACAGTCCAGGTTTCACAAGCATATAGGGACGCAGAGGTGTTTCCAAGGCACCAGGGCCGGGTTATATACTGGCCAAGACCTATTGACGCGTCCTCGTCGAGCGTCCTGGGCAACAGGTCCCTTTGGGGTCCTGGCTAAAGTCAATAGGATCGCCGATTCCTCCGAAGTCAGAGAGTGTCTGCCTGTACGGCGAGGAACCACCAGTCTGCACACCAATAAGCCAGACATGGGACAACGGATACTCATGCAAACCTCAGGTCCTGTATGACATCACACTGATGTTGGACAACAGGATGTCTTCATCCGACATACAGGACTTCGCGTTGGAGCTCAAGCCAACGAACACAAGCAAGCAAGCAACAAGCATATAGCAGTGTGGAAAATACAGCTTTGTAGACTTTTAGCTTTGTTTGCAGGCTTATTCCAGTTCTGGCCACACAGGCCTTGGAGATTCTTGCATTCACTTCGTCATCAATTGTGACAGCTTGTGACACAGTGCTGCCAAAATAGGTGAATTTGTCCACAACACTTAGTCTATGACCATTCACTTTGATATTCGGCACAGTGTGATTGTTCCCTGGAGCTGGCTGTGAGAAAGCTGTAACATTATGCTGCATGTCCGCCTCTGAGTTGGCGTATAGAGCGCAATCATCAGCAAACAGGAGCTCTCTGACGGTGTCGCTGTTAATTTTGGTTTTAGCTTTCAGCCTTCTGAGACTTAATAACTTTCCATTAATACGGTAGTTGATGTCTATTCCAATGTCGTCGTTCTCGAAGGCATTCATCAACATGGCTGAAAACATGAGGCTGAACAGTGTTGGTGCCAGTACACATCCTTGCTTCACTCCATTGGTGACAGGAAAGGGTTCAGACTGTTCACCATTTTCCTGTACTCTTGCCTGCATGCCATCATGAAATAACCGCACTATTTGGACAAACTTTCGTGGGCAGCCATATTTTGCCATGATCTTCCACAGTCCTTCTCTGCTGTCTGTACCAAAAGCCGTGGTAAGGTCAATGAAAGTGGAGAACATTTCGCAGTTCTGTTCCTGACATTTCTCTTGCAGCTGCCTTGCAGAGAAAATCATGTGAACAGTTCCACGTTCTTTTCTGAAGCCACATTGACTCTCAGGAAGAAGACCTTGATCGAGATGGTCCGTGAGGCGATTGAGAAGAATTCTGGCGAGTATCTTCCCTGCAATTGAAAGCAAGGAGATGCCTCAGTGGTTGTCACAGGATTGGCGGTTTCCTTTACGTTTGTAAAGGTGGACTATTGACGCGTCCCTGAAATCTTGTGGCATGGTCTCGTTCACCCATATGTTTGTAAAGACTTGGTGAAGCTGCTCTGTTAGGACCGGCCCACCTGCCTTGTATATCTCTACCGGGATGGATTCAGAACCAGGTGCCTTGCCGCTGGAGAGTTGCTGGATGGCTTTGTTTACTTCCACTATGGTTGGCAGGTCATCAAGTGTCTCATTGGTGGGAACTTGAGGAAGGCAGTTGATGGTTTCATCATCGAAGAAGGAAGATGCATTTAAGATGTTGCTAAAATACTCTGCCCAGCGTTGAAGGATTTCTTTCTTATCGGTGACCAATGTTCCCGAATACCAAAGGCCGAATGTAAGACGGGCCTGCGTGCCCAATTTGTTACCCTTTGAAAATAAAGTCTGTTCGTTCGTTCGTTCGTTCCCCCATCTGCACTGAGGAGGCGAGCTATGCCTGGTGATATAGGACCATAGACCATTTTCAGTAAGTCGTAGAAGTTTTTCATATCATGTCTGTCAGCAAAGCCATGAATTTCATCAGCTTTGCTGTTCAGCCAGGAGTCCCGCATGTGCCGAAGTTTCTGCTGCACTACTCTCTGAATGTTCTTGAAGGCATATTTTTTTATGTTGACTTCGGGTCATTCAAATGTGCCTTGAGGAGAATATGTTTCTCGGCCAGCAATTGGTCGATGTCTTCGGAATTTTCATCAAACCAATCTTTATGCTTTCGGGGGGCTGGACCCAGGATTTCCATAGCAGTGTTGTAAATTATGTCCTTTAGGGCTCTCCATTCTGTTTCTGTATCCTGTTTTGCTGCAGCATTGGGCTTGAGGCGGTCTGCCAGCATATTTTCAAACGACTGCTGCATTTTCTTGCTGTTTAGGCGGGTGACATTTAGTTTTTTTTTGCATTGAGAACGTCGTGCATTGAGAACGTCGTGGAACGCCCCTTGAGAACGTCGTGGTGGCCTGATTTGAATGTTTATTTTCGAGACATTGAGACGATGGTCTGTCCAACATTCGGCACCACACATGGGTTTTGTCACTCGAACGTCTTGATTGTCACTTCTCCTGACGATGACATAGTCAATGAGGTGACAGTGTTTCTAGCGAGGGTGCATCCACGATGTCCTATTTCTCATGAGGAGACGGAAAATTGTGTTGGTAATCAGGAGATCGTGTTCGGCACATGTCTGAAGGAGGAGGAGTCCATTGCTGTTACAATTTCCGACGCCGTGCTTTCCAATACTGCCACTCCAAGAGGTGGTGTCCGTGCCTACTCTGGCATTGAAATCTCCAAGGAGTATAAGTTTAACCCCTTTGGGAACAGATGCTAATACATTGTGCAGGTCCTCAGAGAACTTGTTCTTGACATCATCTTCGCTGGTCGTAGTTGGTGCGTAGACACTCACAATGGTTGCATGCTTCCTTCCATTCAGCAGGGACAACTTAATGGTCATGAGCCTGTCGTTTATAGCCTTTGGAAATCCAGCTAATTTGCCGACCAGGAAAACTTAATGGAAAATCCCACACCGGATTGGCGTCTTTCCTCGCTTTTCCTTCCACTCCAGAAAAATGTGTAGCCGGCACCTATTTCACAGATTTGGCCTTCTTCTGCAAGTCGTGTCTCGCTCAAGGCTGCAATGTCGATGTTGTACCTGCCCAGCTCTCTCCCAATCAGTGCTGTTCGTCTCTCTGGACCCGACGCGCCGTCTCTGTCAAGCAAGAGAAGTAGGAACAGCTTAGCTACGTAGACTATTCAACCATGTTTGGGTAGAACAACTGACACCACGAGACTGGAGAAACGCCATAATTATCCCAATTTGGAAAAACAAAGGCAGCAAAAGAGACTGCACACAATACAAAGGAATTTCGCTGTTGAGTCATACTGGGAAAATATTTTGCAAAATTCTTGAAAAAAGATTATGAACTACTTTAGAACCCCAGCTAAGCGAAAGACAACTTGGATTGAGGGAAAAAAATGATGCACAGATGCCATTTTTGCTCTTAGACAACTTGTAGAAAAATCAATAAAATTCAATGAAACACTCTACTTAGACTTTGTCGACCAAGAAAAGGCATTTGATAGAGTAGATAGAAACAAGCTGTGGGAAAACCTTAAACAATATGGAGTGAGTACACATCTAACAAACCTATGTAGAAGCTCATACAACAACAGTGAATTCACAGTGCGAGCAACTGGAGGACACTCAGAACCCTTAACCATAAGATCTAGAGTACGACAAGGTTGTGTCCTGTCCCCTCTCTTGTTCATAACATATATAGACAACATATGTAAAGAAACCAGCCAAACAGAGACCGCAAGAATACTGCATGACGAGAACACAGAAGAAGAAGCATCTGCAAATCTAACCATTAGAGAACTCCTGTTTGCGGACGACCAAGCACTAATAGCAAAATCAGAAGCTGAATTACAAGACCATATGAATAGTCTAAACAAAATGTGTAAGAAACATAACAATTAGCACAAGTAAAACAGAGGTAGTGACTATAACTAAAGAAGAACAAACAACAACAATACACCTAAACGAACATCCCTTGAAACAAGTAAAGAGTTTCAAGTACCTAGGAAGTATAATTTCATCAAATGACAGATCAGAAGACGAGATCAAAAATAGGTGCAATAAGGCAAACCAACTCATTGGACACATGGCACAAATACTTAAGAACAACCATGTATCAATAACTACTAAGAAAGTACTTTACAACACAATTTTCCTACCAATTCTATGCTACCAATGCCAAACCTGGACAATGATAGAAAAAGTGAAAAGATAAATCACAACAACAGAAATGAGATTCCTGAGAAGAATACTCAATGTATCAAGTAGAAATAAGATCAGAAATGAAGAAATCAGGACTAAAGTGGGGGTTAAAGCTGCACTAGGTTGTATTAGAAAGCAGCAAGTCAAATGGTTCGGCCATGCAAATATGTTACCAGTCAACAGCATACCACAACAAATAATGATGTACAGACCAGATGGAAACAGAGGAAGAGGCAGACTACGTAAACGTTGGACGGAGGGAATAGGAGAATCCATGGGAATATCGATATATGAAGCCCATAACCGGGCACTCTCACGAAGTTTATACTTCACCTCGACACCGCAAGGTACAAGAGGAACATGATGAGATGAGATGAGATGAATAACAGCAGATGTGGCAAACAACAGCAATACTAGGTCTTATGTCTTACTAATAGTAGTAGTAGTAGTAGTAGTAGTAGTAGTAGTAGTAGTAGTAGTAGTAGTAGTAGTAGTAGTGGTAGTAGTAGTGGCAGTAGTAGTAATAACATTAGTAGAAGTAGTAATAGTAGTAGTGGTAGTACTAGTAGTAGTATTAGCAACACCGGTGGTGGTGGTGGTGGTAATAGTAGTAGTAGCAACAGTAGTAGTATTAACAGCAGATGTGGCGACAACAGCAATAGTAATACTAGGTCTTAGGTCTTACTAATAGTAGTAGTAGTAGTAGTAGTAGTAGTAGTAGTAGTAGTAGTAGTAGTAGTAGTAGTAGTAGTAGTAGTAGTAGTAGTAGTAGTAGTAGTAGTAGTAGTAGTAGTACTAGAGTAGTAGTAGTAAACGTATTTACCAGAATTGTTCTGCGCAGACTTCAAGTCCTAGGAGATCAAGTCTATCCCGAATCACAGTGTGGCTTTCGACAGAACCGGTCTACCATTGATATATTCTCATTGCGACAAATGCAAGAAAAATGCCGTGAACAGATTACACCACTGTTTATTGCATTCATCGATCTCACAAAGGCATTTGATTTGGTCAGTCGTGAGGGTCTGTTCAACGCACTAAAGAAGATTGGCTGTCCACCAACTCTTCTGTCTATTGTATTGTGGAATCGTTCCACACAGGCATGAAGGGTATAATCAAGTTTTATGGTGCAACTTCTGAAGAGTTTGAAATCAAGAGTGGAGTTAAGCAAGGTTGTGTACTAGCTACCACCCTCTTTGGAATATACTTTTCACTTCTACTGAAATATGCCTTTCGTGATCAGGATGGTGGTATATACATTCACTCATGCTCAGATGGCGGCCTCTACAATGCTCAGAGATTGAAGGCCAAGACCAAAATTAGGAGGGTACTGATCAGATAGTTGCTTTTTGTAGATGAGGAAGAATTACATTGTCTAATATCTGCATTCTCCAGTGCTTGTTCTGAATTTGGTTTAACAATTAGCAAAAAGAAGACACAGATTATGTCACAAGGTGCACATTGTGTACCATCAATCTTTATTGACGACGCCGACCTAGAGATGGTAGAGCATTGTACATATCTAGGATCAGTTGTAAATAGCAAATTATCCCTAGATCAGGAAATCAACATCCGGATTGGTAAGGCAGCAACAGCAATGAACATGTTAGCAAAAAGAGTCTGGGAGAAAAGGAAGCTTACTGCCAAAACAAAAGTCCTCGTCTACCAAGCCTGTGTCCTTAGTAATTTTCTTTATGGCAGTGAAACCTGGACAACTTACTCACGCCAAGAGAAACGTTTAAACAGCTTTCATATGCGGTGTCTACGAAGAATTCTTGGTATTAAGTGGCAAGACAAGATCACAAATACTGAAGTATTGGAAAGATCAGGTTGTGTGACGGTTTATTCCATGCTCAGTCTTCGTAGACTTAGATGCATAGGACATGTTAGGAAGATGGATGATGGTAGAATACTAAAGGACATCTTGTTTGGTGAATTACAGATGGGTAAGAGATCTCAGGGTCGGCCTCTACTACGATACAAAGATGTGTGTAAGCGGGACATGATTGATACAGGCATTGATAATGCACATTGGGAGCAAGTCGCCGCTGAACGTGTTGCATGGAGGGCAAATATCAGAAATGGAATAAATACAAAGGAGAAAATTATTGCAGATAAGTTACACACCGAGCGTGTGAGACGTAAGATGGTGCATGATGGTGGAAATGACCACGTGTTCACATGCACCCACTGTGAACGAACATTTACAGCGCGAATTGGCCTTATATGTCACATTCACTACCGCCATGGGTAAAAGTTATTATGCCTTTTTGAAGCACAAACTATCATCTGTCAAGACAGCAAGGTGCCAATGAGTAGTAGAAGTAGTAGTAGTAGTAGTAGTAGTAGTAGTAGTAGTAGTAGTAGCAGTAGTAGTAGTAGTAGTAGTAGTAGTAGTAGTAGTAGTAGTAGTAGTAGTAGTAGTAGTAGTAGTAGTAGTAGCAGTAGTGGTGGCAGTGGTAGTAGTAGTTTTATTAGTAGTAGAAGCAGTGATACTAGTAGTGGTAGTATTAGTAGTAGTGTGGGTATTAGTGTAAAGTGTGGGAGATTGTTCATTCTAGTTTAAATGATTACATAAGGCATGTCTAGATGTGAGTAAGTGTGTGTAGGGGACGTATGTGTGCAGGGGATGCGTGTGTAATGGATGTATGTGTCGAGGAAGTGTGTGTAGGGGAATGTATGTGGGGGTTGGGGGGATGGATGGGTGGGGAATGTGTATGTGGGTGGAAGATGCAGGTGTTAGTGAGGGATGTGCCGGTAGGTGGGGATGTATGGGTGGGTGGGGAGATGTGTGGGTGGGTGATGTATTGTGGGTGGGGGATGTGTGTGGGTGAAGGATGTGTGTGTGGGGGGGAGGGGGTTTGGGTGGATGGTAGGAAGTGTGTGGGTGTTGATAGGTGGGGTTGTGTGGGTTTGTGGGTGGGGAATGTGTGTGTGTGTAGGTGGGTGCGGGGTATGGGCGGTTGGGGGAGGAGTGTTTGGCTGGGTGGTTGGAGGTGTGTGTATATGGGTGGATGGGTGCGTGTGTGTGTGGGCTAGGGGATGGGTGTGTTTGCGCTAGTCGTGTGTGTGAAGGGGATTTGTGTTAATAGGCAAGGGTGGGTTGGTGGGTGTTTGGGTGGGAGTGCATGTGGGTGAGTGGGGTGTGTGGGTGGGGTGTGTGTGGGGATGTGTTCGGGTGAGTGTGGATGTTGATGGCTTGGCGAGGCTTTGTGTGGGTGGGTTTGGTGATATGTGGGAGGTTGGGGTGTGTGTGGTGTGTGTGGGAGGGAGTTGTGTGAGTTGGTGGGTTGGGAATGTGTATGCGGGTGGGTGGGTGTGAGGGGTGTGTGTAGTTGGGGGATGACTGGCTGGGTGGTTGGAGGTGTGTGGATATGGGTGGGTGGGTAAATGTGGGCTCAGGGATTGGTGTTTTGTGGGGAGATGTGTGTGTGTGTGGGGGGGGGGGATGTGTGTTAATAGGGAAGGATGTGTTGGTGGGTATTTGGGTGGGGGTGTGTGTGGATGAGTGGGTGTGTGGGTGGGGTGTGTGTGGGTGTGGGTGTGGGTGTGTAAGTCTGGGTGAGGCTGTGTGTGGGTGGGTGGGATGGGTATGTGGGAGGCTGGAGTGAGTGGGGGTGTTTTCGGGTGGGGGATGTGTGTGGGTGGATGGAGGGTGTGGGTGTATGGGTTGGTGATATTTATGGGTGGACGGGGATGGGTGTGGGTGGGTTTGGGTGTATGTGGGTGGAAAGAAGTTGTGTGGGTGGGTGATGGATGTATCTCATAACATTGTAATATGCATTGTTTATGTTTACAACATTTATTTGACAATGCATTTTCCTATGTGAATGCATCACGCACTGGTGATGAATGAAAAATGAGTAATTGGAAGGGCCGAATGTAAGACGGGCCTGCGTGCCCAATTTGTAACCCTTTTAAAATAAAGTTGAATTGAATTGAATTGAATTGAAATGAGTATTTGTATATCTTGGGTGTTGTCTCTTGCATAAATGCGGTCTATAAATTCTGTACTATTCCACTATAATGTGTATTATGTATTGTTCTAAGTTGTGCATCTTGTGTGCTATTTTCTACAAAGCTGTTTGCATTGTATGTTGTGTAATGTGTCGATGAAGTATCTGTCTTTTGTAGTTGTAAAAGGTGATGACGTCATAAGCTGAATCAGCTACACTAACATTGTCCGCATCTTATTGATAGTGTTTTCATAACAGCAAAGAAGGATCATTGTGAGATATTGATAAATTCTTACAGCGACGGCGTCTTGGGTGCATGATGATTAGGAGCAAACAACGATACAACAACTGAGGGGTGACGGGTGGAGTATCAACTATAAAGCAAATGGCGTCAGGTATAGCGTAATATGCAAGACGAATGAGATCATCGAGTGTCAGTTCCAGCACGGTCGACAAATAGGCGCTCACTAAGTTCTCAAATTGTTCGCTCAAACACACAGCTATCTGACCCCTGACTAAGGCAAGGAACCGCCCACATCTTACTGTCATCCAACGGAAGATGCCTGAACGTAGCAGTCGGCATGGCGCGTGATGATGTTAATGGTAACAACGAAGCAGCTGAAATCTATAGGTAGGTGGATCATCAAATGACAGACGGAATACACACGAAGCTCAATAACACTGCAAATAGTCATCATCAACATGTGCACCGCCAGCTGGCACAGGCGTTCATGTCTCTCCACAGATCTCGCTCCTTGGTACTCTGGATAAACTCTGCTGATGATACTTCTACATGTCACTGTCTCAGTTCATCCAGCATCATTTCTCTCGTCTCATCACATGACCAAAATATGATGTATGTCTTCTTTCATTATCTTCTCCAGGCAATCGTTTTAAGTTATTCTGGCAGTCCTTTTGTATCAGGAACAGCATCCCCGTGGCTTATAAGGTTTTCCCAATTTCTTCATTGACGTTCCATGATTCGCTGCCATACAGCAAGACAGGTTCTATATAATAATTCAGCACTCTCTTTCTGACATTCAGTGATAGTGGCATATTGCACAAGTATCATTTTCTGAAATGCAGCGATGGCTTGATGTATTCTGTTTTTTAATATATGTTGTGCATCTTCCATCTGATGTTATAATTGCCCGTAGGTATTTAAATTTATCGACTTCTGTAAGACTTTCCCCTTCTATTGTTATCTCACATTTCAGTGTCATCTTTTTCTTTCACATAACCACTTTGCACTCTCAATTACTACAATGTCCAACATTTGTTACAGATCTTTTGCATTATCCGCCACCAATACTGTGTCATCTGCATAGAGTATATTGTTTATATTATAGCCTCAGAGTAGTATCTCTGGCTTCTCTTTGATGCGTCTCATAATTACTTCACTATAGAGGGAGAAGAGACCCGGTGACAAAACACATCCTTGAGGTACTCCTAGCTTTATTTTTAATTACTGCCCTCTTTATTTCCCATATTTATTGCTGCTACTTGATTCAAATAAATATCCTTTATTATTTTGAGATCCTTCCCATCTGTGTTAACATCATCAAAATATTTTAATCTATTCATCATGTTTTACTTTATGAAACGCCTTGGGATAATCTATGAAGCACAAATATATGAATGTCAGTGTCTCTATTCATCTCTCTATTAATGTTAATAGTGTGTGTAACATAATACGAGGGCCAGTCAACAAGTAAGTTACACAGTTCTGTGAGATGGCAGGTAAATGTAGTTGGTGTTTTCTACAGGTGTCATTAGGTGACAGCAACATGGAACTTTATATTTCCGTTCGTCAGGTGACGCTAGGTGTCTCATGCGCATGCGTAGCACAAAAACAAAATGGCGACTGTACTTACGTAGTGTACAAACAAAGAGCAACGTACTGTTGTGCGTTTGTGTGTGTGTGTGTGTGTGTGTGTGTGTGTGTGTGTGTGTGTGTGTGTGAGCAAAATGACTGCCTGCAAAGGACATTCGTAAGGAAATGCTTCCTGTTTATGTGCATAGCTGGGTAGACTGCTTCGCCCTGTGTCAAAAAATTCAAGGTTACGCCATCAGCAAGGAAGGTTATGCTGACAGTGTTCTGGGATTGTCAAGGAGAGCTTTTAAAAAATTTCAAGAAGAAAGGTGACAATGTGAATTCTGAATCGTACTGTGAAGTTCTATCGATGCTTCATGATGCAATTCGAAGAAAACGTCCAGGGCTGCTGACTAGAGGAGTGTTGCTTCTTCATGACAATGCCAGACCACACGCAGCTCGATTAACTCCGGAGAAAATTAACCAAGGTGGGAAATTCTGGAACATCCACCTTACAGCTCCGACTTAGCCCCTAGCGATTTCCACCTTTTTGGTCCACTGAAAAACCACCTTGGCGGGAGACATTTCGCTAATGATGCCTAAGTTGAATGTGAAGTGAAAACGTGGTTTAGAAAACACAGCACTCAGTTCTATGCAGCCGGTTTGGGAGGACTGATAAAACGATGGGATAGGTGCATCAATGTTGGTGGAAATTATGTTGAGATATAAAGGGACAATGTATGTATAAAAATAAACTGGTTTCATGCTTTTATCATATTCAGTTATTTTTCTACAGCCATTTGTGACTTACTCTCGTGGTTGACGTGAGCGCACGAGAATTAGAAGTGGTTCGAGTCGCGCCAGTGACTTATGAGAGTATGGAGCCGGTCGCTCAGAAAGTCGTGTCGTGCTGATGAGCGTAATCTAGCCTAGGAATCAGCATACAGCTGAAAGATGCTGGTGTTGACCGCATTATCCTGAAACAGGATGGAAATGCGGCAAAAAAAATTGTGACTTACTTAGTGACTTCCCTTCGTATATTATGTCCAGCCAGAAGCATACTGAAAAACCAGAAATAAAGGCTGTCTCTATGTTAGGGGGCGATAGACGTGAACGCGTCTATGTTTTCTAAAACTAACAATTCTCTTTCTTGCTCATTTCCCGTTTGAGAAACTTGGCAGCGCTGGAATAGTAAACATCTATAATTAGAATAAGCTTAAAGGGTCACAATGTTTGAGGCGAACCACTCCTGTTTTTCTAACTACAACCTAAGTGCTGCCGCGACGTTTGAAATTTGTCAGCAGTTGAAAATACACTTCGCCTACACTGCTGAGAATAACATCACATGGTGACCACCGGCTGTTTTAATCATTGGGGAGATTGACGGCGGTTTGAAGGGGACTCCCCCCCCCCCTACTCCCAGTGAACATCTGCGGAGTTGATACAGGCGGACTGGGGAGAGGGCTGTTTGAGAATGTCCCATTGTAGATTGTTTCTGTACACATTGTCACGGAGAAGTTAACGCCTACACCAAGGATGAGACGGGCAGAAAACATGGCCCTATCTACACCTAATTTCAGACATGTCAAGAAATTTACCCATACTAGAGTGACGTCATGTTCGCGCGGAAAGTGAGGCTTGCCATTGGACGCGGCAATGTTACTATCTATTAACATAATGTATGTTAATAAGGGAGTCCCGGGGATGTTTGCAAACTAGAACAATATTGGCTGGAAGTCTCCAAGGAAGAGTTGACAGAACAAGACATGTTGGCAGCCTAGAATGTTAGGGTGTTTTTTTGTTTAAATTCACATTGGCTTGTAGTAAGTTGAAAATGATATGAATAAGCTTAGAACTATTACATCTAAATTTATAGTAGAGTTTCTTTATGAAGATGTAGAGTAATCTTAGGAAAAGAATAGGTGCTTATGTCTTCAACTTAGGGAGATAGTGACTGAACTTTGTTCTTGTTCTGTTCATATGATATATGAGAGATGACCTTCACTTCCTCTAGTCATTCAGAGTTTCCATGACGACACTTTTCTGGAAATCTCTTATAATTTCTTTGTCTTTATATTCAGAGAAGACTATGTTTCTTATATGTGTATTCATGTATGGAGACTTAATAGTGAATTTATGTATAAATGTATACATTAAAATGACGTTACCTATACGGGAAAGAGAAGTATTGCCAAAATGGAGGAATGACATTACCCTTGCTGATTTCCACCACATATGCTTGTCGCTAGAGCCTTGAAAAAACCAGAATGATTCACCTCCATAAGGCAGGAGTGAGAGACATACCATGTCAAGATAAAGGAGGAAGGACTGCATCAGATGTTGGAAATATGAGGGCTAATAGAGCCAGATCTGTCTGGCCTGCCTTTTATGTAACACGCCCTTCACCTTCCCTCTTCATTTCTCTCTCTCTCTCTCTCTCTCTCTCTCTCTCTCTCTCTCTCTCTCTCTCTCTCTCTCTCTCTCTCTCTCTTCCATCTCTCTTTCTCTCTCTTCCTTTCTTTTTTGGTTATTGTTGTTGTTTGGTGATTGTTTTCTTTTCACCCGCTGTTTCTAATAGTATGACCATAGTGTTTGGCACATATCATCTAGAGGGGACGGTTGTTTCTTTATTGGGTTGAAAATTTCGTTATTTGGCTGAAACTGGAGTATATTCCAGAATGCTGTATAGTATCCCCAAGAGAGTTAAAGTCATTTATGAGAGATGACTGATTTGTCTTGTCATATCTTCAAGAGTGAATTCCCCTAAAGCCTCATTGACTTCTCAATTTGGACAGCATTCTCAGCATATGACAACTAGCTAACCACCATGTTGGTATTGTGTTTTTTGTTTTTAATTGCCGTGCCAACCAAAGAAAATATTTATTACATCAGAGTTTACATGTTCAAGGCCCAGACCCTATGGAATTTCAAGATGAATCGTCCGTGTGTGGTGATGGACTGTATAACTTTTAAAACCCGAGTGATTAATGAACTGTTTATCTTTAGTGGCCCGTGTGCTATAAAGGACAATTAATTAATCTGTGGTGTTAAGATAAGAGACATTTTTGAAGATATGGTTTCAGCGGTTTCATTATACTTAGAGATCATTTATGGGGTTACAATGCTTGTATTGCATGTAATATGTTTTTTAAATTGTGTATTGCATATGCCCCCCTCCCCCTTTTTAAAAATCCCAATAGACTGTTATACTTTCTAATCCAGAGTTGTTTCTTTGATTGTTACTAGGTGTTTTACATTCATAGATGTGTTTTAATTTGTAATAAGTTCAAATGGACATCATCAATATGGAGTTATTTGTGGCAAGACAATCACTAGAACTTTCAGCGTGCCCAGAGTGAGTGTCCTATCTGACGTTTGGTAGCATGTTTGTGCTCCATTTGGCCTTCTGTGAGAACACGTAATTATCTAACTTGTCTCCACGCCTAGGGAGTCTTATTGAGCCGTTTCAGGTTTTCTTATACCAGGAGGTCTTTTAGAATTGCTGATTCTTTCTCCAATTTCTGTTATACACACCACAATGTGTATATTGAATTGTTTTTACATTTTCCGTACATAAATCCTACTGCTTTGTCGGCAATTTTCTTGTTCTTCTCATTATAATTCTGAGTAGAAGCTTAGTGACATGGTTTATGAGGCTGACTGTACGAATCTTGGCATTCCATTACCCCTGGTCTTTTTGGTATAGCTATAAATACAAATTTCAGCATATCACTAAATATCACGTGCGTCGTACGCGGCGTCGTCGTCGTTCATTCATTCGCAACTGCGAGCGCTAACAAGAAAAGTCACCTGAACAAGTCAAGCAGCCTGATACGGGGGAAAATGGCACGTAGCAAGAACACCAAAAGACACGTGGCAACCAAAATATACAGTGTGGGAGCCGACAAGAAGACGAACGGAGAGAATCTACCTGCGAGCTGCAGCAAACAACAAGAACCTCAATAACCTCTAACGAAGCTACCATGAGGAAGGACGACGACAACCCAACACAAACGAGAGCCAAACCTACCGAGAGGCAGAGGGAGGAGAAAGACACCAGAGTCGGAAACACCGATTCACCGACAAGCAAGGGGGTTGCCAAGCGTATCCAAGTGTAGCTATCAAACGAAAAAATCCTGAAACAGCTTCGAGAAGAGAATCTCCACATCCGATTCTTGAAGGCGGAGCGGCTCCTCACCTACTCCAAGATTCCTTCAACCTTGGCAGTGGTGACGACGGAGGGCAGCGAAATGCCGACCACAGTTTCAATCAACAAATACAACAGCCAAAGAGATTCATCCTAAGAGTCAATCAATGTTTCAGATGCCAAAGGGCCGGCCACAGCAAAGCAGCATGTCGCAGTAAGACTGAAATCTGCCGGTACTGCGCCGATCACCATGCCTTCAAGGAGTGTCCGCTGGCCAAGCTGGACACGGACTTCCGAGCACCCAACAACAAAAGAAAGTGCGCCAACTGCCTGGGCAAGCATGGAGCAAGATACTTAGGCTGTCCGTACTTACAAAGACACAGAGACGTCTTAAAGTTCGCCATCACCACAAAGACACCATATAAGGACGCAATGCGGAGGTGCGAGACAGCCACGGGTATATCACAAGCTGAAAGAGAACAACTGCAAAACCAGACAGATGAGTTGAAGAAGCAAGTCAAGTCACTGCTGACGCCAACTCCTTCCAGCGACAATGAGAAACTGCTGGCGGAAATAAAGGAGTTCCATCAAAACATCAAGCAAGAATTGGAACATATGGTAATGATAAAGAAGGAGAACGAAGAAATCCTACAAACCATTAAATCAGAGCGAGAACTTCAGAAAGCTGAAATGGAACTGTTCCAAAACAAACCAACCGAAGCCATACAAGAAACCACAGAGAAACCGCAAGATTAAAACCAAGAGACCGAGCCTGAACCGCAAGCTAAAGCCAGCAGCCCAACCCCGCCGCCCGAGACAAACAAGGGGAAACCAATATCCCTCCAGACATCCGAAGTAAACCAAGTTGAGCACCCTGATGTCGACACGGAGAGGCCCCGGGGACCTACCATGGAAGAGCTACGAGAATCGGCAAGGATTTAGGAACTCAAGCACAAAGAATTCAGAAGGCGCTGGGAAGAAAAGGCAAAAAGGAAGCCTAAGAAACCCAGGAAACTGGTAGAATACCCAGATGTACACTATAAATGTGAGATCGACTTCGAGTGCTATATAGAAGACGGAGAGTTGATCCCATGGCTGACCGCAGAAGAAGAAATCGAAAGGCAACAGAAATCAAAAATGGAAAGGGAAAACAGGCGCACGGAGGAAAATAAAAACATCGAAAAGCTTCTACATGCAATATACAAAAAAGGAGGCACAATTACTAAATAAAAAGTCCTTATAAGGCCTGCAACCAGTCAAGCCAGACGAACCAGCAGCCTTCACTAACAAAAGACACCACCAGAGGAGACGAGCACAAAAGACAGCCGCCATCCCCCCCCCCCTCCCCGAGCTGACGTCACAGACACAAAAGCCGATAAAATCCGTCCGGATCAGGACCAGCTCGTAAGAGCGTACAAGACAAGAATCAGGGTGAATAAACCCACAAAAACCACGGACCTCAACAATAACTACAGCTGAAAGAAGCAGGTTGAACGAGGCCGAATTTGGAATTTTTGTTTTTAAAGCAAGCAACTAAGCATCACTAAGTCAATATCTACAGCTGTAAATATCATTCAACATTTTGGTTAATATATATACAAACAAATTCTCCCATTACTTCTAATTCTTATATTGTGGATCCATCTGGCCCAGCTGTTTTTCCTGTCTTCATATGTTTGACAGCGTCAGCGACTTCTTCTTTTAGAATAAATTTACCTTCTAAGTTACTTTCTTCTGTTAATTCAGCCCTTTTATCCATCAAACAACCCTATTATATAGACGTTCCATCTCTGTATTATATCAATTTCTTCCAATAATAGCTTCCCCTGTGTGTGCAGAATGTCTTCTTCCTCAACCCATTATCCCCTTTAGGACAGTCTCTCAGCACCCCCCTCCCCCCGCCCAGCAGCCGTCCTATGTTTTGGTATCTCCTACAGCTCCCTCCATGTCCTCCCTCCATGTCCTCCCTCAATGTCCTCCCTCCATGTCCTCCCTCCATGTCCCCCCTCCATGTCCCCTCTTCATGCCCTCCCAATATTATTCATCTCGGTCTGTAATTCTCTTCTCAGTGAGATTTTAGGTCTCCCGCTATTGTGTTTGCCATCTGCGTGTCAGGCAAGCGAGTGCCTAGTTATATTGTCTGCAGGTTATCTCAGTGTGTGTCCTATCCAGTGTTTTTCTCCACCTCTTGTATCACTGACATTTATTGAGTTCTCTCCGTGAGCTCTACATTGGTCATTCATGCCATTCTTTTTGTAATGTGTGTAGTTGTTCCCCGTGTTTCTGACCCGCACATTATTAACGATTTAAACTAAGTGTAAATTCTAAGTTTGATGCAAGGTTTAACCTCCTTCGACTTTTATACATTTCCTACTGCTATGACAGCGTCTTTAGCCTTTTTATTGTTATTTTGATATCTCTATCTGTTCCTTTCTTTTTGTCCACATTGCTTCTAAATAGATGCATGATTCTGCCTCCTGAAGTGTGGTTTCACCCAGAGAGATCGAGTTCTTTGCTTATTTTACTTAATTAATTATTTTGGTTTTACCTCTATGAAATGTTAGACCTAATCGCTGCATCATCTCCTCAAACGTGATTTGTTTATCCTGCATTTGATGACGTGTATGACGTAAGTGCAATGTCGTCAGCGAAGTCCAGATAATCAAGTTGCTTTGTTAGAGTCCACTGAATTCAATTTCTCCTAGTGTTGTTTGTCTTCATACCACAGACCATAGTCAGTAAAAATATGCGCCATACTCCTGTTTATATTTGAAATGCTTCTGTCAGTTTTCCCCCAATAAGAACGTTAAACTTCATATCTTCATATAATGCCCTTATTAAGTTAATGATGTTTGTATGACATTCCCATAGTGCCACATCAGCTCCAAACGGATTCCCCATCAGCGCTGTGAAAGACGTTCTCATGATCCACAAATCCAATAAAAGGTGGCAAATGCAGTTGAATACTTTGTTCTACTTTTATACGTAACGTGACAACCTCGTCAATGCAGGATCTGTCTGGTCGGAAGCTTGCCTTTTCATCCCTTAGCTGTTTGTAAATGACCTCTCTTAATCTCCTCAGAAAGATCCTGCGAATTATTTTCCCATGCACTGACAAAAGCATTATTACTATGAAACTTTCACACTTCTACATGTCTCCTTTCTTAGGCAACTTCACTAAGTATGCTTCTCTACAGTCTGCGGGTATTTTTTTCTGTCACCCAGACTCTACAAAATAATGTGTACATCAATTCAATTGAAGTGTCTGTATTGTATTTCATAGATTCTGCTGGGATACCATCTGGGCCAGCAGCTTTTCCAGCTTTAGGGACTTTGATAGCGCTTTTAATTTTTGTTTTCTTCCTTGGTTTGTTTTTACAGTTGATATCGCGTTCACATTCTGGTGACTGAACATCAGGACAGTAATTTGAAATTCGACTATTCAGAAGATCATTAAAGTATTAAACCCATCTGTTTATGTGTTCTCAAATTTATTGAAAACTTTCCCTTCACTATGTTTGATACGTCCACTTGCTAGAATATAATTTCCAACAAATTTCTCCGCGGTACTGTAAACGTCTCTGAGATTTCCCTTTGCTGCTGCATCCTCTTCCTCTTGTGCTAGGGCATCTAAATATTGTCTTTTGCCAAGTAGCACAAGCGGGGCAGGAATCATAGCTGAGCAATTAGCTTGGTGATAGGCGGGGCAGGAATCATAGCTGAGCAATTAGCTTGGTGATAGGCGGGGCAGGAATCATAGCTGAGCAATTAGCTTGGTGATCGTCGGACATGGCGAACCGTGAGCACCCTCTCTTGTCGGCATGTATTATATCAGTGGCATCATGTACCCTCATGCGCAGGTATCCACGGAACAGACGCATGCTCTTCCTCAAGTGCCTTGTCACCTGGCGTGGTCGATCCTGCGTGCTGACAACTTCTCTTATTGGTGCACGATAATGCAGATACGGTCAGGGCCTTTGAGATCTTGTTTATGGTGTGGAAGAGCGGATACATAATCATTGCCTGGAGAGAATGGTGCGGCACCATGTGACTAGAGGCTCCTGCTGGGACACAGTTGTATGAGGACAAGCCAGGCGGACACATAATCAGAGTTCAACTGGTACCATTAGTGTTGTTGAAGATAAGAACGGAGTGCGTATGGACATCTCTCGACTGCTAGAATGTCGGTTGTTAACTAGACTCCACTCAATCCCTTCCCAGTTGAACTTTTCAGCAATTTGTGAGCTGATATATTAATTAACATGGCAAGGTGTTACCTGTTGTTGTGAAAACTCCAGTTTTCTTCGCTTGACGCGACCAAAAACTCCAGTTCTCTCTCTATTTTTTTTTTCTAACGTGACCAAACAGCGCCAGCTGCGCCCTGTGGATTTATATAATTAGTTTCTCTGATGTTTAGGCTTTAGCAAAACATCTCCCATGCACATTTTTACTACCGTTGTTACTTTACCATTGTTCTATAGCATTCATGGGTTATCATTGTTCTGAAAATCTATTTTCTGACTCTTCAAGAGATTTTATTTTCTGTTAATTAATTATCTATCTTATTTTGGTGTTATTTAAACTGCAGGAAAGTTCCGTTTATGACTGTCGATGACAAAGGTTTCCGTCATGCTCTTCTTCGTTTTAGACAATGTACACAAGAATCCATAAAATCACAACGGCAACAGTCAACATTAGATGGAAAACCAAGTTGATCATATGTATGTGTTAATTAGAAATGTAGATAATCTCAACATGACGTCACAGTCTATAGAGGTGCAGATGTACGTACAGACGGGAAACCAAGTTGATCATATGCATGTGTTAATTAGAAATATAGATAATCTCAACATGACGTCACAGTCTATAGAGGTGTAGATGTACGTACAGAACACCGCCTGCTGATAAGTAAAGTGAAAACCCAGGAGGGACACGGCATCTAATAAACACGGAATAAATATAATATAGGATATCTCAGAAACCAAGAAACTAAGGAATGGTTTATGGTCATATTTTCTAATAAGCACCAGGTTTTACAATACTAAGTAGAGGAGCAGAACATGGAGTAGAGCTGGCAACAGGTTAAAAGCATTTGGAGCGACGTATGTATGAAGTCCTTGGAAGGAGGGAATTTAAACATAAAGCATAGATGATGCAGGAAACATTAAAATTATCGGGGAGGAAAAGGGGGGAGGGATGTTAAATAAAAAAGCAGACTTAATTAACAGCAAAACCAGAGCTGCTAACGTCAAAGCTAAAGCAAAATATGAAGCTAACAAATAAGTTAGCAGGCACATAATGGCAGATAAAAGACAATATTTAGATGCCCTAGCACAAGAGGAAGAGGATGCAGCAGCAAAGGGAAATCTCAGAGACGTTTACAGAATGGCATGCATCTATTCACGTTTTGTGAGCATTCGCTGGATATTTTCACCAGGAATCTGGTGTGGTTGGAAATGAATAAGCAGACAGATTGGCAGCTGTCGCACCATAAAGGAGTGATTTGATGCATGATGAGACAGATGTGGTGAAGGCAATCTGGGAGAATATGATTAATGCAGAAGAACAGACAGACTATCATAGTCTAGATTTGATGCATGATGAGACAGATGTGGTGAAGGCAATCTGGGAGAATATGATTAATGCAGAAGAACAGACAGACTATCATAGTCTAGATTTGATGCATGATGAGACAGATGTGGTGAAGGCAATCTGGGAGAATGTGATTAATGCAGAAGAACAGACAGACTATCATAGTCTAGATTTGATGCATGATGAGACAGATGTGGTGAAGGCAATCTGGGAGAATATGATTAATGCAGAAGAACAGACAGACTATCATAGTCTAGATTTGATGCATGATGAGACAGATGTGGTGAAGGCAATCTGGGAGAATATGATTAATGCAGAAGAACAGACATACTATCATAGTCTAGATTTGATGCATGATGAGACAGATGTGGTGAAGGCAATCTGGGAGAATATGATTAATGCAGAAGAACAGACAGACTATCATAGTCTAGATTTGATGCATGATGAGACAGATGTGGTGAAGGCAATCTGGGAGAATATGATTAATGCAGAAGAACAGACAGACTATCATAGTCTAGATTTGATGCATGATGAGACAGATGTGGTGAAGGCAATCTGGGAGAATATGATTAATGCAGAAGAACAGACAGACTATCATAGTCTAGATTTGATGCATGATGAGACAGATGTGGTGAAGGCAATCTGGGAGAATATGATTAATGCAGAAGAACAGACAGACTATCATAGTCTAGATTTGATGCATGATGAGACAGATGTGGTGAAGGCAATCTGGGAGAATATGATTAATGCAGAAGAACAGACAGACTATCATAGTCTAGATTTGATGCATGATGAGACAGATGTGGTGAAGGCAATCTGGGAGAATATGATTAATGCAGAAGAACAGACAGACTATCATAGTCTAGATTTGATGCATGATGAGACAGATGTGGTGAAGGCAATCTGGGAGAATATGATTAATGCAGAAGAACAGACAGACTATCATAGTCTAGATTTGATGCATGATGAGACAGATGTGGTGAAGGCAATCTGGGAGAATATGATTAATGCAGAAGAACAGACAGACTATCATAGTCTAGATTTGATGCATGATGAGACAGATGTGGTGAAGGCAATCTGGGAGAATATGATTAATGCAGAAGAACAGACAGACTATCATAGTCTAGATTTGATGCATGATGAGACAGATGTGGTGAAGGCAATCTGGGAGAATATGATTAATGCAGAAGAACAGACAGACTATCATAGTCTAGATTTGATGCATGATGAGACAGATGTGGTGAAGGCAATCTGGGAGAATATGATTAATGCAGAAGAACAGACAGACTATCATAGTCTAGATTTGATGCATGATGAGACAGATGTGGTGAAGGCAATCTGGGAGAATATGATTAATGCAGAAGAACAGACAGACTATCATAGTCTAGATTTGATGCATGATGAGACAGATGTGGTGAAGGCAATCTGGGAGAATATGATTAATGCAGAAGAACAGACAGACTATCATAGTCTAGATTTGATGCATGATGAGACAGATGTGGTGAAGGCAATCTGGGAGAATATGATTAATGCAGAAGAACAGACAGACTATCATAGTCTAGATTTGATGCATGATGAGACAGATGTGGTGAAGGCAATCTGGGAGAATATGATTAATGCAGAAGAACAGACAGACTATCATAGTCTAGATTTGATGCATGATGAGACAGATGTGGTGAAGGCAATCTGGGAGAATATGATTAATGCAGAAGAACAGACAGACTATCATAGTCTAGATTTGATGCATGATGAGACAGATGTGGTGAAGGCAATCTGGGAGAATATGATTAATGCAGAAGAACAGACAGACTATCATAGTCTAGATTTGATGCATGATGAGACAGATGTGGTGAAGGCAATCTGGGAGAATATGATTAATGCAGAAGAACAGACAGACTATCATAGTCTAGATTTGATGCATGATGAGACAGATGTGGTGAAGGCAATCTGGGAGAATATGATTAATGCAGAAGAACAGACAGACTATCATAGTCTAGATTTGATGCATGATGAGACAGATGTGGTGAAGGCAATCTGGGAGAATATGATTAATGCAGAAGAACAGACAGACTATCATAGTCTAGATTTGATGCATGATGAGACAGATGTGGTGAAGGCAATCTGGGAGAATATGATTAATGCAGAAGAACAGACAGACTATCATAGTCTAGATTTGATGCATGATGAGACAGATGTGGTGAAGGCAATCTGGGAGAATATGATTAATGCAGAAGAACAGACAGACTATCATAGTCTAGATTTGATGCATGATGAGACAGATGTGGTGAAGGCAATCTGGGAGAATATGATTAATGCAGAAGAACAGACAGACTATCATAGTCTAGATTTGATGCATGATGAGACAGATGTGGTGAAGGCAATCTGGGAGAATATGATTAATGCAGAAGAACAGACAGACTATCATAGTCTAGATTTGATGCATGATGAGACAGATGTGGTGAAGGCAATCTGGGAGAATATGATTAATGCAGAAGAACAGACAGACTATCATAGTCTAGATTTGATGCATGATGAGACAGATGTGGTGAAGGCAATCTGGGAGAATATGATTAATGCAGAAGAACAGACAGACTATCATAGTCTAGATTTGATGCATGATGAGACAGATGTGGTGAAGGCAATCTGGGAGAATATGATTAATGCAGAAGAACAGACAGACTATCATAGTCTAGATTTGATGCATGATGAGACAGATGTGGTGAAGGCAATCTGGGAGAGTATGATTAATGCAGAAGAACAGACAGACTATCATAGTCTAGATTTGATGCATGATGAGACAGATGTGGTGAAGGCAATCTGGGAGAATATGATTAATGCAGAAGAAACAGACAGACTATCATAGTCTAGATTTGATGCATGATGAGACAGATGTGGTGAAGGCAATCTGGGAGAATATGATTAATGCAGAAGAACAGACAGACTATCATAGTCTAGATTTGATGCATGATGAGACAGATGTGGTGAAGGCAATCTGGGAGAATATGATTAATGCAGAAGAACAGACAGACTATCATAGTCTAGATTTGATGCATGATGAGACAGATGTGGTGAAGGCAATCTGGGAGAATATGATTAATGCAGAAGAACAGACAGACTATCATAGTCTAGATTTGATGCATGATGAGACAGATGTGGTGAAGGCAATCTGGGAGAATATGATTAATGCAGAAGAACAGACAGACTATCATAGTCTAGATTTGATGCATGATGAGACAGATGTGGTGAAGGCAATCTGGGAGAGTATGATTAATGCAGAAGAACAGACAGACTATCATAGTCTAGATTTGATGCATGATGAGACAGATGTGGTGAAGGCAATCTGGGAGAATATGATTAATGCAGAAGAACAGACAGACTATCATAGTCTAGATTTGATGCATGATGAGACAGATGTGGTGAAGGCAATCTGGGAGAATATGATTAATGCAGAAGAACAGACAGACTATCATAGTCTAGATTTGATGCATGATGAGACAGATGTGGTGAAGGCAATCTGGGAGAATATGATTAATGCAGAAGAACAGACAGACTATCATAGTCTAGATTTGATGCATGATGAGACAGATGTGGTGAAGGCAATCTGGGAGAATATGATTAATGCAGAAGAACAGACAGACTATCATAGTCTAGATTTGATGCATGATGAGACAGATGTGGTGAAGGCAATCTGGGAGAATATGATTAATGCAGAAGAACAGACAGACTATCATAGTCTAGATTTGATGCATGATGAGACAGATGTGGTGAAGGCAATCTGGGAGAATATGATTAATGCAGAAGAACAGACAGACTATCATAGTCTAGATTTGATGCATGATGAGACAGATGTGGTGAAGGCAATCTGGGAGAATATGATTAATGCAGAAGAACAGACAGACTATCATAGTCTAGAATTTGATGCATGATGAGACAGATGTGGTGAAGGCAATCTGGGAGAGTATGATTAATGCAGAAGAACAGACAGGACCTATCATAGTCTAGATTTGATTGCATGATGAGACAGATGTGGTGAAGGCAATCTGGGAGATTATGATTAATGCAGAAGAACAGACAGACTATCATAGTCTAGATTGTGCATGATGAGACAGATGTGGTGAAGGCACTGGGAGAATATGAGAGAATTATGATTAATGCAGAAGAACAGGACAGACTATCATAGTCTAGATTTGATGCATGATGAGACAGATGTGGTGAAGGCAATCTGGAGAGAATATGATTAATGCAGAAGAACAGACAGACTATCATAGTCTAGATTTGATGCATGATGAGACAGATGTGGTGAAGGCAATCTGGGAGAATATGATTAATGCAGAAGAACAGACAGACTATCATAGTCTAGATTTGATGCATGATGAGACAGATGTGGTGAAGGCAATCTGGGAGAGTATGATTAATGCAGAAGAACAGACAGACTATCATAGTCTAGATTTGATGCATGATGAGACAGATGTGTGAGGCAATCTGGGAGAATATGATTAATGCAGAAGAACAGACAGACTATCATAGTCTAGATTTGATGCATGATGAGACAGATGTGGTGAAGGCAATCTGGGAGAAGTATGATTAATGCAGAAGAACAGACAGACTATCATAGTCTAGATTTGATGCATGATGAGACAGATGTGGTGAAGGCAATCTGGGAGAATATGATTAATGCAGAAGAACAGACAGACTATCATAGTCTAGATTTGATGCATGATGAGACAGATGTGGTGAAGGCAATCTGGGAGAATATGATTAATGCAGAAGAACAGACAGACTATCATAGTCTAGATTTGATGCATGATGAGACAGATGTGGTGAAGGCAATCTGGGAGAATATGATTAATGCAGAAGAACAGACAGACTATCATAGTCTAGATTTGATGCATGATGAGACAGATGTGGTGAAGGCAATCTGGGAGAATATGATTAATGCAGAAGAACAGACAGACTATCATAGTCTAGATTTGATGCATGATGAGACAGATGTGGTGAAGGCAATCTGGGAGAATATGATTAATGCAGAAGAACAGACAGACTATCATAGTCTAGATTTGATGCATGATGAGACAGATGTGGTGAAGGCAATCTGGGAGAATATGATTAATGCAGAAGAACAGACAGACTATCATAGTCTAGATTTGATGCATGATGAGACAGATGTGGTGAAGGCAATCTGGGAGAATATGATTAATGCAGAAGAACAGACAGACTATCATATTCTAGATTTGATGCATGATGAGACAGATGTGGTGAAGGCAATCTGGGAGAATATGATTAATGCAGAAGAACAGACAGACTATCATAGTCTAGATTTGATGCATGATGAGACAGATGTGGTGAAGGCAATCTGGGAGAATATGATTAATGCAGAAGAACAGACAGACTATCATAGTCTAGATTTGATGCATGATGAGACAGATGTGGTGAAGGCAATCTGGGAGAATATGATTAATGCAGAAGAAAGACAGACTATCATAGTCTAGATTTGATGCATGATGAGACAGATGTGGTGAAGGCAATCTGGGAGAATATGATTAATGCAGAAGAACAGACAGACTATCATAGTCTAGATTTGATGCATGATGAGACAGATGTGGTGAAGGCAATCTGGAGAGAATATGATTAATGCAGAAGAACAGACAGACTATCATAGTCTAGATTTGATGCATGATGAGACAGATGTGGTGAAGGCAATCTGGGAGAATATGATTAATGCAGAAGAACAGACAGACTATCATAGTCTAGATTTGATGCATGATGAGACAGATGTGGTGAAGGCAATCTGGGAGAATATGATTAATGCAGAAGAACAGACAGACTATCATAGTCTAGATTTGATGCATGATGAGACAGATGTGGTGAAGGCAATCTGGGAGAATATGATTAATGCAGAAGAACAGACAGACTATCATAGTCTAGATTTGATGCATTAATAGACAGATGTGGTGAAGGCAATCTGAGAGAGTATGATTAATGCAGAAGAACAGACAGACTATCATAGTCTAGATTTGATGCATGATGAGACAGATGTGGTGAAGGCAATCTGGGAGAATATGATTTAAAGCAGAAGAACAGACAGACTATCATAGTCTAGATTTGATGCATGATGAGACAGATGTGGGAAGGCAATCTGGGGAATATGATTAATGCAGAAGAACAGACAGACTATCATAGTCTAGATTTGATGCATGATAGACAGATGTGGTGAAGGCAATCTGGGGGAATATGATTAATGCAGAAGAACAGACAGACTATCATAGTCTAGATTTGATGCATATAGACAGATGTGGTGAAGGCAATTGGGAGAAAATGATTAATGCAGAAGAACAGACAGACTATCATAGTCTAGATTTGATGCATGATGGAAGGGGGGGGGGAAAAATTTTTAAAAAAAAAGGAAAAAAAAATTTTTTTTTTGTTTGGGAAAAATTTAAGGAAAAAAAAAAAGGAAAAAAAATTTTTTTTTTTTTGGGAAGGTTGGGAGAAAAAAAAAAAAAACAGAACAAAATTTACGATGGGGTGAAGGCAATCTGGGAGAATATGATTAATGCAGAAGAACAGACAGACTATCATAGTCTAGATTTGATGCATGATGAGACAGATGTGGTGAAGGCAATCTGGGAGAATATGATTAATGCAGAAGAACAGACAGACTATCATAGTCTAGATTTGATGCATGATGAGACAGATGTGGTGAAGGCAATCTGGGAGAATATGATTAATGCAGAAGAACAGACAGACTATCATAGTCTAGATTTGATGCATGATGAGACAGATGTGGTGAAGGCAATCTGGGAGAATATGATTAATGCAGAAGAACAGACAGACTATCATAGTCTAGATTTGATGCATGATGAGACAGATGTGGTGAAGGCAATCTGGGAGAATATGATTAATGCAGAAGAACAGGACAGACTATCATAGTCTAGATTTGATGCATGATGAGACAGATGTGGTGAAGGCAATCTGGGAGAATATGATTAATGCAGAAGAACAGACAGACTATCATAGTCTAGATTTGATGCATGATGAGACAGATGTGGTGAAGGCAATCTGAGAGAATATGATTAATGCAGAAGAACAGACAGACTATCATAGTCTAGAGATCATGCATCAGCAAGGAGTAGTCAGGGAATCTGGTGGACAGTCGCCACTCAGAGGTAAAGCAAGACGGACATATAATCAGATTGTAACAGGCACCATTAGTATTGGAACATTTCGCTGGCTGTTAAAGATAAGGGCTGAGAACTTATGGGAACAACCCGAGTGCAGTGATGTCGGTTCTTGACCCAACTAAACTGAACTCATTTATGTCTTCTGCCCGCCAATGATATTCCCTGCATTTCCCCCAGAAACCACATGTCCACTGCCATTACTATAGTACTCGTCAAACATGGCAAACTATGACAGACTTCTATCTTTATGGATTGCCAGAAGATCATGATTCAACAACTCACAGAATTTCAGAGCAATGGGGTAAACAGGTTTCCATATGGGCATTTAAAAAAAATTATAATCCCGGAAGAGTAATCATTGTCTTCAATGTTTATGTTGTCTAGCGTGTTCTTTAATCTCTACTTCTGTCTTCTAATTCTACGAGCTCTAATCAATACTTACAAATTAGGGTAAGAGCTGTCTAAGAGGCCATAATTGCTATTGCTGTGTATTATGTTTGCGACATAGATCCTGACCAATCCTATCTCTTCTGTAGATATTCGTTAATATACTGGACACATAATTATGGCCTGGGATGTTTGTTAATTGACCTATGCTGGGTTAATATAACATTCTGAGACCTATGGTGCTAATTTAGTGGGTATGACCGACAAATTGTATCCTATTACATAGTAGTGGGTTCATGTGGATTTTAGAATTGGCTAATAATGCTTTAAAAAAAAAAAAATGGGTGTCTAGTTAATGATATGTAGAAGTAGACTTGTTTCTAGAATAAGGCGTGTCGTCATTTGGAGGTGACAGGTTCGAATCAATCTAGGGTAACTATAACTTCCCTCTATTGTGTCCTCTAATCTCTGCTTCTACTTCTATGAGTGCCAATCTGCACTTGTGGATTTGTCTATGAATTACCTCAGTCCGGGATGTTTAACCCGGTCAACAAATGCCCGCAGAAGTCGGCTGTGTCGACCTAACGGCGTAAGAACGTAGCTTTGCTGTAAACAGGCACAACGCAATCACATCCGGATAAAAAAACTCTGGATGAACGCAGAAGAAGAATTACCTCAGTGGCCTCACATGACTCCCCAACTAATATTGCCTTTGCCTATTCTGCGTCTGTGTCGAAGGGATAGCGGACGTGGTTCGTAATTCAGCATTCGAAATCAGCTGCATGCGATTTGCAAGTAGGCTGCCTTGTGTTGATTTTTAAGCATAGTGTGAACATCGGTCGTTCAGAAATAGATTGCAAACTACTGAACGTAAACGTGTCAGTAAATCACACACAGCCAAAACATGCTGGGGTTGACAGCTACGTCCTGTACAGGACACGATTCTAAATTTAATATTGACTTTTTAGAAGTCGACTTGCCCGTTAGAGAAAGTCACATGGTGTGAATGTAGGACGGCTAAAACATGGTCCATAGCACCAGTGTTACCATTTCCCTTTGATGAAAAAGCACCAAAATCGACCCCAAAAAAGCACTAAAAAGCACCACAAATTTTTAGGAAGCACAAAAAAAAAAAAAAAGAGCACCAACTGCTTTTATAACAAATGTAACAAGGTAGCACATTATAATTTATTATTATCACTTGATATTACAATGAAGTTTATTCCAGATCCGCCAAATCCCAGTCAGAACTACTTTCGAGCCAAAAAAGCACCAAATTGCAATACATGTTTTTTGGAAATCATTAAAACAAGCACTGGTGGTATTCATTCAAAATGTTCTAAAGTAGCACATTATAATTTATTATTATCACTGAATATTAGAATAAAGTTTATTCCAGATCTGCCAAATCCCAGTCAAACAACTCCTCTTCAGTTTCTGTAGCTATATCCTGTTGTGTTTGCTCCTGCGATGATGAGGATGATGAGGATGATTGAAAGAGACATGTATATGCCTCCTGTGACCCAATTGTTTGCAGAATATCCTTAGTTAGTTTATAATCATGACAGCATTTCCATATCTTTTCATTCCATATCTAACAGTCAAAAAAGCTGTCAAACTCTTGATGCTCAGTCTGTTCCGCAATTTTGATTTTATAACTCCCATCTGACTGAAAATACGCTCCTCGTCCGCATTAGAATGAGGTAAAATGAGCACAGTTGAAGCTAAATCTGTAAGATCATGGAAAGGATTTACACCGGTGGCATCCCTGTATGAGGCTATTTCTGCCCACAGTCCAAGTGTGTCAGAGGTCTGTGTCCACTGCATATGATGAAGTTTTCTCCACTGGAAATCGATGCGGGTGAGAGTAGCTGCATCTTCTACAAACATTTTAGCAAGATCCAATATACAGGGCTTCATTGGCTGTAGACATTCACTTCCACTAAGACATGACATGGACTGCAACACCCGAACGTTATCGGGTGTACGTAAAAGCAGCTGTGTCAATAGCTCTATTAAAAACTGGATGCACCTTCCACGAATTTCTTTCTCATCGGGAAACTTGTAGTCTGCTATTTCTTTCTCAAACTCATAACCTAGATTGGGATTAGGATCTAAATAATCTTGAATAGCATCACTTTCTGTTATTTTTTTCCCCAGGAATAGCAATCTTTGAACTGATAGAATCAATGAGCTGGACAAGATCGCTGAGTAGTTTTGTTGGATCCTATATATCTGCTTCAAATTTCTTATTCACACTTTGAACTTCTCCAAGAATATGCTTGAGAAATATGAGAAACACATAGTTTTTCATGTCGCTAAACATAGAATGTAGAAGTTCTGCTATATAACAGAGCTCGTTGAGTCTTGCAACATCAAAATGAGTTCTGAGCTCGACCCACTGCTGCAATATTCTGACAATGGCAGATTGAATGGACATCCATCGTGTCTGGCTTAATTGAACACTCTTCAGCGGATGTTGTCCATTATTTATTGAAGCAAAAAGCTCCCTATACTTTGCTTGACGAAGACTTGAGTGACAAAACCAGTTATATGTTTCTCTAATCATGAACTCTATGTTCCTGGGCAGACAAGCAGCTGCAGCCTGTGACACTGCCAGCTGAAGGGAATGACATACACACCTAATTAGTACCAGATGAGGAACTTCGGATTTTAATTTTGTATATACTCCATTGTTTACACCTGTCATGACAGACGCATTGTCAGTACCGAGTGCAACTAGTCTTTTCAACTCAATTCCATTCTTGTTTAAACAATCTTTTAACGCATTGCATATTGCCTGTGCGTTGCAGTCACTCACTTCAACTAAATCGTATTAAAGGGAGTTAAATTAGTTGAATATTGCGCGGTAACGTACTAAGACTCTTTTACTCCCTCGCTTCAGTTCAAATTCGGCTTTTTAGTGTTCCCAAAATGATTTTTAAAGTAATTTTTACCCACCCCAAAAAAGCACCAAAAAGCACCAAAATAATTTTGTGAAGCACCAAATTAGCGCGACCGTGCTAAAAGCAAAATTTTCGCATTAAATGACTTGAAAAAGCACTAAATTTAGCGCGAAAAGAACTAAACTGGCAACACTGCATGGCACTGCCTTTACGTAGCCAGTTATGTCTAGAACTTAACTTCCATCCCAGCCGGCATAGAGCACTTTAGACCCTCTGCTAGAGCTTCTGTCCACGTATGCCCTTGCCCTGGGTGGCTTCAGTGTCCCTCTGTCCTCTGTCTTGTTTATCCGCCCCCCCCCCCTTTTCATCTGCTTCTTCCCGGAACAACGTCTTCTGTTATGCTTCTCCCTAAACTGCTGTCTGTGATGTGTGCTGTGACGTGTGCTGTTATGCTTCTCCCTAAACTGCTGTCTGTGATGTGTGCTGTGACGTGTGCTGTGACGTGAGCTGTGACGTGTGCTGTTATGCTTCTCCATAAACTGCTGTCTGTGACGTGTGCTGTGATGTGTGCTGTGACGTGAGCTGTGACGTGTGTTGTGACATGTGCTGTTATGCTTCTCCCTAAACTGCTGTCTGTGACGTTTGCTGTGACGTGAGCTGTGACGTGTGCTGTGACGTGTGCTGTGACGTGAGCTGTGACGTGTGTTGTGACGTGTGCTGTTATGCTTCTCCCTAAACTGCTGTCTGTGACGTTTGCTGTGACGTGAGCTGTGACGTGTGCTGTGATGTGTGCTGTGACGTGAGCTGTTATGCTTCTCTCTAAACTGCTGTCTGTGACGTTTGCTGTGACGTGAGCTGTGACGTGTGCTGTGATGTGTGCTGTGACGTGAGCTGTTATGCTTCTCTCTAAACTGCTGTCTGTGACGTTTGCTGTGACGTGAACTGTGACGTGTGCTGTGATGTGTGCTGTGACGTGAGATGTGACGTGTGTTGTGACGTGTGCTGTTATGCTTCTCCATAAACTGCTGTCTGTGACGTGTGCTGTGACGTGAGCTGTGACGTGTGCTGTTATGCTTCTCCCTAAACTGCTGTCTGTGATGTGTGCTGTCACGTGAGCTGTGACGTGTGCTGTGACGTGTGCTGTTATGCTTCTCCCTAAACTGTTGTCTGTGACGTGAGCTGTGACGTGTGCTGTTAGGCTTCTCCCCAAACTGCTGTCTGTGACAGTGAGCTGTGACGTGTGCTGTTATGCTTCTCCCTAAACTGTTGTCTGTGACGTGAGCTGTGATGTGAGCTGTGACGTGTGCTGTTATGCTTCTCCCTAAACTGTTGTCTGTGACGTGAGCTGTGACGTGAGCTGTTAGACTTCTCCCTAAACTGCTGTCTGTGACGTGAGCTGTGACGTGTGCTGTTAGGCTTCTCCCTAAACTGCTGTCTGTGACGTGTGCTGTGACGTGTGCTGTGACGTGTGCTGTGACGTGAGCTGTGATGTGTGCTGTGATTTGTGCTGTGACGTGTGCTGTGACGTGTACTGTGACGTGTCCTGTGACGTGAGCTGTGACGTGTGCTGTGACGTGAGCTGTGACGTGTGCTGTGACGTGTGCTGTGACGTGTGCTGTGACGTGTGCTGTTATGCTTCTCCCTAAACTGTTGTCTGTGACGTGTCGTGTGCTGTGACGTGTGCTGTGACGTGTGCTGTGACGTGTGCTGTGATGTGTGCTGTGACGTGTGCTGTTATGCTTCTCCCTAAACTGTTGTCTGTGACGTGTCGTGTGCTGTGTCGTGTGCTGTAACGTGTGCTGTGACGTGTGCTGTGATGTGTGCTGTGACGTGAGCTGTGATGTGTGCTGTGACGTGTGCTGTGACATGAGCTGTGACGTGTGCTGTTATGCTTCTCCCTAAACTGTTGACTGTGACGTGTCGTGTGCTGTGACGTGTGCTGTGACGTGTGCTGTGACGTGTGCTGTGACGTGTGCTGTGATGTGTGCTGTGACGTGTGCTGTGACATGAGCTGTGACGTGTGCTGTGACATGAGCTGTGACGTGTGCTGTTATGCTTCTCCCTAAACTGTTGTCTGTGACGTGTCGTGTGCTGTGACGTGTGCTGTGACGTGTGCTGTGACGTGAGCTGTGATGTGTGCTGTGACGTGAGCTGTGACGTGTGCTGTGACGTGTGCTGTGATGTGGGCTGTGATGTGTGCTGTGACCCATATATCCCAGTGTCCGAGATGCATGTGTGTAGGTTAGGAGAACAAGAGGCCATAACGGCAGGATCGCACAAACAAGACGTAATAATTGTAACCTTTAGTGGATCACACACACACACACACACACACACACACACACACACACACACACACACACACACACACACACACACACACACACACACACACACACACACACACTAAATTTAAAAAAAACAACACGAGAAGCAGACAACGGGCTTTACTAGAACACGACCACAAGTAACTAAATGGACGCGGGGCCAAAGCTTCCATCAGCGCACAATAAAATACTACACAAACCGACACAACTACATGAAAACCACTCCATGAACATTTAAATATGTCTGGTCTGGTAACCTTTAAGCACGTTTGCCCACCGCCGCGGTACCTATGGGTTCGTATCCCCCTCAATTCTGAGATTTAATAAAGGACTCCTGACAGGTCGGCCCAGCCTACAACAGGTACCGGGAGGCTGACAGTCTCCCTTGTGCCGTTCTTACACCGCCTTTCCCCTCGCTGACAGTCTCCCCTGTGATGTGCTTACGCAGCCTTTCCCCGCGCTGACAGTCTCTCCTGTGATGTGCTTACGCAGGATTTCCCCGCGCTACGAAGGCTTTGAATTCGTTTCTGGCTTCCTTCATTCCCTTCACGAGTGCTGCTGGTCGTCGCTGGAGCTACATAATTCGCGCTTTCTGCCACGATTTCGAGAGCCACCCTGCGGAAAGAGACCGAGCTATATGTGATAAAACTCGGTGCAATGAAGGAGATCGTCTCGTCTTTACACCCCTTGCAAACCTGTGGGTACCAGGACACGTTCTGGGAGGTGAAGTCGGCCGGCCTGATGTTAACCATATTATCCATGGCACCACGATTGATCCATAAACTAGGACTTATACCATTTACCAGTACCGGATGTTAACCATAATATCCATAAGCCACGACTGATCCACAAACTGGGACTTTCATGGTATACCGTTACTCTTCGAGGCTGCGAAAAGGGTCAGTGGCCGTAACCCCCTTGCACAAATTTAACGATTTGATGTAGAGTTAAGAAAATTGAAATACTGTGGTCACTTAAAACGTCATGAAGGTTTGGAGAGAACAGCCATGGAGGGGTATATGCCCAGGAAGAGAAGATGAGGCAGGTCAAAGAGAAGATGGGTGCAGGATGTGGCGGATGATCTCCCGTATGGGTGTATCGGACGCGTGACATCTTGCTTATGACCGAGAAGTTTTCCGGATAGTTCTTATGGAGGAAAGGTTCTGCAAAGGACATGCTATTGAATGAATGAATGTAAAGTTATAAATAAAAGGCAACAACAACAAGCATGTAATAGCTATAATTTATGACTCTACAACTACATTCCCCCAGGGGAGACAGCGCGGAATCAGGTATTAATATTACTATTATTAATAATATAATTACCAGCTTAAAAGACATGAATAAAGAAACACAAAATTCATTATTTGAAATGATGATTGACCTTTTGTTTATGAAAGCATTCATCGTTCCTGGGCCAGAGGCAACATACAGAAGTCAGCCATCATCCTTTTCACAAACAACGAAGAAGAACATCGAGGGATTTTCAACGCCAGTATCACAGACGGTTTGTTTGAATATCGCGCACAGAGAACACGAGAAATGGTGGCATTTCTACAAGGTTGATTACAGAAGACAACTGGGTCATAAACTGCGTCATGTCATAGACACTGGAGACAACTGAGTGAAAAACTGTGTCATGTCATAGACACTGGAGACAACTGAGTGAAAAACTGCGTCATGTCATAGACACTGGAGACAACTGAGTGAAAAACTGTGTCATGTCATAGACACTGGAGACAACTGAGTGAAAAACTGCGTCATGTCATAGACACTGGAGACAACTGAGTGAAAAACTGTGTCATGTCATAGACACTGGAGACAACTGAGTGAAAAACTGTGTCATGTCATAGACACTGGAGACAACTGAGAGAAAAACTGCGTCATGTCTTAGACACTGGAGACAACTGAGTGAAAAACTGCGTCATGTCATAGACACTGGAGACAACTGAGTGAAAAACTGTGTCATGTCATAGACACTGGAGACAACTGGGTGAAAAACTGTGTCATGTCATAGACACTGGAGACAACTTGGTCATAAACTGCGTCATGTCATAGACACTGGAGACAACTGGGTCATAAACTGCGTCATGTCATAGACACTGGAGACAACTGGGTCATAAACTGTGTCGTGCGACAATGGCAGAGTTTGTTCGATATGGATGAAAGGCATATCATCTACTGCGGGGACTTCAATGCCAGAGGCAGGCAATGGGGGAAATTGCATCACCAATAGACAGGAGAAGATTTGGAGGACGCCCTGGCATCTGCTGCCCTAATCTGTCTGAATGATGGGAAGGTCACTAGAATGGCCACTCGACCAGGCGACTCTGACAGCATCATTGACTTGGCTCTGGTGTCGCCCACCATCGCACCAAGGTGCCGGTGGGGCACACTGGGATACCACGATAGTGACCACTACCCTTGTGTCATCCTTATCAAGAAAGACGGGGTCATGAGTCAAAGAAACAAGACCAATGCCTTCCCGTACGACACCACTGGTCAAGACGCCATAAGCAAGATCAGAAGAAGGAAACTAACTACCTCCCGTAGGAGACAAGAAAGATGGCTGCAGCCACCATGGTGGAATGGAGAGGTCGAGAAGGTGTGGCTGGGAAAGAGGCAGGCTGTCAAAGACTGGCAAAAGGCCAGAAAGGCTAACATGCCACAGGTTGAGTTGGCGAACCTGAAGACTGAGGTCGTTAGGACGACGACTTTATTCAAATCCTGCGCCAAACAGGCCAAGGCCGACAAATGGGACGAGTTCTGCAGGAAGGTGTGCTCCGAGCAATGTCTTACGACATTCTGGCGCCTCCACAAGAGCATGAACGGTGCTGCACAACGTAGGGGTATTCCAGACTTTCAAGGCACAGACCTCGCATGGAAAAAGTCGGATGCGGATAAAGGTAAGGCCCTTCTTGCACGCTACATAGAACAGACTGACCAGAAAGACGAGCCCGCCAGACAGAGGACCACAACAGCACTCTCTCAGTTGTGCGAGGGGGTCGGGACAGACGAAGAATGGACAATCACAGTTGACATATTGCGTGCGATGCTCAAGAAATCACCTAACACCGCCCCAGGCCCAGACGGCATCCGATATGGTGACCTAATGGTGATATCAGATGATGACATGGAAGAACTGGCCAGAGAATTCAACACCAGTATCCAGAGGGGTCAGGTCAAAGAAGAATGGCTACACAGCTACTTGCTGCCGCTGCCAAAACCGAACAAAGACCACTCCAAGATAAGCGGCTACAGAATCATTACGATGCAGAATACTGTTGGCAAGCTACTGGAGAAAATTGTAGCACACAGACTTGCTTGGGACTTGGAACAGCTCGGCTGCTTCCCGCCCACACTTGGAGGATACAGACGCAACAAAGAGTCATGGCTGAATGCGGCGGTCTTTCCTCAAGATGTTTACGAAGGATTTCAGGTCAGAGAAGAGACATGTGCGGCCGCCATAGACTTAGAGGACGCATATAACAGAGTATCTTTCGAGCACTTGATGCAAACCCTCCTCAGACTGAAGTGCACCCTCACCTTGTACGATGGATAGCTGCAGTTCTACTCCAAAGGAAGGTGGTGCTAAGATGCGGGAGTTGGTCTTCTGAGCCGATAACGATATGTCCAGGATTGCCGCAGGGTTCACCACTGTCACCAGTACTATTCAACGTGTATACGGTGCCGATCACTGAACAACAGTTGGATGGGAGGGGTAGGGCTCTATCATTCGTTGACGACATCCTCGTGTATCGACAGGGTCGAGATAGACAGGCGGTTGCCAATGATATGCAGGGCGAACTAGATCGAATCTCCTCATGGTGTGCTGATGCCGATGCCCTTGTCAACCCTGCAAAGGCAACGGTTACATGGTTCTCACTAAACAACCATATTGTGAAAACAGACCTGCCGGCAGTAAGAATGGATGGGAGCATTCTGAGTAGAACCCAGTCAATGACATATCTTGGCGTGATTCTTGATCGTAGCCTGTCCTTCAGAGATCATGTCGATTATGTCATAACGAAGGCTCGAAAAGGTTTGGCAGCAATGAGAGTCATGGCGACTGCCAATATCGAGCAAAGACTGCTATTACTTCTGTTCCAAGGACTTGTGCTTTCACGCATCGAGTATGCCCTGGCCATCCTCACTGTCAGCCCTACACAGATTGGAAGACTTGAAAAGGTACAAAACGAAGCCATGCGCATCATTTTGGGCTGCACGAGAGACACCAGCTGTGTAGCAATGAGATACCTCCTTGACTTCCCGACAATGGAACACAGGATCAAGATCTGGAGAGCTCGTGCATACTTAAAAATAAGTGCAGATGAGCAGCACCCTCTGCATGACGCTGTATTCAGAGAAAAGGGTGACAGGCTAAAGAGGGGCAAATCATGGATGGGTCGGGCAGAAGATATCGTCGGACAGGTCTGCAGTCTTACCAGTATCAACCCCGGCAAGGAATGGGTGCCGGTGCCTCCAGCTTTTAAGTGTACCTTCTCCTGCATTATCACACTCGACAGACGGTGCAGAGAGCAGAACCCTGCCGCTGTCAATGCAGAGGTTAACGCGCTCATCTATGATCACTCAGATAGCCCCGAAGTGCTCATCTATACAGATGGATCTGTTGTAAAGCAGCAGAGAAGTGCGTGGGCATTTACAGCCCGTTCAGCGGGCCGAACCGTTCAAGAATCCAGTGGTGCCCACTCTATGACCACGAGCAGCATGACGATGGAGGTGATGGCAGTTACACAGGCTTTCATATGGCTGGAATCACAGCATTATACCAACGTGTGTGTACTAAGTGATTCAATGAGCATGATTCAGAAGGTCGAAGCTGGATCTGTACGTAGACAGTGGACTGAGTCGCTGCGGAAGTCTGTTGTCCGCAAAGTCACCTTCATCTTCGTCCCGGGACATGCGGGAGTCGAGGGAAATGAACGAGATGATAAATTGGCTGGCTCTGCACCCCCTGTAGATGGCCAGCCCATGGATCGTGCCGATGTTATTAACGCCCTTAAAGATATGGCGAGAACAGAGGATTTTGACGCCAGTGATTCCACATCGCTCTCCAGGATGAAAGACCTGGGAGTAAGAATCGGCACAGCCAGACGCGAGAGGTACATCGGGAAAACAAAGCGCCTCGTCAACCAACACAGAACTGGCACTATTAGCCACCGGACGCTGATGCATATGCTGGGTGGAGGATCTGAGCACCTATGGACATGTCCGGAGTGCAACGAAGATACCCCAACTGATAACTAACTAACTAACTAACTAACTATGTCATAGACACTGGAGACAACTAGGTCATAAACTGTGTCATGTCATAGACACTGGAGACAACTGAGTGAAAAACTGTGTCATGTCATAGACACTGGAGATAACTGAGTGAAAAACTGTGTCATGTCATAGACACTGGAGACAACTAGGTCATAAACTGTGTCATGTCAGGGACACTAGAGACAACTGAGTGAAAAACTGTGTCATGTCATAGACACTGGAGACAACTGGGTCATAAACTGTGTCATGTCATAGACACTGGAGACAACTGAGTGAAAAACTACGTCATGTCATAGACACTGGAGATAACTGGGTCATAAACTGCGTCATGTCAGGGACACTAGAGACAACTGAGTGAAAAACTGTGTAATGTCATAGACACTGGAGACAACTGAGTGAAAAACTGTGTCATGACATAGACACTGGAGACAACTAGGTCATAAACTGTGTCATGTCAGGGACACTAGAGACAACTGGATCATAAACTGCGTCATGTCATAGACACTGGAGATAACTGGGTCATAAACTGCGTCATGTCAGGGACACTGGAGATAACTGGGTCGTAAACTGCGTCATGTCATAGACACTGAAGATAACTGGGTCATAAACTGTGTCATGTCAGGGACACTAGAGACAACTAGGTCATAAACTGCGTCATGTCATAGACACTGGAGATAACTGGGTCATAAACTGCGTCATGTCAGGGACACTAGAGACAACTGAGTGAAAAACTGTGTCATGTCATAGACACTGGAGACAACTGAGTGAAAAACTGTGTCATGTCATAGACACTGGAGACAACTGAGTGAAAAACTGCGTCATATCATAGACATTGGAGGCAACTAGGTCATAAACTGCGTCATGTCATAGACACTGGAGACAACTGGGTCATAAACTGCGTCATGTCATAGACACTGGAGACAACTGGGTCATAAACTGTGTCATGTCAGGGACACTAGAGACAACTGAGTGAAAAAATGTGTCATGTCATAGACACTGGAGATAACTGAGTGAAAAACTGTGTCATGTCATAGACACTGGAGACAACTAGGCCATAAACTGTGTGATGTTATAGACACTGAAGACAACTGGGTCATAAACTGTGTCATGTCAGGGACACTAGAGACAACTGAGTGAAAAACTGTGTCATGTCATAGACACTGGAGACAACTGGATCATAAACTGTGTCATGTCATAGACACTGGAGACAACTGAGTGAAAAAGTGCGTCATGTCATAGACACTGCAGACAACTGGGTCATAAACTGTGTCATGTCATAGACACTGGAGACAACTGGGTCATAAACTGCGTAATGTCATAGACACTGGAGACAACTGGGTCATAAACTGCGTCATGTCATAGACACTGGAGACAACTGGGTGAAAAACTGCGTTATGTCATAGACACTGGAGACAACTGGGTCATAAACTGCGTCATGTCATAGACACTGGAGACAACTGGGTCATAAACTGTGTCATGTCATAGACACTGGAGACAACTGGGTCATAAACTGTGTCATGTCATAGACACTGGAGACAACTGGGTCATAAACTGTGTCATGTCATAGACACTGGAGACAACTGGGTTCATAAACTGCGTCATGTCATAGACACTGGAGACAACTGGGTCATAAACTGTGTCATGTCATAGACACTGGAGACAACTGGGTCATAAACTGTGTCATGTCATAGGCATTGTTGACAACTGGGTCATAAACTGTGTCATGTCGTAGACACTGGAGACAACTGGGTCATAAACTGCGTCATGTCATAGACACTGGAGACAACTGGGTCATAAACTGCGTCATGTGATAGACACTGGAGACAACTGGGTCATAAACGGCGTCATGTCATAGACACTGGAGACAACTGGGTCATAAACTGTGGCATGTCATAGACACTGGAGACAACTAGGTCATAAACTGTGTCATGTCATAGACACTGGAGTCAACTCGGTCATAAACTGCGTCATGTCATAGACACTGGAGACAACTGGGTCATAAACTGTGTCATGTCATAGACACTGGAGACAACTGGGTCATAAACTGTGTCATGTCATAGACACTGGAGACAACTGGGTCATAAACTGCGTCATGTCAGGAGATTGGAGACAACTGGATAAAAAAATGCGTATTGTCAGGGAGTCTTTGCAGAAAAGTATTTACACCGACCCTCTCGCCATTCGAAAGTTAGTTAGTCGTGGTTCCAACTTCACCGGGTCGTCCCCATTTCGTTCCTGTGCCAGTGAATATCATACAAAATGCCCCTCACTGCCCAATGTGACAAGTGGAATAGACAGGAGTCTCGGCAAGCCAGCAGCCCTAATAGGTACACTGCATAATGGCGCCGCCAGTATGCCAACACAAACATCCTCCATGAAAAATACAGTTAATCAACGATGAAATCGGCAGTCACCAGACAGACTTCATTGACCAGGGTTTTATCCCATATGGCTCGGTCTCTTTCCACATGGAGTCCCGCATAAAGTGCCGCATATAGCACGAATCCCGCAGCTCCAGCGACGACTCGTGGAGCCTGAAAAATGAACTCGTGAACCGAAAAATCAAACCAGTCAATTTAGCAACAGTCGGCTGCCATCCTTCTGTACATACAGTTCACGCTACAAACAACCTCGAACAGATGTAAAAGCATTCCACACGAAATTCGCAGCTCACAGTGTCGCGCCACACACTCACCCAGTAGCAGGGCGACGAAACCATGTACTACCAGTCTAACATGAGGACAATACGTCTGCAAACCGTAGCCAGAGGCGTAAACACTCCAGAGGACTTAAAGGTTCAAATGTCTATTCGTCGTTTTGGGGACCGGAAGTCCGGAAGGCCCAACAAAGATTGTGGGTTCAATTCCTGGCTACGTCATTCGGTTCAAGAGTGTAATCCCCCCCCCCCCCTCCCTCCCTCAGGCACCTGGAACTACGGAGTTCGTGTCTGGCGCGAGGGTTTCGGCGCGCCACCCTGCGGGAATAAACCGAGCCGTATGGGATAACACCCGATGCAATGAAGTCGATCGTCTTGGCTTTTAAACCTGTTTCATCGGAAACTGAAATACTTTGGTCATATTGGAAGTCTTAGTGTGTGGAAGGGCAGGCGATGGAAGTAGGTGGTTCTCGACAGAGGAGGCAGGACACTGGACACAAAACATTGAGGACACATTTGGCATGAACATGCATGAGGCATGGGAACTGGCGGAGGCTGAAAGTCTTTTTCCTGGACCGTGATGAGGGCCCTGGTCTGCACAGTACCAGCTTCATAGGCAAGATCTTCTTCTCATAGTCCATGCCGTTGGACGTTGGTGATCTTGTCTCTCCACAGCCTACTGTCGCTTGTACTATCATTCTTCTTATAGTCCATGCTGTGTGGCGTTGGTGATCTTGTCTGTCCACAACCTTGTCTCTTATACTACCAATCTTCTTATACTCCATGCCGTGTTGCGTTGGTGATCATTTCTGTCCACAACCTTGTCTCTTTTGCTGCCAAACTTATAGTCCATGACGTGAGGCGTTGGTGATCATATACGTCGACAGCCTTGCCATTTGTGATACAGATGTTCCTACATGTTATGATGTCACAGTGCCCAGCATCTTCTCTCTCGGGTTTCCCCTGCCTCTCCTGGCCTCCAACCTTCCCGGTGTGACGACACACTCCAGCTTCCCCTTCTCATGACATACTCAACGAATGCGGACTTCCTTCATCTGATGTGAGTGACGAGTTCTCTCTGTGAGTTGACTTCTTTCAAGATATCTTCATTGCTCTTTCTATCCATCCACGGTGTTATCATCCTTTTATAAAATCCCATCTCCCTCACTTTCTGCTAAATGTCAATGATTTGCTTCCACACATCAGGATTGATGAAAGCGACGTTCCAAAAAGGCCTTTGTATATAATGATGGTTATTAACAGTAACTGTTAGGAAAGGATGCTGTTAACATTCTCTACACCCAAATGTAGGAGAGGAATGACGCAGATAGGGAGGAAAATGGAGGCAGCATGGAAGAGGATAAGCCACAAATACAACACCAGAAGTGACAGTGCCACTTCCATCCGGTAAAATATAAGAGGCGTTCATTTGAAATACGTTCGTGCTGCACCGCGCGCAAAAGCGTACGTTGAACATGATCATGTCATAGTCACGTGATAAGTACTGACTAATTAATAAAAGAGCACGTGCTTATCGACCCATGATGCATAGGTTCTGTTTCTGACCGTTGAGAAAATGGCCGGTGCCAACGAGCGCTTGCCGACGTAACTAGGGTATTTGGCTGCTGATGCTGCGTTGACACTCTTTATGGAATGTACGTTGACACACAGAGAACACAACTCATTGCCTCAGAGTTATATAATGGCATCATATATTGTTTCTATGCGACACACCCACTGGTCGCTTCAATATTCCATCCACAACAAGACCGCCGGGGCTTGGACTGGTTTGCTACTATAGATAATATCCCCAGCCTTTGCTCCAACCACCTCACTAGCACTTTACATCTACAAGGCCCCACACAAGCCGGGACAGCTGAACCTCCCCTCCCCTACCTAGGGTTTCCTACCCCAAGGGGCTCGGACAAAACACAAGTCATTCCACTGCACAAAGTCATAGCTAACAGAACAATATTTAATTCATAACTACGTCAACTGCAACACAGAGAAGGATGGCTGAAAGCCGGACTATAAGACAATATGTACAAGAGCAGATCTACAGATGATTCTTCTTCATCATAGAGACTGTGACTATAGTTCGTGCGGTCGTCCTGTCGTGGTTACGACTCACCCAGGAACCTCCAGTGGACAGGAACTCCAAGGTCTGATGCCTCTCCAAAGTTCCCTCTTCTTACAGTGATCCAGATCTCGGGCTGATCAAGCGTAGTACCACTTCCTGACCGACACTGCACCGGTGATCAAGGATCCTCCCTTGATGTCGTACTATATCACCGTCACACTCTACGGATGAAGTCTGGGCCGACCCTAGAATACTAGCTGTCTCCCAACTGCCGACAAGTACGTGTGGCACCGTACCCTACTATTAGTTCACACACTTATTGTAGTACGTCCTGCTATCCAGGCTATCTAATAATCTATAATGGTATACACACAACTCTTCTAAACCCTACTTACACCAGTCCCGTTAAACATGGCCGCAGGCGCTTACATTCACCGGCCGGCAACCTCTGCCCACGACACCACTGGACTCCGTGCTGTAGAGTGAACATGTCCGCTCGCCTGGTCGCGGTCATGCTGTTCTCAGCCATGGATACACGCTTAGGATATCTAGCGTACACTCAGTTGCTTGCCGTCGATGTCTCTGGACGTTTCATTACGACAGTGGAGATTAAGTTCTCGGCTCCCTGCCTGGTCATACGATGTGTAGCTAATGGTCTCCAGCTCTCCGACTTCCGTCTTTGTTTCCCCCTTTCTCGATCTTTCTGATCACATCCCTAATCCTCGCAATTCTATTGGCTCTTACGAATAACCGCTTCCCGGTGTATTTCTTTCCACTGACACCCTGTGACGAGTTCACCTTGGGTAGTGAGAGAGAACCACACCCGAGGTGTCTCTGGCACTCCCGTGTATTCTAGCCCCAGGGGTTGGACGAGCAGATACACATTTTTACTCTGTGGTTAATCTCATATCAGTTAATTACGTCTACAAGCCCCTCCAGATTCTAGACCCCCACTAACTACCTACTCCTGTGGAACAATGAACATTTAGGCATCGTCCGAGACCACACTCAATCATTATACCAAGAGCAAGTCAACTTACATAAAGTTTATTCTACCCTTGAGAATATAGAACTGAAATGAACATCCTGATAGAAGAATCTATTTACACAAATAGAAGATAGAGTAGAGATAGAATCATAGATGTAGGTGTCTTCATCGAGTTGAGAAGTAGATTGGATGCAGATGTCCCGTCCAGTCGGTCCGCCACTCACCCGGCTTCCTTCCCGTGAGATGACTAGAACCTTGGAGACCACTCTGTCTCCAGAGCGTGGATCCACAACACTAGAGTCACTGCTGGACCATACTTCACTGGACCAACTGCCTCTATATCACTCCCACGGAGTCACTGTTAATACAGTTCTCGAACAATACTGGTTGGGAGACAATCCTCCTGGACTTGACTCCAAGTAGTCGTTACTTCGATGAACTTAAATAATCACGGACCAATCTAATGGTCGGTCACTCATAACACAGTCCCACTGCAGAACAGA
>JACEFZ010026747.1:0-54240 GCA_014155875.1 Cepaea nemoralis
ACCCGCTTTCAGAGACAGATGCACAGTTGTACTGACAAAGCTACCACCTCATTTTAGCAAATTGATTAATTGGCAGGTAGAAAAACATCGTAATTATAAGTGTGATGGCATTAAGCAGGCATGTTAGAAATGTTAGTATCACAGAGACAAACACTGCATAGTAAAGGCTTGGAGCTGCAGTATATGTGTAAAGAAGAACAACAATGCCATTTAAACGATGAATTAATAATGCTATAATATCAACAACTAACTGATGTTTATAAGCAACAATAATTGAGGTTAAAGTTGCTTAGATGCGACGGTTATCCAGAATATAATACCACGACACACTTCTGAACGAACTGATGAAAATATAACTAACATGGATTGCACATGAAAGAATATACAAAAAGGCACAGTAAAGAAGCAAGTAACTGTAGAATATTATTATAGTCAATAAGATAATTAACGCCGCCTCTCTCAGAACGAGATAACTACATAGTAAAAAAAATACCCCAGCTTTAAAGCATACGAATCGAGTGCAGGGCCAGAACAGGTGTAAAAAGAATCTGGCATAATTTGCAGACCGGAAGGTATCATAAAATAGTTCCAAGGGATTCATTATTTGCTTGCGGTAATATGTATAATATTTGATAAGACATTAGGAATGTGGCACATCTAAATAATTAATTCTATTGTCATAGATATACATGTAATTAACAGATAAGTGAGGCATCATGTGCGAACTGCAGATATGAAAAGGCCGTGGACGGATCGAGACAGCATTGACGACTCCTTGAAAGAAGTTACCTCACAAAGAGGACTGGTTACTGGCACCAGAAGAGGACAGTCCATATTCTTTAGGCATGTCATGAGAAGAGGACAGCTGGAGTATGTTGTCACAATGGACAAGTTGGAGGGTTGGGCTGGAGAGGTAGGGGAGACCAAGAGAGAAGACAGTAGACAGTTTGACATTTTGGCATCAGTATCAGAAATGAGTTGCAGAGCACGTGACAGAAGGCTGTGGAAAGACATGACCACTAACACAATACGGCCCGGACAATAAGAAGAAGGAAAAGGTATACATGTCAAACAGAAAAAAAGACAGCTGGAAAAGAGATATTACATATTAAACAGAACAAGAAACAGCATGAAGGAAATATTACATGTTAAGCAGGAAAAACAATATCACATGTTAAGTAGGTAAAGAAACAGCAGGGACAAAGATATTACATAATATGTCTGCGTGCATTTTTAGATTTGACACATTGCACCAGATAAAGTTTGAGTTTGTTAAAGGTAATCTCATAGCTGATAAAGCCGTAAGGATGTGAAATGATATCCTGAGGTGAGGTGACGTGACTACATCACATGGTTAAGTACTGTAAGTAAAGTGAAGGATCATTTTCCACGGCTTAATTCGTATTTGGTATATGGTCAGCACTGGATGGGTCACGTGGCCAGTTTCACACTGGCAACCTTTACTGCCCATGGCATGAAGGTCCTCATGGCCGAATGGGTAACAACGCGTGTCTTAAACATCCGGTGTCCTGATGCCGAGGTAAGCGGTTCAATCCCTACACCGGACAGCTGGACTCAAATGTTGACCTGTCGTCTTTGGCTTGGGACGTAAATCACAAGTACCCCTGAAGTCGGAGTAGGTTCGCCTGATGGCGAGGGACACTGTTAATAAGGAAAGCTAACCCACACACAAAATTCAGTCCAGCGCTACCATAAATAGTGTGTGTGGACTACGCTTGAGTTCAAAGCCAGCGAGCGCAAAAAAAAAAAATTCCTATGACCCATGGCATGATCTATTGTAGGCTTGGCCGATTAAAAAACAAAATCCGCTTCCACGGGTATTCGAATATTGACCACCGGGCCGACAAGCGTGTTAGCCGTTGCTCAACTGTGGGTCCCTAACAATCGGTAGCGGACAATTTTCCAGAAAATATCTGGGAAAGAAAAGAGGCGCGGAAGAGAAGCGATAACTTAATCACGCTATGTCATGGCCGCATTACGACGTCATCAACCAATGGCAGGCTTTATTATGGGACTACTTTTACCCAAACTTTTGACGAATATGATGTGTTGTGGCAACCCCCCCCCCCCCCCCCCCCCACCAGGTCTCTCCCCCACCCCCCAACCCAACCATCCAAAGTACTTCCAGCTGAATAGGAGGATTCTCACGAGCTGCACTAGCGTAGTGGCTTGATATTCGCTTGCCGGCCAATTGTCATGGGCCCAATCATCTTCATTTTGGGAATAGTTGTTTTTGCAGCCTGGCTTACGGAGTTATTCGGTATTTCCCATTGGTCACTGACATCATGAAATAGAATTTCCAGATCAGCCAATGCATTAAATCTGTTCTTTACCTCTACGTTGAATTTATATTTATTCCCCCCCCCCCCCCCCCACACTCTTCAGTGTCCTTAGATCAAACCTTATGCTTCTAGGTATATATTTGACCTGATTAAATTGTATATGTATATTGCTTATGTCTAATCCGTGGTCGCTATATCAGTCTGCATTTGGTATACTTTTTTGCGGCTTTTAAGGCATTTTCAAAATCTTCTGTTGGTGAGAATGTAATCAATCTGGTTTCTGATCATATTGTCAGGACTCATTGTCTCATTGTCAGAACTCCCATAATCTCCTTGGATGTTGTTGATACCAGGTGTTTACAATAATCATTTAATGCTCTTTTGCCTACTGTACAAGTCTTCTACCACTTTCATTCTGTTTCCCTGGTCCATATTTTCCTGCTTTGCACCGTCTTGTTGATTTCCAACTTTAGCATTACAGTCATCCAATATGATATTTAATATTCTCAATATTTGACATTCTCCAAATCATTAAAAATTCACCTATGTTGTCTGTCATCACTTCTGAAGTTCCCATCTGCGTTATCATTTCTGGTGCGCTACCATCACGCACAGCGGCTTTGCCAAAACTTGATTTCCACCATTGCTGAGTTTAGTTCCTCTAGTATGATGTTACCTTCATTGCCATTTCCTTGTGTATGCATCTTTCGGGCTTTACCTGGTTTGTTCACCAAAGGAAATACTCCTACCAAATACACAGCCACTATGAAAATGCGTATTTTTTTTTTTAATTTTTGGATTTGTTTTATACATTAAGCCAGCGGGTTACCAGATAAGCTCATGGATTCGTATTTTCTTGTCCGTGGTTTTGCAATAAATTCCTGGCTCTCCTCTTATCATCTGCTTATCAAAACTAGAGGGCTAAATGCAGAACCAGAGAAAAAAAGAGGACATGCAACAAACAGCTACATTACACAAGCATGCAATGGTGTTGGATCTCAGGCACGCTGAACTGAAGAGAATTGCCGAGAAAATGATCAGATGTCTTCAACACCAGTCAGGCTAAATGACACAGCTACTTGCTATTTTATCATACAGATGTATAAATATACTTATGCCATTATATTATGTTTATTTTTTATAGTTGCCAAATCGGGGTCTGTGGTTTGGGGGCAGGGAACGCAGTTTCACAGTTGCGACATGCCGGGTTCGAAGTCAGCAGCAGGCGATTTGGGGACAGACCACTTTGTGTTGATTATCACAATGATATGAGTGTCTGCCGTTCACAACGCAATGGCAAATTACAGAACGTAAAATTGCCCAGACAATCATACACACCCAATAACTGCTGGGGTTGATTGACATGAAGGGTATAATCAAGGCAGTTCCAAAATCTGACTACATTTATATGCTCGGTGATTTCAATGCTCGTGTGGGCAAGGACTCGAGTTCATGGCCAGTGTGCCTTGGAAAATACAACATCGGTCGCATGAATGAAAATGGGCAAAGGCTGCTGGAGCATTGCACCAGTAATGACCTATGTATTACAAACTCTTTTTTTACAACAAAAGAGATGCATAAGGTCACATGGAAACATCCAAGATCCGGCCATTGGCACCAGCTGGACTTCATCATCACACGGAGACAACATCTGAACCATATATCATTGACTCGTAGTTACCACAGTGCTGACTGTGATACTGATCATTCTTTGGTTGTTGCAAGGGTTAGACTGAGACCAAAGAGAATCTACACAGCTAAACACAAATCTAGCCCCAGGATTAATATTATTAACACTCATGATCCTGAAAAGTGCTTTCAGTTTCAACAGCAACTTGAAGACGCTTTCACTGATACACCAGAAAATTGTACAGTAAATTAAAAGTGGGGTCAAATTAAGGAAACTCTTTATAAAACTGCCGTAGGGGTTTACGGCACTGTGGATCATAAGAGGCAGGACTGGTTTGCGGCCAACAACGAGACTCTGCAGCCCTTGATTGATAAGAAGAAGAAAGCTCTCTTAAGAAACAAGGAAAGACCAACGCGTAACACTCTGAGTGAGCTAAGGCAAGCTAGGAAGGATGTGCAAAAGGCTGCCAGGCAGTGTGCAAATGATTATTGGATCAAGTTATGTGAGTCCATTCAAATCGCAAGTGATAAGGGAGACATAAGAAGCATGTATGAAGGAATAAAGAAAGCCTGTGGTCCAGTGATCAAAAGAAGTGCACCATTGAAAACCTTGACTGGAGAAGTCATCACTGATAAGAAACAGCAGATGGGTAGAGCACTATTTGGAGCTTTACTCAAGTGAGACCAAACTAGCGGATGATGCCCTCAACGCCATAGAGGCTCTACCAACTCTTGACCACCTGGACACACTTCCTACCATAATAGAAGTTAAGTGTGCTATAAATGAACTTGTATCTGGCAAGGCTCCAGGTACGGATGGGATTCCAATAGAGGTTATCAGGAGTGGGCAAGACACACTCACTCTACAGATCCACCAGCTAATAGAGCTATGCTGGCGTGAAGGACAAGTCCCACAGGATTTCAAAGATTCAAGCATCATAACGCTGTATAAGAACAAGGGCGATCGGAGCGACTGCAACAACTATAGGGGTATCTCACTTCTGTGTATTGTTGGAAAAGTATTTGCCAGAATTGTTCTGCGCAGACTTCAAGTCTACCCCGAATCACAGTGTGGCTTTCGACAGAACTGGTCTACCACTGATATGATATTCTCATTGCGACAAATGCAAGAAAAATGCCGTGAACAGAATCAACCACTGTTTATTGCCTTCATCGACCTCACAAAGGCATTTGATTTGGTCAGTCGTGAGGGTCTGTTCAAGGCACTAAAGAAGATTGGCTGCCCACCAACTCTTCTGTCCATTGTGGAATCGTTCCACACAGGCATGAAGGGTATAATCAAGTTTGATGGTGCAACTTCTGAAGAATTTGAAATCAAGAGTGGAGTTAAGCAAGGTTGTGTACTAGCTCCCACCCTCTTTGGAATATACTTTTCACTTCTACTGAAATATGCATTTCGTGATCAGGATGGTGGTATATACATTCACTCACGCTCAGATGGCGGCCTCTACAATGCTCAGAGATTGAAGGCTAAGACCAAAATTAGGAGGGTACTGATCAGAGAGTTGCTTTTTGCAGATGATGCTGCAGTTACGACCCACTCTGAGGAAGAATTGCAATGTCTACTATCTGCATTCTCCAATGCTTGTTCTGAATATGGTTTCTTCTTCTTCTTCTTCTTCGTTCATCCGGAGTTTTTTTTCGGATGTGATTGCGTTGTGCCTGTTTACAGCAGAGCTGCGTTCTTGCGCCGTTAGGCCGACACATCCGACTTCTGCGGGCATTTGCTGACCGGGTTAACCTTCCCGGGGAATATGGTTTAACAATTAGCAAAAAGAAGACACAGATTATGTCACAAGGTGCACATGGGGTACCATCAATCTTTATTGACGACGCCGAACTAGAGATAGTAGACCATTTTACATATCTAGGATCAGTGGTAAATAGCAAATTATCCCTAGATCAGGAAATCAACATCCGGATTGGTAAGGCAGCAACAACAATGAACAGGTTAAGAAAAAGAGTCTGGGAGAACAGGAAGCTTACTGCCAAAACAAAAGTCCTTGTCTATCAAGCCTGTGTCCTTAGTACTCTTCTCTATGGCAGTGAAACCTGGACAACTTACTCACACCAAGAGAACAATTTAAACAGCTTTCATATGCGGTGTCTGCGAAGAATTCTTGGTATTAAGTGGCAAGACAAAATCACAAATACTGAAGTATTGGAAAGATCAGGTTGTGTGACGGTGTATTCCATGCTCAGTCTTCGTAGACTTAGATGGATAGGACATCTTAGGAGGATGGATGATGGTAGAATACCAAAGGATATCTTTTTTGGTGAATTACAGATGGGTAAGAGATCTCAGGGTCGGCCTCTACTACGATACAAAGATGTGTGTAAGCGGGACATGATTGATACAGGCATTGATAATGCACATTGGGAGCAAGTCGCCGCTGAACGTGTTGCATGGAGGGCAAATATCAGAAATGGAATAAAGTCAAAGGAGAAAATTATTGCAGAAAAGTCACACACCAAGCGTTTGAGACGTAAGATGGTGCATGATGGTGGAAATGACCACGTGTTCACATGCACCCACTGTGAACGGACATTTACAGCGCAAATTGGCCTTATCAGTCACACTCGCTACCGCCATAGTTAAAAGTTATTATGCCTTTTTAAAGCACAAACTATCGTCTGTCAAGACGGCAAGGTGCCAATGATGATATGATTGACATTATGCAAAAAAAAAAAAATGTAACTAATTTTAATAATTGCAAAACTTTAACAAATCACCAAATGTATTCACTAAAGTTACTGTAACTTAAACTATCGTGATCTTCACTTGCGTTTACTAAATGTTAAAAGCATATTCATGATAGGTAAGAATAATACAAAGAAAACAAAGTAGCAGCATTATGCACTCTAAGTAAATGGGACACGGCGATGAGCTTACTCAAACGACACCCAGTGTGTACAGCTTCTTCCTTGAACAAATGTAACTGGGAGGAATACTGTAAACAATCAAGGAAGACGGATAACTGCGCTGTATACATACACAGAAGGGGGGAAAAAAAAAAACACAACAACAAATATCCTACACACGTTTTTGTGCCAAAGCCAACGTAGCTTCTCCAAGAGGGAGAAACCCGTGTATCCATGTGTGGGGGTGTGTTAAGAGTGTCTGCTACTTGTGGTGGGTTAATGATCCACCACAAAATCATCTTCATACGCAGCATCTCACTAAAGAGGTTACATTTGTGTCAGTATGCATTAGGAAAGGACAGTCACATATATCCAGCAGCGATCAAATACTATGTTTACCATGTCAATAAACTATTAATTATACAACACAATATAGTGCATGTTAACGTAGACAACACTGTGAGAGTCTAGTAAATGTCCTCACCGTCAGCGCAATAAGTTTTATATCTCCATAAAGGGCATGAGAATGTAGACTGGCACTATGAGAGTCTAGCAATGGTCCTGGCCAGTCAGCGCAATGTGCTTCACATCCACATAGAGTGTATGCAGATGTCGACTGGCACTGTGAGAGTGACACTGTGAGAGTTACACTGTGAGAGTTACACTGTGAGAGTTACACTGTGAGAGTTACACTGTGAGAGTTACAATGTGAGAGTTACACTGTGAGAGTTACACTGTGAGAGGTACACTGGGAGAGTTACACTGTGAGAGTTACACTGTGAGAGGTACACTGTGAGAGTTACACCGTGAGAGTTACACTGTGAGAGTTACACTGTGAGAGGTACACTGTGAGAGTTACACTGTGAGAGTTACACTGTGAGAGGTACACTGTGAGAGGTACACTGTGACAGTTACACTGTGAGAGTTACACTGCGAGATTCTAGCAATCATGTAGATAAAGGCTAACACTGAGAGTTACACTGTGAGACTTCAACTGGGAGAGTTACAGTGTGAGAATTCAACTGCGAGAGTTATGTTGTGAGAGTTACATGTAAATGTAAGCCGACACTGAGAGTTATACTGTGAGAGCCTAGCAAACGGTGTCCTCGCCAGTCAACGCAATAAGCTTCATATCTCTACTCTCGAGGTCTAGCGTGAGCTGCTGAATCTCCGTCTCCAGTACAACATTCTTGCGCTGCATTTGAATGTAGTTGAGCTGCAGCTGTTTCTGATACCTGACCACCTTGTTCTTCTCGTCCAACCACTGTGCTCGCTCCTTCTCGTGTTGCTCTTTAAGTAAGACTATATGGGCTCTGATCTCCGTCAGTTCTTCTTGGAGACTATGAATCGCCCGTTCTTTCTCTCCGAGCATGGACGGCTTGACATTTTCTGACGTGGCAACCTCACTTGGAACATGCGTCTGGACCGATGTGTGTACGAGAAGTGGGGGATTTTTGAGGCGAACAAACTCGTCTTTCAACAGTTTGAGTTCTTCAGTTTTAGCAGAGACGTCTCTAGCTTTCTCCGCAAGTTCTTTGTTTTTCTTATCAATGTCTGTTTGGAAAGAGTGAAGTTTAGACTTCAGAATAATCAACTCCTTGTTTTTAAGAGCAAGTTCTTCTTGAAGGGATTGGCTGTTCTGATTATTTCCCAAATCTTGGTCGAGTGAGCTCTCAACCAACTTTACGTCGTTAATATTCTTGCTGAAAGCACAGTTACCTCCACCAATAGCTTCAAGCGATAACCTTAGTTGGGAAATCACATTTTGATTGTCCTCAGTTTGTTGCTTCAGCATATCCCTCTCACTAACGATCTTCCCATTTTCCTCTTGCAAGGACGCCAGCTCTTTCTGAAGTTTACAAACTTGCTGTGACAGAGCCTGCTCCGTCATGGCTGATTTCTGAGTCAGAACCTTTAATTTATGTTCATAATCGTTTTGGAGTTCTTGAGTGTTATGGAGCCAAGTGTTCCTTCTTTCCTCGTATACTTGAAATATGGCACGTTCGTTGCGGTCCATAACTTCCCTCAGGGTGTTGATTTCGGCATCCTTCTCTCGCAGTGCTGCCTCGAGTTCTCCAACACCGCTATCGCTTGGTGACGGAGTTTGAAGCATGCCATCAGCTGCTTGAGACGACAGGCAAGGAACGTTAGTAGAGTGCATAATCTGGGACTCCTGGGCGGTAAGTGATCGGTCGTTCGTGAAGCCTACTGTATCACGAGCAGAAACACTAGACGGATTTGTAGAAATGGACGAGGTTGTCAAGATATTGATATAAGTGTTGTTGCTGACGCTATGTTGGGGGTTGGCGGAAGAACTGCGATGCACATTGCCGTGAATGTTATTTAAATTAGTGGAGTGACTATGTGATATCGCAGGATGAGGATGGCTGCCGTGTCCGGAAACACGTTGTGAGTTGGGTGGCAAAGGAGTACTACCACTAGTTGAGAGATACTGAAGTTTTGTCATAGAATTAAATGCTCCATTGTTAGATGTCCCATCTTGTGAATTCAAACCGGCATGTATCCCTGACATGTTAACATTCTGCTTGAGAACTTGTGGCCTCGTGTTCCGAGATACATTGCCGTAATCACACGGCTCACGCTGTCGTCGAGTCACCTGACCCACAGAGCAGCTTGCTGGCAAATTTCCCTGGACAGGCTTGCATGCGATAGGTCTGATTACGTTTGATCCAGGGTTCTGCAAGAAAACGATAACAAGACTGGATGATTTACACATATTACTGGTCATGTTGTTATGGTCATTTTCAGTGGTCACGTTGTTATTGTCAATATCAAGTATTTCATTTCAAATATATTTGCATACCCCCCCCCCCTTTCCCCCACCCCTCGAGTATTAATCAGAAATAATCATTGATGTTTTTGTTTTGCAGAGTTTATTATGGCACCACTATTTTAATGATCGCATTCTTCTTTTCCGACATACCGGTTTCGATATCATCATCAGGGGATTTGAGAGCGGATCACCTTGCTTCTCCTATTACCAGTGTCCCTTGACATCAGGCGAACCAACTCCGATTTCAGGGGTGCAAAGCGAACAGAACACAAAAGGCTGAACTATTATGTGTATCATAAGTTGTAGATTTATAACAAAAATGTGCGTTCACTCCCCTTGAACTCAAGCAATACACATGTTCTTATCCATTCGGTCATGCTGACCTCCCAGTTTCAGATTGATTCGTTGGATCTTTGTGTCCTTGACAATGACCTCATGACAACTAATTACCCTCTACAGTCCTGCCCAACGTACCAAATTCATTCCATCAAAAACTGTACTAAATTGTCAAAACACTCTTATAAAAACCATACTGGAGGGTACGGTTGAAGGCAAGCGAGCAAGAGATAGACAATGATACAAGTGGAAAGATAACATCAAGAGATGGACGAAGAGCAATCTGACATAATGTACAATGAAGGCGATAGACAGACAGTGTTGGAGATCCATTGCAGAAAAACATCACTGTGGAGACGGCACCTGATTGAATGACATGAATCTGAAACTAACGACTGCTTTTATTAGAGACATTAACATAGAGATTTGAGTGAAGGTGGAAAAAGAAGAAGAAGAAGAAGAAGAAGAACTCATAAAGAATTTACAAAATCATTCTACTGCTGTTATTTCATAGCCCCTGATGCCAAATGACGTCATCTATGTTTAAAATATAGAATTAGATTAGGTATATCAATAGGGAAAACAAATAATAAATTTGGAGAAGGTTTTATTACTCAAATAATTAATTAACCCTAGCATATTCTTCATTGTCTGGCGTCTGAGTCGTATTTCCACCAATCAGTAAATAATTGGCTGTCCTTCGTGGCTAAGGGCTTACGGACGCGATTCGTACGCCCGCTTACCCGCGTTCGAAACACAGCTGCGCGCAATTTGGCAGCATACCGTGTTGCGCTGGGTTTTAACGAATTGTTATGGGAGCCGGTCGTTCAGAAAGCAATGGCAAACTACTGAACGTAAAACTTGCCAAGACATCAACAACAGCAGTAAAATGTTGGTGTTGACAGCGACGTCCTGTAAAAAGGATATGCAGCAACAAACAAAAAAAAGTAAATAATTGAATAGCTAAAATGTCTGTGGTTCTTTCACTCATTAGTCGTTTTTTTTCCTTCAAAATCCTATTTACAGGACATCACTGTCAACACCAGCACTGCTGTTGTTGATGTCTTGGCAAGTTTTACGTTCAGTAGTTTGCCATTGCTTTCTGAACGACCAGCTCCCATACAACACGTTATAACACAACGCTACACAGTCTGCTGCCAAATCGGTCACAGCTGCGTTTCGAACGCCTGGTAAGCGGCACGAACCGCGTTCGCAAGCCTTTGGCCACGGAAACCATCTTTATTAGTCGGTTAGTGAGCTAAAATGTCTGTTGTACTTTCACACAACAGTCAGTTCGATAGTTAACTTCAAAGTCTGTTGTACTTTCACACAACAGTCATTTAGACAGTGAACTAAGATGTCGTTTGTACTTTTATACAACAATCAGTTAGATAGTTAACTTCAATGTCTGTTGTATTTTCACACAACAGTCATTTAGACAGTGAACTAAGATGTCGTTTGTACTTTCATACAACTGTCAGTTAGACAGTGAACTAAAATGCCTGTTGTACTTTCTTCCAGCAGTCACTTAGACAGTCAGCTAAAATGTCTCACCCTGTCACCAATCAATCAATTATCCAAGGCCAGGACTCTAGCAACACCCCGTTGTTTTCTATAAAGTAACCGCTGCAGTAACAGTGAAACCATATGTCCACCAACAAGAATGATGACACATTGAGAACAGATTCTAAGACAGACGTGTTGAGTTGATTCAAGAACCGACATCACAGCACTCGGTACATTCACATATGTGCTAGGTCCTCATCCTCAACAGTCAATGAAGAGTCCCAATACTAATGGTACCAGATGTAGTCTTATTATATGGAATACCGAGTATCGGCCAGATCCACTGGTCACTTCTTTCCTAGCCATTCTCTCCAGGACAGATGATTTATTTGTTCTTATACATTGTACTTTATTTTCTTTCATTGTTAATTGCATAGCTTTTACAGGACGTCGCGTGATACACAGCGTTTGTTGGCTGTTTGTAATTTCTTGTCTAGTTCACGTTCAGTAGTTTGCCATTGCTTTCTGAACGACCGGCACCTTTAACCATTGTATAGAAATCAGCGCAAGGCGGTCTGCTCCCAAATCGCCCGGGGCTGTGTTTCGAACGCGGTATGCGGGATTAAGAAATGCGTCCAAAATAACCATGACTACATCTGACCATATAATATCAGAAACAAAAATTCGAAGTGACGCGAAACTGCTATTGTGCAATAAACGGACATTCAACATGTCCTATCCAATGCAGTCTGTTTCTAAGAGTTGTCGTGACCCTAAACAAACGAACACAGTAAGTTAAAAATTTAAAAGCAGCTGAAAATGCAATCGTAAAAAAATAAAAAAAAAGGAAATGTGAAGGGCAAGTGAACTTCTGTACAGAGTTTGAGACAGAAACAACAGCCTAGATGAATCATAGATAATATGTATCACACGTGTGTGTAACTTGCAAACAGACGCAATTCGGTGGAAGGGAACGCTGTAAATGGAGCAGACTCTACCAACATCATCCTAAGGACAACGAAGAAAGAGGCCAGGGAGGAGGGTTAGAAGAAGAAGAAGATGAAGACATTGTACTTATAGAAGGAGGCTGTGAGAACAGAGAAAGAAAAATGTGGAAGAAGGGGACGAGGATGAGAAGAAGAAGAGGACAGAGGAAGAGAGTAAGAAGCCGGTTGTGGGAGAAGAGAGAGGGAGAGAGAAAGAGGATGAGGAAAACGATGAAATCGAGGAAGATTGGAATATGTCTGTATCTCTCCCTTCTCTGCCTGCCTGCCTGCCTGCCTGCCTGCCTGTCTGTCCTGTCCTGTCCTGTCTGTCTGTCTGTCTGTCTGTCTGTCTGTCTGTCTGTCTGTCCCTATCTTCCTCAGTATCTCTGTCTCCGAATGTGTGTATGGTTTGTGTTCTTTTATTCAATGAATCCATGCATCTTTTAGAAGACACGAATGTTTTAGTAAATGGTGCTACGGACTACACTTTGTTGTTGTTTTAAAGCAACTAATCCAATCCAATCCAATTTATATTTAATAAAAGTCCACCTCGTTCAACCGGCTTCTTCAGGGTTGGTTATAATTAAGGTGGTCCATAGCGCGGTTATAGCCGGCTCCCTGGCCGAGGAGTTAGCAGCTTTCTCCGTTAATCCCGAATACTCTCGTGGTTGACGTGAGCCCACGAGAATTAGAAGTGGTTCGAGTCCGCCAGTGATCTATGAGAGTATGGAGCCGGTCGCTCAGAAAGTCGTGGCGTGCTGATGAGCGTAATCTAGCCTAGGAATCAACATACAGCTGAAAGATGCTGGTGTTGACCGCAATACCCTGAATCAGGATGGAAACGCGGGGGAAAAAAAAATAGCGCGGTTATAGATTCATTTTCTTCTGTGTCGGTGAATTGTTTCTCCTGTGTAACAGATTTCATACCCGTGACCTCGGCTGGAGGGTTTGGCCGGTGTGGTTTTCTTTGTGTTTGTTTCTTGTTGTTTTTGCGTCTGTCTGTGAAGGCTTATTGCACGTCTGTTTTAGTGGGTGTAATCCTTAGAGCCAGCTTCGTGGCGAAGGGGTTACTAATGCAGTTCGTTGTCCCGCATACCAGTTCGAAACACAGGTGTGGGCGATTTGGCAGCAGACTGCATTGCGTTGGCTATTTTTATGAAATGATATTGTTGCTGGTCGTTCAGAAAGCAATGACTGTCAAGGTCCTGTAGGGGACAGAGAAGAGGACAGACGTTAGAGATAGGGACATGGGGTGAGTACGGGGGAAGGAGAACAGTCTAGTTGCTGAGACAGGACTGTACCCGTGAAGGACAGGGTCACCCTGAATAGAAGTACGCAATACGCCTAGCCTCAACCAGGCGTATGCGAGACACCTGACTTCCCACGGGCTGCACGAGGGGCAGATACCTCGTGACCACCGGGCAGTCGAGGAGAAGCCAGACGGGCTTTGGACACGACAGAGAGAGGATGCATGACTGAGAGTGTGACAGGATAGACTATACCTAGGACTTCAGGGCCATTGAATAGCTGAACCGTTTGACTTGTGCTTGTGTGTGTGCAGGGGCGTCACTAGGGGGGTGCGGGGGGGGGGGGGGGGGGGGGGGGGTGCGGGCCGCACCGGGTGTGTCATCAAGGGGTGACACCAAAATAAAAAAATTGCAAATTTGACAAAGCAGACATAGCTCTGTCTAGTCGGGTTTCATAACCGTTCATTGTTAATTTTAGAAATTGTAATGTTAAATAACAAAAATTTAACTTTGTCCGAGTTTGTCGAAGTTCTTTATTTATGTTTTACCTGAAGTATTGAAGTTATATTGTTCAATTTGTTTTCTTTCTTATGTCCTTATTAACTTTTTGACTTATTTTACAAACATTACTATATGCGATTATATATGGTACAGGAACACTCGGAAGAAGACCATGGTGAAAGTCTAGAGGGGTGACACCAAGAGTTTACCGCACTGGGTGACACCAACCCCAGTGACGCCACTGTGTTTGTGGCTGTGATACGAGAGCGTAGTGGCTTGTATCGTAACGTGAGGATAATTGTATGGGTGTGTATGTGAGGGATATGTGTGCGTGTGTGGGGAGGGGGGAATGTGTGTGTGCCTGTGTAAGAGAGAGAGAGAGAGAGAGAGAGAGAGAGAGAGAGAGAGAGAGAGAGAGAGAGAGAGAGAGAGAGAGAGAGAGAGAGAATTCAGTGCTCGCATGTCCTGTAACATGCCATTCCATATTTTTTGTGTATTTTCATCTTTCACATTATCATTTTGTATTTATGACACTTGATTTTATCATGTATAATATAACATTACTGTAATGTGAGTGAGAGCGCTAGTGAGTGAGAGAGAGAGAGAGAGAGAGAGAGAGAGAGAGAGAGAGAAAGAGAAAAGGGAGAGAGAGAGAGAGAGAGAGAGAAAAGGGAGAGAGAGAGAGAGAGAGAGAGAGAGAGAGAGAGAAAAGGGAGAGAGAGAGAGAGAGAGAGAGAGAGAAAAGGGAGAGAGAGAGAGAGAGAGAGAGAGAGAGAGAGAGAGAGAGAGAGAGAGAGAGAGAGAGTTGAATTGCATCACTAATTTTTAAGTTACAAAATGTATATGTACAATTTTTCTCCATTTTCTTTACAATTTTACGACAATGCTCACGACAATCGTCACTGTATGTGTGTGTAAAGTGTGGGAGTTTGATCATAATAGTAGATTGGGGGGATCGGGGGATGTGTGTGTGGGTGGATTCGTGATGTGTGTGGGTGGGCTCAGGATGTGTGGGTGGGCGGGGTGGGTTTGTGTGGGTGGGTGGGGGATTTGTGTGTGGGTGGGTGTGGGATTTGTGTGTGGGTGCGTGCGAGATGTATGGGTGTATGGGGAGATGTGTTTTTGGGTGGGGATGTGTGTTTGCCTAGGTGGTTGTGGGTGAGTGGGTGGAGGAGGTTATGTTCGTGGATGATTGATGGTGGGTTATGGGATGGGTGGGGGTATATGTGTGGGTGGGGAGATATGTGGTGGGTGGCAGATGTGTGCAGGTGGGGGTGGTTGTGGGTTTGGGGATGTATGTGTGGGTGAGGGATGTGTATGGGTGTGGGATGTTTGGGAGGATGGGTGGGGAGTGTGTGTGGGTGAGAGATGTGTGGGTGAATGTGTGTGGGGGATGTGTGTGGGTTGGGGGAGGGTGCGTGATGGGTGTGGGTGATAGATTTGGAGATGTGTGTGTGGGTGGGGGATATGTCTGGCTGGGTGGGGGTGTGTGTGGCTGGATGGAGGATGTATGTGTGGGTAGTGAGGGTGATTGTAGTTGGGGGATGTGTGGATGGGTAAGAGATGTGTGGATAGATGTGTGTGTGGGTGAGGGATGTGTCTTTGGGATGTGTGTGGGTGTGGTATTGTGTGGGAGGGGAGCTGGGTGTGGATAAATGATGTTTGTGTGGGTGGGTGCAGGTGTGGTTGGGTTTGTGGGTGGGTGAAGGATGTGTGTGAAGGTGGGGGATGGGTGGTTAGGATGTGTGAGTGTGGGTGGGTAGATAGGAGATGTATGTGTTGATGAGTGGGTAAGGGATGTGTGGGTGTTAGTGGTTGGGGGATAAGTACGTGTGTCTAGGGATGTGTGAGGGGATGAATGTATGGGTTGTGTGTGCGTGGATGGGAGGTGGGTGTTTGTGAATGGGGAATGTGTTGGTGGGTGGGGATGTGTGTGAGGGATGTTTGTATGGGTACGGAAATTGTGCGTGGGTGGGGATGTGTGTGTGTATATGGGTAGGGGTGTGTGGTTAAGGGATGTTTGGCTGGGGGAATGGGTGGATGGAGGATGTGTGGTTGGGTGGAGGATGTGTGGTTGGGTAGAGGATGTGTGGGTGGGTGATTGTATATGAGTAAGGGTGTGTGGTTAAGGGATGTTGGTTGGGGGATGGGTGGGTAGAGGATGTGTGGGTGGGTAGAGGATATGTGGGTGGGTGAGTGTGTGCAGGTTAGGAGATGGTGGGGGATGTTTGCATGTGTGGGCTCGGGATCTGTGAGTGGGCTGGAGGAGATGGGAGATTATGTGGGTGAGTGCGGAATTTGTGTGTGGGTAGGTGCGGAATATGTGAGTTGACGGGGAGATGTGTGTGTGGCTGAGGAATATGTGTTTGGTTGAGTGGTTGGAGGTGTGTGGGTGGAGGAGGATATTGGATGAGTGATTGTTGGTGGGGAATGGGACGGGTAGAGGATATGTGAGTGGGTGGGGAGATGTGTGTAGGTGGGGGATGTGTTGGTTATTGAATGTATGTGTGCTTGGGGTGTGGGTGGATGGGATGTGTGGTGGGTGAGAGGTGTGTGTGTGCAGGGAGATGTGTAGGTGTAGGGATGTGGTGGATGGGTGGGGGAATGTATTATATGTGTGTGTGGTTGGGTGGGGGAGTTGGAGTGAATGGGGGATGTGTGGGTGGGTGGTGGATGTGTCTCATAACATAGTAATATGCATTGTTTATGTTTACAAAATTCACGTGACAATGTTTTTTTCCTATGCACTGTTGATGAAAGAAAGATGAGTGATTGGAAGGGCCGAATGTAAGACGGGCCTGCGTGCCCAATTTGTTATCCTTTGAAAATAAAGTTTGTTCGTTCGTTCGTTCGTTCGTACGTATTGCATGGCTAAATTATTACTATATTATGAATTAGTGCGAGAACGAACGCTGTAATGATGGATGAGACATTATTGTATGATTATATCCTAGAGTAATAAATAATATCTTATTGACTCATGTGTTTATGTCTCATCTATGCTCGTACTATCTACCTGTCTTGAACCCTTCACTTTCTAATACCTCTAGACACTGACAATGACAAACTACTGAACATAAACTTGCCCAGGAATCACGAACAGCCAAAACATGCTGAGGTTGACTGCTACGTCCCGTAAAGAATATACAACTAACAGAAGTCCTTAGAAAGACTCAACCCATGTTAACATGACATTGTTTTTGGCGCTCGATAGCTTTGAACTGAATCGTAGTCAATACACGCCACTGCTAGTAGCGCTGGACTGAATTGTTTGTGTCGATTAGCTTTCCCTATTACCAATGCCCCTCGCCATCAGGCGAACCACTCCGACTTCAGAGGTACTTGTAATTTACGTCCCCAAGTCAAGGACGAGAAGTCAACATTTTATTCCAGCTAACCGGTGTAGGGGTTGAACCCCCTACCTCAGCATCAGCACACCGGATATTTAAGAACGAGCGGTCTTATTTATTCGGCCATGGTGACCTACTAACATGGAAATAAATACTTTGGTTGCCGCGGTAGAGCACTGGCTAAACGCTCGCTTGCCCGCCGGTCCGATGATCACGGGTTCGAGCCTCAGCTTGGTGGATTCGGGATTGACCGAGATTAAAATGGACACCAGGAAATATGTGGGCAAATAAAACGGTATCGTGATACTGACCACATCACTACTGAATGACGATTGGTTTATAAAATATAGGTCAAACACCATTTGTCCTATACATCTAAAGGCATGCAAAAGAGGCTTTTCGCCACAGAGACTCCCCGGAGTCTCTTTTTGGAGTCTCTGTGGCGAAGTGGTCAAGCCGTTTGACTCGTGTTCCGAAGGTTGTTGGTTCGATTCCGGGCCGCACCCTTCGGTTTACGAGTTAAATGTTTCGGAGACTCCTGTGGGTCGTCGCTAAAAGCTACGGACGTGCTTTGTGCGACGCTTTCCGTGCTACGGAAAAGAGACCGAGCCATATGGGATGAAACCCGGTGCAATGAAGTCGACCTTTTTTTTTTTTAAAGAGGCTTTTACTTTTACGTACGTTATAAGTCTGTATCCATACATCCGTGCACGCCTGTTTGATGTAGTTCCCCACCTCTCAAGAGTATTGATTTTGTTTACAAAAATGAATTTTCCATATCAAGATGAATAAAAACTGGACAACTCCGTGCCGTATTCCGGTGTAGTTTTTCGTTAGTCCGTGAATCCGGAGATTTCTCGCAGACGGCACGATTCCAGATGGTTTTATTTTTTCCAGCTTAGGTAAACTTCCACTTCTATTTATAGCACGAAGCGAAATATTGGAAAACCACAGTTTACCTTAGAAACTCCAGTTTAAAATCATCTATGCCTGTAAAAATCCAGATTTTCAAGTCAGGGTTTCAGCTGCATTCAGCTGAAATAACTCATATCATTAACACGTTAAAGCTTGCTGCTGATTTCTGTGTGCAACTGTCACACAGTATGTTATTTAAAGTAACGGTCCGTTTTCACACACCTTGAGGCATGTCGGGAATATGGCGATATCCCCACATTTGTATACATCAATCGGCACTGGAGGGGTGATGTGGTTAACAGATTCAATGCCGACGAATTATATATTGCAAGATTTGACCTCCCATTTGGACAGAGGGACCAAATGTCGCTATACTAACGTCATCGAGTTATTTGTTTTGTCTCGTGGTATCCTGCACAATTTCAATGCTCTGTGAACGGAAATTTACATTACAAAACTTGTTCTTTTGATTGTGCATCATGTTTGGCTCAAACCTACTTGTGTGGCACTGAATCAGTTGATATCACACTGGCTGACTGTACACCAAATCAGTTGATATCACACTGGCTGACTGTACACCAAATCAGTTGATATCACACTGGCTGACTGTACACCAAATCAGTTGATATCACACTGGCTGACTGTACACCAAATCAGTTGATATCACACTGGCTGACTGTACACCAAATCAGTTGATATCACACTGGCTGACCTGTACACCAAATCAGTTGATATCACACTGGCTGACTGTACACCAAATCAGTTGATATCACACTGGCTGACTGTACACCAAATCAGTTGATATCACACTGGCTGACTGTACACCAAATCAGTTGATATCACACTGGCTGACTGTACACCAAATCAGTTGATATCACACTGGCTGACTGTACACCAAATCAGTTGATATCACACTGGCTGACTGTACACCAAATCAGTTGATATCACACTGGCTGACTGTACACCAAATCAGTTGATATCACACTGGCTGACTGTACACCAAATCAGTTGATATCACACTGGCTGACTGTACACCAAATCAGTTGATATCACACTGGCTGACTGTACACCAAATCAGTTGATATCACACTGGCTGACTGTACACCCCAAGACATTTCCTGGTATCCATTGTAAAGTAGGCCACCCTGGGAGCCTAGGTCTGTTTGAAGAATCCGCCTCGATGGGAACTCGAACCCGTAACCGCCGGGTCGGAAGGCAGGTCGATAAGCTACAACGGCTCATCGTTTTATTTACATAACACATTGTTTCATAAACCTTAAATATGTTGGAGTTATTTTCATCCCTGGCTGTGAATGCTGAGAAAAAACATATTTTAAAAATAAGATTCGTGTGCACAATCAGGTTCCTTTGTTTCACCTTTCTGGTGCATATATTCTATTTGACGGTGCATATATTTTATTTGTGACCTACAGCCATGGTCAGATCGCGAGAACAGCAAATTACAAGAGGTGTGGCCAAACAAGAACACTATGCAGGAAGTCAAAGAAGATTATTAAACCAACACAGAACCGATGTCGTGAACCTCTACACGCTGCGGGATTTACTGAGGATGGGATTCGAGCAATTATTGACTGAATGGTTCTATGTGCAATGAGGATGATCTGTCGACTAACTAACCAACCAACCAACCAACCAACCAACCACCAACCAACCAACCACCCACCAACCAGCCAGCCAGCCAACCAGCCAACTAACTAACTAACTAACTAACTAACTAACTAACTAACTATTTGATGAAAGCATGTTTAAGCAATGGAAGCGCGCTAGTAATGTCATGAACACGGTCGGACCCGGGTTCTGTTCCTAGGCTTGTCGCTTGCCAAAGTGAGTGAAAGATTGGCCAGCTATTCCTCCTTGCTCACAAAATGTGATGGCGCTGTCTCATCATAGATCCACTGCAGGACATTGCTTCAGGACATGTTGTTAAATGTGCCAGTAAAAGGACTTAAGGACTATTGGGTATATGGTGCTAGCCCCACACATTTATTGTGTGTGTGCGTGCGTGCGTGTGTGTGTGCGTGTGTGTGTGTATGTGTGTGTGAAGGAAGTGACTCAGAAATATGCCATTGCATGTAACTGGAAAGCTGCCGGCAGTTGAATCCCACCAAGACCAATTTTGACGATGCACATCACATCTCAGCCAACATATCATTCATGTCTCATATAACATGATCTCTAACTCTGTAGTATGCACGCGACGAGATGCAGCGACAAGTGCCAGGCAAGAAATCCTGCAATATTATACTGATGATGTCTGTGTTTAAATATCCTGTCGGTCGTTGGACCCGACATAACTTGACAATGCCAGTTCTGCAGGTGTGAACAGGTATATAAGATGGATGCTGAACGATGTGGCCAGATTTCTTAGGCTGTCCTTCCTCTCTCTCTCTCTCTCTCTCTCTCTCTCTCTCTCTCTCTCTCTCTCTCTCTCTCTCTCTCTCTCTCTCTCTCTCTCACACACACACACACACACACACACACACACATACGCATTCCCCTCCCCCATACATACATCCACTCCATACATTCACCCTCCTCCACTCACATACCCACCGAGCCATCCACCCAGACACATCCATACCATACACTCACCTACGATCCCACCCACGCACCACTCACTTACACACACATATACAAACACCCACAAACATGTACACGCAAACGTGCCGTCTGAAATGTTGAACTTGTGAACAGTTCGGTGTATCGGGTAACGAAACATATACTCGTATGCTTAAAAAAAAACACAATTCTATTCTATGCCAGCATGTGTAATTAGAACAGTCAAGGACGTTGACAACGATCGATTGAGCATCATCGTGGCCGTGGCATCTGAGATGTGATATTCTATATTGAGATACGAGAGAGAGAGAGAGAGAGAGAGAGAGAGAGAGAGAGAGAGAGAGAGAGAGAGAGAGAGAGAGAGAGAGAGAGAGAGAGAGAGAGAGAGAGAGAGAGAGAGAGAGAGAGAGAGAGAGAGGACAGAACTTGTAAGTGAGATGTTAGACAGATTAATATTGTCACTCATCCAACAGCCTGTTGGGAGAGGCATGAAAGATTATTTTATAACTCGCGGATTGTCTGTGGAAAGCAGTATGAAAGTCTTATTTGTAACCCCTGAATTGTGTGTGGGAAACTGTTCCAAAGAAATAGTTTTTAACTCATGAATTGTATGTGGGAAGCTGCATGACAGACTTGCTTTTAACAACCTCAAAGAAAGACATCGCACAGTGACTTGGCTGGCAGGGAGATGATCCTTTTCTAAGGAATGGGACGTTGACTAGAAAGTACATACCTGACAGCTTCCATGGACGCTAGTGCAGTGTCGTATGGAATTCGGTCAAGCTTTAAAAAAGAGCACCTTCTCTGGGCCAGAATTAAGATACCATAAGATATGGAAGGAATCATCAATGGGGGACGATACACCAGTAACATTAGATGTGCAGATGATAGAGTCTTGATTGCAGACAATGAACAGGACCTGCAACATTTAGTAGATGCGGTTGTTGCACACAGTGAACAACTAGGGTTAGGATTGGATTGTAAGAAGACACAGATTATGGTCGTACCTGGGAAGAAGGAAATACCACAATGTAATATACAAGTAAATGGGAATATTCTTAAACAAGTGAATCGGCACAGTTATCTCGGAACAGTCATAACATTTAATTAGAATACTCAAATAATACTAGGGACACGACCAGAGTTCCAACAGGAAAGTACTGCCATAACTATGATGCTGAAATTGAGGCAATCAAGATAGCAACAGAGACATTACTAAATACCAGCCATGGTACACAACCTGTGGTAATACTGACAGATGCAAAATTATTACTCGAGGCGCTCCTGTCTGGGAAATTGCCAGTTCTAAGGACACTACTTTCTGAACTTAGCAGTCAGCATAAGGTCACCATACAGTGGATACCATCCCACTATGGAGTACTCGGAAACGACAGAGCTGATCGACTGGCTATGGAAGGAGCAAAAGAAGAACAACTTGATGTGCCCATTACATACCACCAAAAGAAAAGAATGATCAAATCAGTCAGAAGGCCACCAAAACCTACTCAAGACGACTACCACATTATGGACAGATCAGAACAGGTAATTATTCTGCGCCTCAGAACAGGACACAATAGACTACACAACAACATGTATACAAAATTCAAGATTGGTGACTCAGCCATGTGCACATGTGGTTTGGCGTCGCAGACAGCAGAGCACATACTCCAGGACTGCCCAAACTACAACATATCCAGGCAAATCTTCTGGCCTAGAGAGACAACAGTGGAACTTAAACTCTATGGACCGCTGAGTGAACTAAAAAGGATTGTTAGATTCATACATGAGACAACATTGCAGTTAAAGACATATTTCAAGCGAACAAAAGAAGAAGAAGAATAACATCTAATGGGAAATGCCTTGACGAGATTAGAACAAGAATTGCCATTGCGAAGGTAGCAAGATGAAAAACATAGTGACCAATAAAAAGATGTCAAATGGAACGAGAAAAAGAGTGTTGAGGTGCTACATACAACCTGTACTTTTGTATGGATGTGAAGCGTGGACAATGAGCAGACAAGCTGAAAAACACCTGATGGCTGTAGAAATGTGGTTTCTGAGGAAAATGCAAAGAATACCATGGACAGACAGAAAAACCAATGAACAAGTCCCTCAACAAACAAACGAAGATCGTAAATTGATTAGAAACATTAGACGTAGACAGTTAAAATATTTTGGGCATATTATGAGAAGAAATGAATTGGAGAATTTTGTGACAACTGGCAAGATCGAAGGAAAGAGACCAAGAGGAAGACCGAGAAGTAAATACCTGAATGGCTTGACCACGTGGCACGGTCGGACAGGAACACGAGCTGATCCACGACTCTGGTGATCGAGTGAGATGGCAAAATATGACCTTCCACGCTTACCGGCATGTCACGTGATGGATGGATGGAAGATCTATGTCCACACCCCAAGGCATATTGGGTATATGGTGCTAGCATCAACTGCGCATTGTACAGACCCGGCTCACCCGATGTGTGATGTGTCAACAACATCACACCGGTCCCTTTTACCTTCTAGAACATTTGCATTGGCACCTTTCCGTCTTGACAGACGATAGTTTGTTAGATTGTGCTTCGAAAAGGCTTAATAACTGCAACCCATGGCGGTGGCGAGTGTGGCTGATAAGGCCAATTCTTGCTGTAAATATTCGTCCACAGTGGATGTAATATGAACACATGGTCATTTCCACCATCTTGCACCATCTTACGTCTCTCACGCTCTGTGTGTGCTTTATCTACAATCATTTTCTCCTTTGTCTTTATTCCATTTCTGATAGTTGCCCTCCGTGCAACACGTTCAGCGGCGACTTGCTCCCAATGTGCATTATCAATGCCTGTATAAATCATGTCCCGCTAACACACATCTTTGTATCGTAGTAGAGGCCGACCCTGAGATCTCTTACCCATCTGTAATTCACCAAAAAAGATGCCCTCTGGTATTCTACCATCATCCATCCTCCTAACGTGTCCTATCCATCTAAGGCTACGAAGACTGAGAACATTTACTGGTAGCCATTATAGACTAACTCGACCTGAGAGACCAGATCAGTTTAAAACAAACTTCCTGCTCAATGTGCATGATAACACGTGTTCTAAACGTGCCAGCCACTGCGGGTTCCTCAGAAATAAGATGCTTGTGTACAATTTGACAAGTGTGTGGACTTTGAAGACTAAACATTTGGTCACATGACCTCTCTGTCTGCACCAACACCATCCTCTGGTGTTGAAGTTCGCACACGACCCCATCTTATATCTATAAAACAGAGTGTATGTGGCTTTGTGTGTATGTGTGTATTGGATGCGTTCGATAACGGTACATCCGATTGAGATGAAATTTTCTACACGTCTTCCTTTCATTCCTGTGCAACCGACTATAATAGTTTCATAGTGTAAAATCTTCTACTTATTTAATAACATTTATTTTTTTCATTTTTCATTATATAATCTCTATATAGCAGGGGGACTTCACTCTAGAAAAGTTATTTCAAGGGGCATAACTTTTAATAACATTTCTATATACTTTATAGTCATATTGTTGGACTTACTTGAACTATTGTTAAACTCTTTGTCTATAGTTATTTTCAGGCATATGAGTTATAATAAATAATGATATAATCTTTAAGGCATTTTCAAAGTTTGCATAAAAATAATGCATAATGCAAAACATTGTAACCCATCTTTTTCTGCTTACAGAACTTATCAACTGTCATGTCGGTGATTAAAAACAGTTTTCATTAAAAATAATGAATGGTGTATGGAAGGACATTCTTTTAAGTTACTGTGCGCCAGGAGCTGGGCGAAACCACGCCGGGTCAGATAGATAGACAGACAGACAGATAGTCGGGAACGGAAGCTTATTTGACTACTTATATGAATTAAATGACATGCTCCCCACCAGGGACTGGGTGAAGCCGGGCCGGGTCAGACAGACAGACAGATAGACAGACAGTCGGGAACGGGAGAGCTTATATGACTACGTATATGAATTAAATTAGATGCTCCCCACCAGGGACTGGGTGAAGCCGGGCCGGGACAGACAGACAGATAGACAGACAAACAGATAGTCGGGAACGGGAGAGGTTATATGACTACGTATATGAATTAAATGATATGCTCCCCACCAGGGACTGGGTGAAGCCGGCCGGGTCAGACAGACAGACAGACAGACAGATAGACAGACAGACAGATAGTCGGGAACGGGAGAGCTTATATGACTACTTATATGAATTAAATGAGATGCTCCCCACCAGGGACTGGGTGAAGCAGGGCCGGGTCAGCCAGACAGACAGACAGACAGACAGACAAACAAGCAGACAGACAGACTGATAGATAGATAGATCCCCTCCAGGGCCTGGGCGAAGCCGGGCCGGGTCAGCTAGTTTATCTATAATGTTCAGCCGATTTCTTCAAGACTGTTGCCCAGGATGTGTCAGTTGCTACCAATCTGAGACAGAGATCCGCGGGCACGCCTAGCGAGCGAGTAGACAGCTGTCATCATTGTTGTAAATGCCGAAGGCATACTGTGCTCCTGTTCTCTACACCACATTCATATACGGCTGTGGGTTACCCTCTTGTGTCAATGTAAATAGCAAACGGTGATATGTGGATGACGAAATCACCAAGAGTACCCAAACAAATAAGAAAATACAATGGGAGGAGGATGGTATACTTCCCACCACCCATGTTGAGCTACTGGATCAGACGTCTAGCTTTCTCAGACAACGGCGAAAAACTTGGAGGGGCCTTGTGCATTTTGAAAACCTGAAAATTCAGTGTGGTGTAGGAAATCAAAAAGAGCAGGCCGAATATACACTACTTAAAAAAACAAAAAAACATCGCTTGTCCTTTGTAGAAAGTTGCAGTACACCCAGCCCCTGTTGAATGGTTGTGATTTACTACACAATTTTACGTTCAGTAATGTGCTATTACTTTCTGAACGAGAAATCACTATTTAACAGATTCAGTTCCAAAGAAAAAGAAGGATTGGCCCAAACAGAAATAAGAAGTAGGTGTGTGTCACACTTATGACTTAGTTGAGTTGAGTTGAGTTAAGAACCGACATCACTGCACTCAGGACATTCCCATACGTGCTCCGTCCCCTCGTTCAACAGCCAGCGAAGATTTATATTACTAATAGTTCCCACCGCTATCTAATTAAAAGTTCTCCTGGTCTTCCCTCTCAATTTTGATATTTCTTATGACTTAAAAGTTGTTAATATGGTAGCAAACTGTTGTATTACAACGCAGTGACAACATTTCCGGGATAAATAAGAAACAGAAATAACAAACAGAAATAAGAAGTAGGTGTGTGTCACACTTATGACTTAGTTGAGTTGAGTTGAGTTGAGTTAAGAACCGACATCACTGCACTCAGGACATTCCCATACGTGCTCCGTCCCCTCGTTCAACAGCCAGCGAAGATTTATACTACTAATAGTTCCCACCGCTATCTAATTAAAAGTTCTCCTGGTCTTCCCTCTCAGTTTTGATATTTCTTATGACTTAAAAGTTGTTAATATGGTAGCAAACTGTTGTATTACAACGCAGTGACAACATTTCCGGGATAAATATGCCCACGGCAGATACGGGAAGTCGCATAAGACGATTAATCATCCCATGACACTTAATCAATTACGTCTAGCTGATCGTTCCAGGGTGGGGAACAAACTGCCCAGGATAAATATCAAAATCGCAAAAGAAACCCATAAAAGACTTAACAACATGCGTAATTCTGGTCTCTACACATTTGATTTCTCGCTGGTGCCACAGAGACAGTACGCTGTGCCGAGATTCTCCTTAAGTGATCTATGGGAGAAGACTGGAGAACTTATCAAGGTGTGCATGTGCAATGTAGTGATCTTTTGCAAAGAAACAAACGTACGTTAGGGATATTTAAAGCAGACAAAGGTAATTTTCGGAAAGAAACAAATGGCTGCTAGTTGCATGATGACACGACACAGATGGAGTCAGCAATCATAGGATTTGTAACTAAACAATACCGTGGCTGGAAGTAGACCAACTGAATGTGCCAGAATTAGTAGACGTTTGGGACCATTTAGCAAATATGCCCTTCGAGATGTGTGAGGGAGCACCCACAGCTTGTTTGGGGTGCAGTGACGTCTGTTCTGTTGAACAGGTGAAGTAGATGAGCTGTTTCAAAGACTAGGCGGGAACGTACTCAGCGGAAGCCAAGGGAATGGAATTGACATCACAACGCAAAAGCAACAATTAACATAATTGGTTCAACAGATGTTGAAAGTGGTACTGAGTGTAAGCGTTAACTGGCAGACAGAAAGTGGGAATAAGCAACAAAGTCGAAAGCTGCGTATATCATAGACATGACATAGAGTATAGGGATGGCAGATGTGAAACTGATATTACGAAAATAGCGATGCAACGAATAAACAAATACAAGCGTTGAAAATACAGTTTTCACTACCAGAAATAAATTAGAATTCAGACACGAAAATCACAGAAGCAGCTAATGCAAGTTCTTTAATTTTGATCAAGAAATGCTAACAAAGAAGCAAATGTTGAGAATTGAAATGCGGATATAATCAAGAATAAAGTACCGGCAGTGAACAATATAAACAGTAACGCAGGTCAGCATGGCCGAATGGATAAGAACGCGTTTTCTTAAACATCCAGTGTGCTGATGCCTAAGGTAAGAGGTTAAACCTCTATTCTGGAAAGTTGGACATAATGTTAGTTAGTTAGTCGCGGTTCCAACTTCACAGCTACGGATCGTTCCCATTATGCTCCGTTCCTGTGCCAGTGAATATCACACAAAATGCTTCCCACTGCCCAATGTGAAAAGTGGAAAAGACAGGAGTCTCGACAAACAACAGCCCGCACAGATACACTGTGCATAATGCCGCCGCCAGAATGTCAACAATAGTCCCCCACGAAACATCCAGTTCATCTCTGATGGAATCAGCAGTCATTTTCCCATCTGGATGTTTCCTAGATGTTCACCCACACAGTCCACGAAACTACAGTTCATCGGCCGATGGCAGTCGCAGTCAACCAGAAGCCCAGCAGCCACACATTTCTGCATAAGGCAAAAACCGGTCAACACTGGGACATAGCCAGCTGCCATCGCTCCGAGCATGCAGTCACGTTCCAGAAAACCTCGGGCAGATTCAGAAGCATTTCACAAGAAATGCACAAGAAATGTTGACCTATTGTCCTTGACTGTGGGACGTAAATTACAAGTACCTCTGAAGTCGGAGTGGATTTGCCTGATGGCGAGGGACACTGTTAATACGCAAAGCTAATCCACACGCAAAATTCAGTCAAGCACTACTAGAAGTAGTGTGTATGGACAACGCCTGGGGTCAAAGCGAGCGAGCGCAACAAAAACAAAAAATAAATAAACACCAACAACAATGATAACAACAATAACAACAACAACAACAACAACTACTACTACTACTACTACTACTACTACTACTACTACTACTACTACTACTACTACTACTACTACTACTACTACTACTGCTGCTGCTGCTGCTGCTGCTGCTGCTGCTGCTGCTGCTGCTACTGCTGCTGCTGCTTCTACTACAATAAAACAACAACAACAATAATAACAACAACAATTACTGCTGTGGCTACCACCACCACCACCACCACCACCACCACCACCACCACTACTACTACTACTACTACTACTACTACAACTACTACTACTACTACTACTACTACTACTACTACTACTACTACAAACACCATCTCTATTTCTACTACTCTTAATACAACTCCTGCTACAGCTATTGCAAGTACTACCTGGTGTTGTTACAAATATTAATACCACGGCTGTAAATTACACAAACATATTATTACAGCTGTTATTGCTGTATTTTATTTTAGCAGATACGCGGAGACTAGCTGTGTTGTATTTACGTTAATGAGGAACATAAAACATGCGTTATAGCAAGCATAAAACACAAGATGGCACTACCCATAGCCGAGACAAATGTTACATTGTTATATCTCACCTGGGCCAGTACTCCACTTATAGGTGCCAGCTTCGGGGGCGAAACATCCAGGTCTTCAGACATACTTTGAGTCTTTCTTTCCAACCCTGTATCCTCACCAATCTCTAGTGAATCGTTACTGTAGCACACGCGAAATTCGTGTGGACTAGCGTTTAAAAGGCTCATCTTAAGAGCAGGAGGCGACCAAGTCTTTCTTCGAGCATGGTGTTGATGGCTGTATCGTGGAGGAGCAGGATACGGAGGTTCCAGTTCTGTGGGTGCATGAGTTTGCGACTTGTGTTGGTGGGATTGGTCGCTATCTCCAGATGGTCGTATCTTTGGTTGTTGGTATTGGCAGTTGTTTTGAGCACCGGTCAGCGAGTGTTGGGTCTGAAAAGTATTAAGCACCGGTTCATTGGTTTTGTTGAGTTGTTGATGCACATCATGGTGAGAATTTGGTGCCTTCTGGACGTTGTGATTCTGGCTTGATGCGACCATATTATTTTTCCACGTTTGTATCGAATGTTTGCTATAGGAAGAGGGTGATGATTCGCTTCCTGAGCGGCAGCACGTGTCTTTAGAAATCTTCTCTGATTGGTTATTCTGTTTGCGAGAACCACAAGCATAACTTGTGGGCGAGTACACATGTTCTTCCGCACGGGGGCTGCTGTGAACCTTTTCTGCTGATGTTCTTGAATGAACATTCCCTAATCTGAAGGACACGGCGTTTGTTGAAGGGTCAAATATAGGCTCAATTCTGGAACTGTATGGTGTTCGATTTTCTTTCCCAGATACGATATTGGATGTACTTGAAGCATGTGCGTTGTAAGATATATATTTTTGTTTGTATCGCGTGCTGATGAGAGAGTAATCCGCATACTCCTCGCTGTTTCCTTCTCCAAGATTACAAGTCGTTTTCGTCTCATAGGAATAAGCTGAGGGATTTGATGCAGTACAAGACAATTTCTCGTCTCTTTCTTGTTTAGAAACATCAAAGTTATGGCAACTCTCTGCCCGGGTGGACATGGTTCACATGCTTACCTGGAAATATACACATGAGCAATATTAACATGGGATTTATGTGCATTATTAACATGAGATTAATGCATTCACCATTCTTACATCATCGTCATCATCACCATCATCATCATCATCATCATCATCATCGTCGTCAATCGCCACGGGGTGAATAGTTGGCGCTCCGTCGCCTGATGGAGGCACTGGATAGTGGTATTCCGTGTGACTGTACAATTTTTATATAAATCGTATAATTATATCAATATTAAGGTCAGAATGGCCGAAAAGATAAAGCGCTCGCTCTTAAACTTCCGATGCGGTCATGACAGGCTAGCGGGTTCAACCCCTGAACCGTTCAGCAGGACTGAAATATCGACTTTTCATCTCCCACTTGGGGACGTACATTACTTACAAGTACCTCAGAAGCCAGAGTGGGTTCGCCCGATGTCAAAGAACACTGATTTTTGTTTTCGGGGGCTGTGAACTCAAGCGTAGCCTAGTCCATATACGTGCTACTACTTCTAGTGCGCTGGACTGATTTTTGCGTGCGGATTAGGTTTCCTTATTACCAGTGTCCCTCGGCATCAGGCGAACCCACTCCGACTTCAGAGGTTCTTGTAATTTACGCCCTCAAGTCTAGGACGAGAAGTCAACACTTTAGTTCAACTGACCGGTGAATGGATTGAACCCTTCACCTCGGCATCAGCAGATCGCATGTTTAAGAACGAGCACTCTATTTGTTTAGTTCTCTCCATGAACTCTACATTTGTATTCTGTCGAAATGTATTATGTTTCCAAACAAGCTCCATTTGTAGTAGAGTGACAAGTTTAAAAAACTCCACGCCAATGTTCGTTTTGACCAACCTCACTTAACAGAATGAACGTGAGACCTCCTGTCTTTCCAGTGCATACTTCAGTAGCGAACGATGAGAACAGATTATCATTAAACGTTTAAAAAATGGCAGTTTTCCAGAAGCACAATTGCAATTGACTTTTTATACAGAAAAAAAATGTAAACAATAAACAAGGCAATCGGATTTTAATATAAAGAAAGGTCACACAGTGACAACTGACTGCACACGTCACGCAGAAATAACGACAAGTATCGCCCTTTTCATAGAACATTTTAAAAGAATGAGCGTCGTTATGAGTTGAGTTAAGTTAAGAATCGACCTCACTGCACTCAGGACATTCCCACATGCGGCATGTTCCCTCGCTCAACAGCCAGGAAAGAGTCATACTGCTAATCATTCCAAACTGCCATCTGATTAAAAGTTCTCCTGGTCTTCCCCCTCAGTTCTAAGAGTCGTCCAGAACCCCTGCCGATCCCTCGCCATATCATTCTCTCCACATATCGGTTCTCAGTCTGTTCCTCCGCTTTCTTCACTTGGTCCCACAGAGGCCCGATTACATCTCCCTTGTCCATAGGTAATATACAACCAAGAGGTGAATTCTCTGCCAGCCTATCAGCCTGTTCATTCTCCCCTCATTCATGCATGACCAGGGCAGAAAATGCATACAATTCTCACAATCTGTGACCCCCGAAGCCAGGCAAGCCATTCTACACAAAACATTGCTTTCTCGACCTTATTAAGCATACTCCGTGAGTCTGTAAGGAATATAGTGTGTGTTGCAGCGGTCTCCTCCAATAATCGGCCGTTCTCTCATATGCCAGACTCTCCCTTTTCAAGCATCGTCCTTTAGCCTTCGCAATGAAACCCCAACCACTACGTCTGTTTCTCACCACTGACCCACCGGTGTAGATCACAATGTCACCTTGATGTGTTTTGCCCTGGGTCAATCGTTGTACCTCAAACTCTGTGTTGTCCGCTGCCCACTTCTCTGCACTCACGACCCAGTGTGACTATTACCTTATGCAAGTTCGACATGTCTTCCGATACTTGTACCCACTCTGTTCACGATTGATGTTCTCTATTTCACACACCTGGCTGATAGATATTTCTGCCTGTGCCATCCAGGACCTGTCTCTTCTCACTCTATGACCCTTGATCATATTTGTAGCTTCATGCAGGGCGTGTTCCCTGTCTGCAACGACTTCCGTTTTTATTGGTATTACTTTTATTGGTACCAGTCATGAAAAACAAAAACATCACGACGAATGAAAACCACACCAGTTTACTGAAAAGTTGTGTGACGTTTGTTCTTCTCTATAAATGCGAAGGCTGGACAATGAATAATGAAATGGTGAAGAAACTCAAGGGAGTTGAGATGTGGTGACGCTCAGACATTGAGAGCTGCACAGTATTACACAGCCATTGGACAAACGAATCATATGGGAAATATCAAGAGAAGAGGTGGAAGAGAGAAAATAACCTTCTCTTGAGTAAACAGTAGGTAGGAGAGGCAGAAGAAAGCAGAGGAGTTGTGTATGTGGGAAGTTGAAACAGCAGGCAACAAATAATAATATAATCAATACCAACTTCATAAAAATATCAGATGACAGAGATGATTGGAAAGTCATGATCGCCGATGTCTGCTTCAAACCAGGCAGTTGAAGATGGAGAAGACACTAACAGTTGAAGAGTTAACAGATTCAGGTTAACAGATGTAGGTTTGGACTAAAGACAAATGGATGGCGGAACATGGGAAGTAGGGGTGTCATAGCTATGGCATAAAAATAATTAATATGGTAGCAAACAGATTGTGTTACATATCAAATTAAAGAGGTTGCATAGGAAAAAAGGTACTGTATATAAGTCCATGGTAAATACGGAAATCTCTTAAGACGATTAATCGTCCAATGGCATTGTATCAGTTCAGATGTATCAGTTAAGTGTGGCATGGTATCAGTTAAGTATCACTTGTATGATTTTCCGCACTTCCTGCAAAAGTATTGATACGTTTCAAGAGAAAAGATCAAATTATGTTGATAGGTTTCAAGAGAAAAGATCAGATTATATTGATAGGTTTCAAGAGAAAAGATCAGACACATTATTCTATACCATCTTTTCACAAAGATCACGTAGAATAAAAGAATTACAAATTACCCGTAACACAAATTCATGCACATACAAAACATTACATCAAATGCACTATAGATGCGCCCTTTTCGCCCCTTGTGTTCTTAACAAAAGCTAATGTGGTGCCTTCTTTTGTTTCTCCCAGCAAAAGATAAGCCCGCAAAAGAGCTAGCGTATTATTTCCTTTCACTGGGTTTCACTTGGCACGATAGACCTGGTGACCCGCAGGGTTGCAGCACCATGCACACAAGCAGTATCGTATCCGCGGTTCCTGGGGTTTGGTTGGTGCTGTTATACTCTCGCGTGCACTATCTCCATCTCCTACATAATGTAGCTTTACTTACCTGTACGCGGCTGCCTAGTCTGTCGTCTGTTCGTAAATACGATGCATGTCTGTGTGCGTACCTGGGTGTAAGACTAATATACAACATTCTGTCTGTCTGCCTGTCTGCCTGCCTGTCTGTCTGCCTGGACAGACAGACACACACACGCACACACGCGCGCGCGCACACACACACATGGCTGAAAGGCACATCTATCGTCTCTTATCTACATGTTCGTAAAATAATAGATTTTAACGGATTATTGTGACGCGTGACGGTGAATCATAATATCCATCCATCTTGTGCCATGCCGGAAAGCGTGGGCGGTCATAACTCACCATTTCATTCGATTACCAGAGTCGTGGATCAGCTCAGTGTTCCTGTATCGACCATGCCATGTGGCCAAACCATCCAAGGATTTACTTCTCGGTCTTTCCCTTGGTCTGTTCCCTTCGATCTAACCAGTTGTCACCAAGTTCTCCTATTCATATCTTCTCATAACATGTCCAAAAAATTTTGACTGTCTACGTCTAATTTATCTAATCAGTTTACAATGTTCATTATGTATACTAAAGGAGACGAAGCCTTGTTACAAACCTTTGAGAACAAAGTCTTAAGACGCATCTTTGGGCCCATTAGGGATACACAAAGTAAAGAGTGGAAAAGAAGAAGTAACAAAGACATTTATGATCTGTTTAAGTCCCCGCTAATCACCGGTATCATGAAGGCTAATAGGCTGCAATGGCTGGGGCATATAGAAAGAATGGACGATAATAGGGAAACAAATCTCGCTTACACTCAAGAAATAAATGACCGTAGACCTCGAGGTAGACCAAGAAGACGGTGGAGAGATAATATACATACAGACCTACAAGCACTTGGAATCAGCGACTGGCAAGAGAAGGTCAACCAGAGACACAGGGAAAAGGGAAAGCAACCGACAAGGGAACCCAAGTCAATGTTAAAAGAAAGCCTGCCTCAATAATGTTCGAACACACAACCACCAGGCTGGCAGACAAGCATGCTAGCCACTGTGCTACATCGGCTCTCTATGCAGCATAACAAAAACAGCTGGTCATTCACTCTCGAGAAAGTAGTTTCATGATCATTGTGGATGTAATATCGATTATCACCATTAGTACGTTTGCCAGGCTTATTCCATTTCTGTCCCATACATTCTTGTACAGTCTGCCAAAGACCGCGCTGGCCTTGGAGATTCTTGCATTCACTTCGTCATTAATTGTGGCAGTTTGTGACACGGTGCTGCCAAGATAGGTGAATTTGCCCACAACACTTAGACTATGACCATTCACTTTGATATTCGGCACAATGTGATTATTCCCTGGAGTTGGCTGGTACATAACTACAGTCTTCTCCAAATTGATATTGAGCCCAAAGTTGGCACAGGCATGTGAGAAAGCTGAAACATTATGTTGCATGTCCGCCTCTGAGTTGGCGTATAGAGCGCAATCATCAGCAAACAGGAGCTCTCTGACGGTGTCGCTATCAATTTTGGTTTTAGCTTTCAGCCTTCTGAGATTGAATAACTTTCCATCCATGCGGTAGGTGATGTCTATTCCAATGTCATTGTTCTCGAAGGCATTCGTCAACGTAGCTGAAAACATGAGGCTGAACAGTGTTGGCCCCAGGAGACATCCTTGCTTCACTCCATTGGTGACAGGAAAGGGCTCAGCCTGGGACACTACAAAGGGGTCGAAACACCACAAGGTAGCTACCACCCGGCCCGAAATATAGTCCGAAGTCGAACCCTAGCAGTCAGCTCTAGGCAACGACCTCTTGTGGTGGAATAAGACGTCTTGCGAGGACCGTACCCCGCAGCAGAGGCGAGGGCATGAGGGCCTGCGATAGACTTGGCACAGAGAAAGAGCTGGCTTCCATTGGGAGCGCGCACGAGCAGGTATCCTTAAACTGTGAAGGGGTTACGAATAAGGCAATATGGCTGCAACTACGTCTATTGGGTTATTACTTGCCACCGAGATGAAGGCGAAGACAGGCAAACTGCTGGGGAAAGAAGCTGGATTTCCTACCGTCACATACTGTGCAGTGATATGTTTGCAGATACACCGGGTGCAGAATGTTGGCCTCCGCGAGGGCGGATTGACTTCTGGACAGACACACATAGCGATGTCGATGTGGGATAAGTGCTTTATACGGAAAGTCTTAAAGGTGAATACACGAACTCACCACAGGTCAACAACACCCTGGAGTCATGACCCAAGGGCGCCCGCCCCCTGAGAATGTTAAGGGGGTAAAGGTGTCGTAATATTCGGCAAAGGGGGAACCACATCTGATGATCGGAAGCCTCCAGTCTGGCTTGCTCCTCCGTGGAGGTTTGACCACTTCGGTGTATGCCCATTGTTCACACCCATTTAGAGATTAGAGACTTTATCATTAAGTAGATTTATGTAACGGTATCAGTTATAACGTTAGGTGTTCTATATTTCAATTATCACTTAACCGCACTAATTCGTATTATTAACTGGGAACTTCAGAATAACGGTAAAGCTCTTGCTAATTAAGCAGTCGAGTTGGTGTAACGGTTATGAAGTTACGATGACACTGTCATGAACGCGGTCGGACGGGAGTGGGGGTGGGGAGGGGGGTTCGATGCCTGCACTACCCGTTCGCTATGGGAGGGAGCCACTGCCCACCTATTTCTCGTGCCTGAGATTGTGATGGGGCTAACACTCAACATACTCCCAACTTGTTTTTATTAGCCTGTTTGTTTGTTTGTTTGTTTGTTTGTTTGTTTGCTTCTCAAATATCACCTATGTATATCGAATAATGGGCAATTATACTTGGCAATCATTGGTCCTAACTCTGAAAAATCGTGAATGTTTTCCCCACAGCAGAAGCCACCCAAAAAAATGCAGGCATGAAACTTGTGAATAACAGATTTTACAAATCTAAGTTTTACAAAATATTAATTATGATATGCAACGACTTCGGTACAAAGCAACATTTACTGTTACAAATGAGTTCATCTAAATATCTTACAGTGTGTTCTTCCAGATTAACAAACGCGTGAGTGAATAATCCAATACAGGAGAAGAAGATTGTTCCCGAAGCATCCAAATCACTGACACAAGTAACAGCTATTTTTGTTGACATCTGAGCTAGCTGCACAAAGACATGACGGAAACATGGGAGCCTGTTATAGTTTCTTTTTTTCCCCTCCTTTTTTTTTACCTCCCCATGACGATCGCTCCTTCATCCTGACGCCTAACTACCCCACTTGTTTCTGAAGAATGACTGTCTGAGGAAAGCGGATTGAGACGGGGATGTCCGGGGATACCGTTTCCCGCGCCATGCTTTCCTGGTACTTCTTTGTTCTTTAACGTCATGCAATAGCAAGTTCCCTCACCCGCTCCATACTCCCCACTCCGCCTTAAAAGTGCACACGCACGCAAGGCTTTTGTATTAAGCTCACGCACATGGAAGAGCCATCTTGTTTTTAAAGTTGCATTAAGTAATATCTTTCTCTGGGAAACGAAGTTAGTGGAAAAATCGGAAAACATAATGATGCCATTGTTTGTTGTTGTTATTATAACGCTGTGTATTAGCTCAATCTTTTCCGGGGCTAATAGATTGTTGCAAGAATGATCTGGTATTGAGAATTTAGTCAAACCGATAATGTGTTAGGATGTTCTTCTTCTCCCACTTCTCCTCCTTCTTTTCCTTCTTCTTATTCTCCTCATCCTCCCTTACCTCCTCCTCCCTCCCCTACTTCTTCTTCTTCTTCTTCTTCTTCTTCTTCTTCTTCTTCTTCTTCTTCTTCTTCTTCTTCTACTTCTTCTGCTTCTGCTTCTTTTCCTCCTTCTCCTCCTCCTCCTCGTCCTCCTCCCCCTTCTTCTTCTTCTTCTTCTTCTTCTTCTTCCCTCCTCCTCTCCTCTTCCTCTCCTCCATCTCCATCTCGTCCTCCTCCCCCTTCTTCTTCTTCTTCTTCTTCTTCTTCTTCTTCTTCCCTCCTCCTCTCCTCTTCCTCTCCTCCATCTCCATCTCCTCCTCTTCCTCCTATCTCCTCCTCCTTCTTCTTCTTCTTCTTCTTCTTCTTCTTCTGCTTCTTCCACTTCCCTCCTCCTCTCCTCCACCTCCATCTCCTCCTCTTCCTCCCATCTCCTCCTCCTCCTCCCCCTCTTCTTCCGCCCCATTCTTCTTCTTCTTCTTCTTCTTCTTCTTCCACTTCCCTCCTCCTCTCCTCCACCTCCATCTCCTCCTCTTCCTCCTATCTCCTCCTCCTCCTCCCCCTCTTCTTCCGCCCCATTCTTCTTCTTCTTCTTCTTCTTCTTCTTCTTCTTCTTCTTCTTCTTCTTCTTCTTCTTCTTCTTCTTCTTCTTCTTCTGCTTCTTCTTCTTCTTCTTCTCCTCCCCCTCCTCCTCCTCCTCCTTCTTCTTCTTCTTCTTCTTCTTCTTCTTCTTCTTCTCCTCCTCCTCCTCTTCTTTCTTTCTTTCTTTCTTTCTTTCTTTCTTTCTTCTCCTCCTCCTCCTCATTCTTCTTCTTCTTCTTCTTCTTCTTCTTCTCCTTCTTCTTCTTCTTCTTCTTCTTCTTTCGCCTCCCCCTCTTCTTCTTCGTCGTTGTCTTCTTCTTCCTTCTCCTTTCCCCCTCCTCTTTCCCTCCATCTCTGTTTCCATTTTTTCTTCTGCTTCTTCTTCTGCTGACGACGCTTTAAATACTTAATGTTATATGTATACTATAAAAACGCCTGTTTGTAAAATATTTAAGATTTTATTTTAGCAGGCTCTTTGATTATTGTGTGTTGAGTGATTTGACTTAAAAAAGGTTGAGAAGCACCGCTTTGGAACACCAACACAAATAGTAGTAAAGGAAATTTACCTGAAACCAGGCAAACTATCTAAGTGAAACTCAACCTTTCCGGTAGCAATTTTCTAAACTACAAAAATAATCTCGACCAGACTTGTACATACGATATGTTGAATGAGTTACGTCTGCTTGTCAACAATGGTGTGGGATTTGGGGAAAATCAGCCCCAAGCTTTGCCAGTTTGCTCATGTAAATTCAGCCTTGCTCTACTCATCACCATGGCTTTCTTTACCATAGATGTTCCCAATGGAGCATGCGATCGTGAGATTATTACTTCTGTTGGTTCTTATTCAGGAAGTCGATGCCCAATCAAAAAGAGAGAAAATCAGAAATTATTAAATCAGGACTAAGTGGGAGTTATACAAACTAACAGTATACCACAACAAGTAATGATGTACAGAACAAATGGAACTGGAAGAAGAGGCCGACCATGTAAACGATGAACTGAGGGAATAACAGTCCATGAGAATCTCAGTATATGAAGCCCATAAATGGGCACTCTCCCGCTATTTATGCTTCACTTCGACACCGCAATGTAAACGAAAAACAAGATGAGATATGATATGACTAAACTGTTTAAATGCACTTGTTTTCTTGAATGTCGTGAGATATATCGTCATATTAAGACAGTCTTACGACGCTACAAAGAGAATATATCTAAATCGGTGTGTTTGCCGCGATTAATACATGTCATAAATCAGTCCAAAGTGGAAGACTGGCGACTACAGAAAGAGCAAGATAGAAAAAATATATTTTAACTGCTTGTATATTGTGATGAGCCGGTCTCCCTGGCGAAGGGGTTAAGGACGCTGTTCGTAATCCCGTATACCCACGTACGAAACACAGCTGGGCGAGATTCAGCAGCGGATCGCATCGCGTTGGTTTCTTACGGAAAGGTATATGAGCCGTTTGCTCAGAAACCAATGTCAAACTACTGAACGTAAAACTTGCCAAGACATCAACAGAAGCTGAAAAATATTGATGTTGACTGATATATATATGCATTTGTTGTTCATTTTTTATTTTGTACGCTTAACATAAACTACAACAAGTCTCATAGAAGGAATCTGCTGTACTATGTCAAGTGTTCGGACCATCACATTTTGTAGGTTGAGTGCACGGAGGGATAGATGGCCGGTCTTTCCCTCTCGTAACAAACGACGAGAGCTGGCATCAAATCCTAGTCCGCTCTCGTACATGCCTTTGTCATTGTAACGTTCTAACCGTTAAACCAATGTTTGGACATAAGATAAAATATTCCGCTCGAGAAGTGTCATATATGCAAGCCCACTGCTTTGTTCATTTGCTAAACTTGTATGTAAAGTACTGAAGCCCTTCTGCACAGGAGCAGAAAATATAAAATTCTATAAATAAAATACTTCGTTCCTAATCAGTGACGAATGTCACGAGATTGGGAAATATTGTACAAGTTATCTTGGTTTAGACAGGCCGCACTTTGGTCTATTTTCCAAATATCGCGGTTAAAAATACTGGCTTTTATGCACATTTTTGGAAATAATGTGAAATGTCAACAAGCTAAAATGTATTTCCCATTAGGATAACTTTTATAAACCGAGTTTATTAAATACAATAGCTGGTATAAATAAGGGTTTACTTTGATAAATTGTAAGCTGACTAATGGATGGTTAACGAGAAAAGTAAGGCAGATGACGACATTATAAACAAGAATATATTTTTAAAAAAAATAATATTTAGGGCACGCTAAGAATTGAATGCCTTCTTCGTAATCAGACAAACTATGTATTGAACACGTTTCTTAGGATCAATGAAACTAGGTACTGATAACCTTAATTTTAATCAGACATACTATATACTAAACATGTTGCATTCAGCCAATATATGTACTGAATATGCTTCTTGCAACCAGACAAACTAAGTACTGAGTAAGTTCTTGTAATCTCACAAACTAAGCACTGCATTCATTTTTTGTAAACAGACAATCTATGTACTCAATACTCGCCTTATAATCAGAAAGAAAAAAAAAACAACTAATTACTGAGGTTCCTTCTAATCAGACAAATTAATTATATTTGGGCTCCTTGTAATCAGTGTAAGGAATTGAATAAGGGCTGCTTTGTGGCTCAGAAATGGACAATGAATAAGCAATTAGACAGCTAGATGTAGCTTCTGGATTTCCGGTGTCCCTAAAGTTTGACTAAAGACTGGCCACCTAAAGTCTTCAAGCTATCATCTGATCTTGACCTCGAACCTGTATTTCTATAAGTGCCCATCGATACTTGTGCATTTACGAGGGTAGGTTAATAAGTAAGTCACAGATGGCTGTAGAAAAATAACTAACTATGATAACAATTTGAAACCAGTTTATTTTTATACATACATTGTCCCTTTATTTCTCAACAAAATTTCCACCAACATTGATGCACGTATCCCATCGTTTTATCAGGCCTCCCAAACTGGCTGCATAGAACTGCGTGCTTTGTTTTCATTTACCTGCCTTCCCACAGAACTGTATTGACTCGCCTCGTAACTTTTTCTACCCAGCTATGCACCGCTTTACGGGACAAACATTTGTCAGCATAAGCACTGAAAATCCACCTTGGCGGGAGACATTTTGAGAATGACGCCGAATTTGAATGTGAAGTGAAAACGTGGTTTAGAAAACAGAGCACGCAGTTCTATGCAGCCGGTTTGAGAGGACTGATAAAATGATGGGATAAGTGCATCAATGTTGGAAAAGTGAAAATAGGGAAATTATGTTGAGAAATAAAGGGACCATGTATGTATAAACATAAACTGGTTTCAAGTTGTTATCATATTTAGTTATTTTTCTACAGCCATTTGTGACTTACTTATTGACTTACCCTCGTACGTCTCATGCTATTTAAATGTTTCATGCACGTGGTCCTAGGATGCACGAAGGACATACCACTTGTATGCACGAGGCATATCCCTTGCACTAGCAACGATTGTTGACAGGCACAGGGTCCCTCTAGCTAAATGGTACCTGAGAGTCGCTGCAGACAGGGATCACTCCCTGCATGAAGCCATGGATATGGTCAAGGGTCATATATTGAGAAGAGACAGGTCCTGGATGGCACAGGCCGAAATAACTATCAGCCAGGTGTGTGACATAGAGAACATTAATAGTGAAAAAGAGTGCGTGAAAGTACCGGAAGACATGCCGGACTGGCACACGGTAAAAGTAACACTGGGTCGTGAGTGCAGAGAGTGAGCAGCAGGCCACACGAAGTTTGAGGTACAACGACTGATCCAGGGCAAACACATCAAGGTGAAATAGTGATCTACACCGATGGGTCAGTGGTGAGAAACAGATGTAGTGGCTGGGGTTTCATTGCGAAGGCTAATGGACAGTGCTTGAAAAAGGAGATTCTGGCATACGAGACTACGACCTCCAGCATGAGAATGAAGGTGAAGGTAATAACAACAGCCTTCTGATGGTTGGAGCTGGCATCTGCAACACACATTGCATTCATTGCGGATTCACGGAGTATGCTTAGTAAAGTGGAGAAAGGAATGTTTCGTGTGGGATGGCTTGTCTTGCTTCAGAGATCATAGACTGAGAATTGTATGGATTTATGAATTGTTATGGATTTTACGCCGTCCATTCTCTTGCTATCCCAGACTCCTCATATAATTTATCTCTGCCTAATTCTCTTCTCCGTGTGGTGATTTTAAATCTCACTCTTTCTCGTTTACCACGTAGGTTTCAGGGAAAGGACTTACCAGTAATACTATTATCATGTTTTCTCGTGTTTTCCTTCCAGCACCAGTCTCTTGTCCTCACCCCATGATTCACTTGAATATGTCTAGTTTTCTCTGTAAGCTCTGCATTTAAAAACAAAATACAATTTTAGTCCTTTTATTCTGTGCAGTCACCATTTAATTAATGTTTGTAGTTTAATAGTAATATTTTAGCCAAGAAATTACGAACAGCCAAAGAATGCTGGGGTTTACTGCGACGTCTTGTAAAGGATATGCAACTAACTAACTCTTAACCATGTACCCATCCACTGAGCAGCGCTGACTCAACGACAAATATTCTATTTTTGGAACTAGGTTTAATGTATTTTGACTCCTATAAATGCCCTTGTGGCATGGACGCTCCTATTGCCTTTTGTATTCCTATGTTAGTATCCCTACCCGATCCCTCATCTGTGTCTACTAGCACCCAGACTGACGTCTCACACATTCTAGGTTGCGATGATAGTGGTCAATCTTTTCCTCGGCGCTTCCCTTTCTCAGACAACACACATACACATTTAAAAATCACCCGCACCCATGTCACGAGGCTGGGTCGACTCCCGGGCCGTATTAAAGACTCGCACCCACGTCACGAGGCTGGGTAGACTCCCGAGCCGTATTAATCACCCACACCCATGTCACGAGGCTGGGTCGACCCCCGGACCGTATTAAAGACTCGCACCCATGTCACGAGGCTGGGTCGACTGCCGGGTTGTACTAATCACCCGCACCCATGTCACGAGACTGGGTCGACTCCCGGCTGTACTAATCACCCGCACCCATGTCACGAGGCTGGGTCGACTCCCGGGCCGTATTAATCACCCGCACCTATGTCACGGCCGGATTCTCTGGCCGAGGGGTTACAACACTTTCTCCGTAATCCCGTTTATCACGCAGAGTCTCGTAGCGGACGAGAGCTGGGAGCGGTTCGACCCCCGCTGGTGACTTGCGGGATAACTGAGCCGGCCGCTCAGAAAGCAATGGCAAACTACTGAGCGTAATCTTGCTAAGAAATCAACAGACAGCTGAAAGATGCTGCTGTTGACAGCGATGTCCTGTAAAGGATATGCGGAAAAAAAAACAACCCATGTCACGAGGCTGGGTCGACTCCCGGGCTGTACTAATCGAATAAGGTTTCTGATATTGCTGGGAAATGAAGCTGGTCTATTGTCTTGGTAAACAAGATCATTATCCATTAGGCCAAAGCGTTTGCATGTCTAATTTGCAGTAGCATGAACATCAAGGCCTATTTCAATAAGGTATAACGTTAATTAGTTGCATATCCTTTACAGAATGTATCAGTCAACACCAGCATTTTTTCCAGTTGTGATTTCTTGGCAAATTTACGTTCAGTAGTTTGCCATTGCTGTCTGAACGACCGGCACCCATACACATTCGTAAAAACCAGGGCAACGCTGTTAAGGTATAAAGTAGATATATGTAAATACCACCCAGGAACTGGTGAAACACGGGAGCCTAATTCCAGCTGATATAAAATAGCCTGGTGATAACTTGAAAATACGATAACTTATCTAATTATACGAGACGATAATTGCTTTCGTATAATCAAGAAGACATTAGTCGTACATGTCAAATTAGAGACGATGACACTAACTGTGTAGGTGTAATTAAAAAAGGGTGAATATATATAAAGTCGATTTGAGTGCACGGTGAAGACATTGCACGCCAAGTCTAGAAAAACTCATTACATCCGACCTTCAATGCGGACAAGGCACTTGATTGATTGACCACGAACTAATAGCTGTTTTAATGTCTTCTTTATTCCTGTGCCATAGGTCACATCTAACGTTTTCCTATCCCACATCTGTTGGTTGTTAATTTTCATAACGGCTGCCTCAAAGAGTCTTTACAGTTTTCACTAGTAATTAACACATCCCTCCAGCCGTCAGTCAGGACGCTGATATCCTCCACAAATTACATTGGCAAGGGAATTAGCAATGACAGGTCCCAGCAACTGGCATTAACAGGAATAATTGTTCACTTATCATCAACTTCGGTGAGGAAGGCTTTATCTATTTCGCTGGTGTTGAATCGGCAGAAGGATGTACATCACAAATGGACTATTTTTCATACATGGTATCGAAAAGGGAAGGGTGTATTTTTAATGACTGTGGGGTTTTTGGAAACATTGCCGTTCCAAGTTTTGTATTTACCTAATATGTTACATGAACTTTACAGGACGTTGCATTCAACTCCAGCATTTATTGGCTGTTTGTGATTTACTGGGCAATTTTACTTCAGTAATTTGCCTTTATTTTTGAATTACCGATGACTCATACATGGAAATCAACGCAAAGCGATCGAAGCTGATGCTAAAGTCGAAAAAAAAACAAAAAACAACAACATAAAAATGACTGAAGCTGGAGGAATGGAAATTACTTTCTTTATGAAATTAAATTACTTTGTTCACTCGACAAGAAGTTTGCCTAGGCTGACCTAGCACGTAGCACGAAACTCGTTGGCAATCGACTACTATCTTTAACACATCGACGTTGACTATCCCAACATTTGTCATAGAAATCAGAGAAAGTCTGTTGCTATCTTAGTCATAGTAGACATCAGAGCAAGTCAATTGCTATCTTAGTCATAGTAGACATCAGAGCAAGTCAGTTGCTATCTTAGTCATAGTAGACATCAGAGCAAGTCAGTTGCTATCTTAGTCATAGTAGACATCAGAGCAAGTCAGTTGCTATCTTAGTCATAGTAGACATCAGAGCAAGTCAGTTGCTATCTTAGTCATAGTAGACATCAGAGCAAGTCAGTTACTACCTTATTCATAGTAGACATCAGAGCAAGTCAGTTACTATCTTAGTCATAGTAGACATCAGAGCAAGTCAGTTACTACCTTATTCATAGTAGACATCAGAGCAAGTCAGTTACTACCTTATTCATAGTAGACATCAGAGCAAGTCAGTTACTATCTTAGTCATAGTAGACATCAGAGCAAGTCAGTTGCTATCTTAGTCATAGTAGACATCAGAGCAAGTCAGTTACTATCTTAGTCATAGTAGACATCAGAGCAAGTCAGTTACTACCTTATTCATAGTAGACATCAGAGCAAGTCAGTTACTATCTTAGTCATAGTAGACATCAGAGCAAGTCAGTTACTACCTTATTCATAGTAGACATCAGAGCAAGTCAATTGCTATCTTAGTCATAGTAGACATCAGAGCAAGTCAGTTGCTATCTTAGTCATAGTAGACATCAGAGCAAGTCAATTGCTATCTCAGTCATAGTAGACATCAGAGCAAGTCAATTGCTATCTTAGTCATAGTAGACATCAGAGCAAGTCAATTGCTATCTCAGTCATAGTAGACATCAGAGCAAGTCAGTTGCTATCTTAGTTATAGTAGACATCAGAGCAAGTCAGTTGCTATCTTAGTCATAGTAGACATCAGAGCAAGTCAGTTGCTATCTTAGTCATAGTAGACATCAGAGCAAGTCAATTGGATATCTTAGTCATAGTAGACATCGAGCAAGTCAGTTGCTACCTTAGTCATAGTAGACATCAGAGCAAGTCAGTTGCTGTTTTCACACATAAGATCGCCTGCAATCGATCTCCCGCGGTTCTGCGTATCTTCATGATGCCATTGCCAAGCATCAACTTTCCCTTCTAACATTTTAATTATAGTCCGTTACTTTGGTCTGTCCCAATATACAATTTCATATCTCAGTAACAAACTGAGGGAAAATGATGAGATTTAGCATATAACCTTATCATTACGTCCACCAAAAAGAAGGGGAAAAAATTGTTCTGGAGATTGTACAGCAGAATTCAAAGTTTGTTTATATGCTGTATATAACTTACGGGTCAGAGATGAAGTGCATATTATTAAATGTATTACATATTCACACGAAAACAGCGTTCGATAGTTACTTTTCTCGTGATACACGAGACTGACCTTATGACAAGAGCCTCGCGTAGTGGAACGGGGAGTGTTCAGAGGTGTCGTAAATAATGTGGGTGCTTTCATGAAACGTGATTATTTTTATACATCTTACCATTTATTGCTGACATCTGAATGTGTGAATATTGTTGAATGGGGTTGAATGTGATATTTTTTTTTTACTTAAAAGCATCGCTATGAAGTTGTACACATATTATTGTTAAGATCGCAGGAAACTGTTTCATACTATTAGAAATCCGGAGAAAAGAACAGCGGGTTTGAGTAAACGGTCATTTCGTCGATGGGTGCAAGAATCTTGAACGAAACCACCATGCAATAAGCAAACGTTAGGTAAGAAGGCAATTGTAGACAGCTTTGACAAGGATGTCATAAGTCGAGCTGTTATAAAAATGCCGGATACCAAAGAAACAGTGACTGTAAGAAAACTTAGGGTGTGGTTTAGAAAGACCAATGACATAAAGCAATCCAAAGCAACTTTGTGGAAAATTATAAGGACATTAGGCTTCACGTTTAGAAAGTACAAGAGAGGTAGAAATATCATTTGCGAGCAACCGCATTTAGGAGCTGTGATAAGCAAATACTCGTACCTACGTGACATAAGGGAAATGCGCAAAGAAAATTATGACATTGTGTATTTCGATGAAACCTGGATCAATGTGCACCACACAGATGAAAAGGAATGGCAATCAGTGGATGGAAAGATAAAGCCCAGTAGTAAAGGGCAGCGTTTGGTCATAGCCTATGCTGGTAGTACTCATAATGGCTTACTACAGAATGTTGGACCCGTGTTCGTATCAAAGCATACAGACAATAGGGATTATCACAATGAGATGAATGATAATGTATTTAGAGATTGGCTCGATAATACAGTGCTTCCATTCCTAGATAGAACGTCTTGTCTAAATGTGGACAATGCATCATATCACAATGTTGTTGCCCAAGAAGACAAATTATCCACGGCATCGAGCATAAAGGAAGCAATAAAGATATGGCTCCGAAGGGAAATCATACCATTTCCAGAAACATATTTCAAGCTAGAATTGTTGTCCGTAGTAAAACAGACGCAAAAAAAAGCAAAAAATATCAAATCGACAAGTTGAAAGAAGAGCATGGCCATAGGTGCTTGAGACTTCCATCGTACTATTCTCATGTAAACCCTATAGAACTTGTGTGTGCTAACATTAAAGGGCAGGTGGCAGCTGACAATACTACATTCAAGGTGTCTGACGTCAAGATACTAACCCAGTCCGCGCTATTAAATATTGATAACAGTTACTGGAAATAAATGTGAGGACCATGTGCTGAACGAGGAAGATGACTATTGGGGAAAGGATGGGTTGAACCGAAAGCAGTCATCAACCTACTGAAATTGACTCAAATTAAGGTATATGCAGATTGCAGAAATTAATACATATTGCACCCACTCCCATATGAATATGGATACGCCTTGTATCCTCACCTGAATTGAGATGCGTAACTGTAAAACAAGATTGGTATAAGCGTGAATTCACTACATTTTCGCCAAAACATCAAAGAAATGTCGCCGCCTTCCGTGATTTAAGCTGCTTTTTGGACCCATCAAAGACACATTCCTTGGATGGTGGTAAATATAAGACGGCAGGAAAATTTTCATAACGAGGCAATAGTTTTCAGGAAAAACTGAATGTGAATGAGGGCACGCAAATGTGAACAGACAATATTTCCAGTTTCTCTCTCTCTCTCTCTCCTCTCTCTCTCTCTCGTCTCTCTCTCTCTCTCTCTCTCTCTCTCTCTCTCAATTATATTTACTAATATATATATATATATATATATATATATATTATATATAATATATATATTATATATATAAGCCTTTATTGATTGGCTACTACGAGCAAATCACTGGTTTTGATGTCTACCTGTTTCTTGTGCCCCATGTCAAATCTACGTTTTTCTAGGCCCACATCTGTTGGTTGTTAATGTTCGTAAAAGCGATTTCAAAGACAGTCTTCACAATTTTTAACTGGCAATTAACACATCCTTCCAGCCTTCACTCAGGACGCTGATATCCTCCACAAATTACATTGGCAAGGGACTCAACAATGACAGGTCCTAGCAACTGGCAGTAACAATGATTATTTTTCACTTGTCATCAACTTCAGAGAAGAGGAAAGCTTAACCCAGTTTGCTGGTCTTGAATCGACGGAAGGATGTATATTGCCAGTGAACTACTTTCATACATGGTGTTGTATAGGGAAGTTGGTTGTGATCGAGCTGATACTAACAATTAGTTCCATTTCCTTTATTTGACATTGCAATCAACCCCAGCATTCATTGGCTGTTTGTAATCTACTAGACAATTTTACTTCAGTACGACTTTCTTCGTAATCCCGTTTATCCACGTGGAGTAACGCAGCGCGCGAGAATTGGTAGCGATTCTCGCCGCGTTGGTAACTTACGGGATAAGTGAGCCGGCCGCTCAGAAAGCAATGGTAAACGACTGAGCGTAATCTTGCCAAAAATCAACAACAGCGGTAAAATGCTGGTGTTGACAGCGATGTCATGTAAAGGATATGCGAAAAAAAAAGTGTGTCATTGCTTTCTGATCTGCCGACGTCTCATATAATGGAAATCAACGCCATCCGATCTGAGCTGATATTGGATTCAAAATAAAACTCACAAACATCGACTTTGAAGCTCGACGAAAGGAAATTTACAAACAGATGCAGACGTGTACAATCACATATACAACCATGTTTACGGTCACATATACAATCACGTGTACAATCACATATACAGTCACGTATACAATCACATATACAATCACGTGTACAATCACATATACAACCACGTGTACGGTCACATATACAATCACGTGTACTATCACATATACAATCACGTGTACAATCACATATACAACCACGTGTACAGTCACATATACAATCACGTGTACAATCACATCTACGATCACGTGTACAATCAATATACAATCACGTGTACAATCACATATACAATCACATGTACGGTCACATATACAATCACGTGTACACTCACATATGCAATCACGTGTACAGTCACATATACAATCACGTGTACAATCACATATACAATCACGTGTACAATCACACATACAACCATGTGGACGGTCACATATACAATCACGTGTACAATCACATATACAATCACGTGTACAATCCCATATACAACCACGTGTACAATCACATATACAACCACGTGTGTGGTCACATATATAATCACGTGTCCATTCACATATACAATCACGTGTTCAATCACATATACAATTACGTGTACAATCACATATACAATCACGTGTACAATCACATATACAATCACGTGTACAATCACATATACAATCACGTGTACAATTACATATAAAATCACGTGTACAATCACATATGCAATCACTTGTAAAGTCGCATATACAATCACGTGTACAGTCACATACGCAATTACGTGTACAGACACATACACAGTCACGTGTAAAGTCGCATATACAATCACGTGTACAGTCACATATACAATCACATGTACAATCACATATACATTAATGATTGCAATCACATCTACATTCACGTGTACAATCACATATACAATTACATATACAATCACGTGTACAATCACATATAAAATCACGTGTACAATCACATATGCAGTCACTTGTAAAGTCGCATATACAATCACGTGTACAGTCACATATACAATCACGTGTACATACACATATACAATCACATGTACAGACACATACACAGTCACGTGTACAGACACATATACAGTCACGTGTAGTCACATATACAATCACGTGTACAGTCACATATACAATCACGTGTACAATCACATATGCAATCACTTATAAAGTCGCATATACAATCACGTGTACAGTCACATATACAATCACGTGTACAGACACCTATACAGTCACGTGTAGTCGCATATACAATAACATATACAATCACTTGTACAGTCACATACACAATTACGTGTACAGACACATATACAGTCACGTGTAGTCACACATACAATCACTTGTACAGACACATATACAGTCACGTGTACAATCACATATACAATCACATATACAATCACTTGTACAGACACATATACAGTCACGAGTACAATCACATATACAATCACGTGTAATCACATATACAATCACTTGTACAATCACACATACAAGCAAGTGTTCAACGATAAAAACGTAGGTCGAAACGCTGGCCAGGATCTATATGTTTCATCTTTCATTTCCTCGAGCTTCCTGGCCATTTCAATGTTTTATTTGGTACATTTCATACATGAACCTAAATCCGCGTCCTAGCACTGCTAGTACATCAGCAAATACAACATCGTTAAAACTGTGACAAAAATGTTCAAATGGCGAAATACATAACTCTCGACGGGGCATGAAATGAAATTATTTTGTTCACTCAACACGAAGTTTCCCGGCTGACCTCCCACGTAGCTCGAAGCTCGCTGGCAGTCGACAACTATCTTTTACACATCGACACTGACTCTCCCAACATCTATATCTATAAAAATTGTTGTATGTATGTATGTATGGATGTATGTGGATCCGTCCTTTATACGTTCGCGAACGGTCCATCCGATTGAGATGAAATTTTCTATGCGTTTTCCTTTCATTCCTGTGCAACCAACTGTCATAGTTTTATCTATCAGCTATCAGCTATTACCTTCCTAAAATTTAATTTTGTAATTACATGACTGAACATAAGAAAATATAAAAAAAATATTTTAAAAAGGGATATAACTTTTAGTAGCATTGGTATATCTTAAGTTAAGTCCTCTGGCTATAGATTAAATGAGTTGATTGACGATGAATTAAATGAGATGCTCCCCACCAGGGACTGGGTGCAGCCGGGCCAGGTCAGACAGACAGATAGACAGACAGATAGACAGACTGACAGACAGATAGTCGGGAACGGTAGCCAAGTTTACTTTAGATAGATCTCTTCCAATCATATTTTCTATCTATTCTTCTATTGTATCTATATTTTGTTGTTATGTTCGGGCCGAACATACATACATAGACAGACAGACAGACAGACAGACAGATAGATAGATTGATCGATCGGGAACGGGAGCTTATATGACTACTTATATGAATTAAATGAGATGCTCCCCATTAGGGCCTGGGCGAAGTCGGGCCGGGTAGGACAGACAGACAGACAGACAGATAGTCGGGAACGGGAGCTTATATGACTACTTATATGAATTAAATGAGATGCTCCCCATCAGGGTCTGTGTGAAGCCGGACTGGGTCAGACAGACAGATAGACAGACAGACAAACAGACAGACATACAGATAGATAGTCGGGAACGGGAGCTTATATGACTACAGATGCTCCCCACCAGGAGCTGGGCGAAGCCGGGCCGGGTCAGACAGACAGACAGACAGACAAGCAGACAGACAGACAGACAGATAGATAGATAGATAGATAGATAGATAGATAGATAGATAGATAGATAGATAGATAGATAGATAGATAGATAGATAGATAGATAGATAGATAGATAGATAGATACATTACATACATACATACATACATACATACATACATACATACATACATACATACATACATACATACATACATACATACATACATACATACATACATACATACATACATACATACATACATACATACATACATACATACATACATACATACATACATACATACATACATACATACATACATACATACATACATACATACATACATACATACATACATACATACATACATACATACATACATACATACATACATACATACATACATACATACATACATACATACATACATACATACATACATACATACATACATACATACATACATACATACATACATACATACATACATACATACATACATACATACATACATACATACATACATACATACATACATACATACATACATACATACATACATACATACATACATACATACATACATACATACATACATACATACATACATACATACATACATACATACATACATACATACATACATACATACATACATACATACATACATACATACATACATACATACATACATACATACATACATACATACATACATACATACATACATACATACATACATACATACATACATACATACATACATACATACATACATACATACATACATACATACATACATACATACATACATACATACATACATACATACATACATACATACATACATACATACATACATACATACATACATACATACATACATACATACATACATACATACATACATACATACATACATACATACATACATACATACATACATACATACATACATACATACATACATACATACATACATACATACATACATACATACATACATACATACATACATACATACATACATACATACATACATACATACATACATACATACATACATACATACATACATACATACATACATACATACATACATACATACATACATACATACATACATACATACATACATACATACATACATACATACATACATACATACATACATACATACATACATACATACATACATACATACATACATACATACATACATACATACATACATACATACATACATACATACATACATACATACATACATACATACATACATACATACATACATACATACATACATACATACATACATACATACATACATACATACATACATACATACATACATACATACATACATACATACATACATACATACATACATACATACATACATACATACATACATACATACATACATACATACATACATACATACATACATACATACATACATACATACATACATACATACATACATACATACATACATACATACATACATACATACATACATACATACATACATACATACATACATACATACATACATACATACATACATACATACATACATACATACATACATACATACATACATACATACATACATACATACATACATACATACATACATACATACATACATACATACATACATACATACATACATACATACATACATACATACATACATACATACATACATACATACATACATACATACATACATACATACATACATACATACATACATACATACATACATACATACATACATACATACATACATACATACATACATACATACATACATACATACATACATACATACATACATACATACATACATACATACATACATACATACATACATACATACATACATACATACATACATACATACATACATACATACATACATACATACATACATACATACATACATACATACATACATACATACATACATACATACATACATACATACATACATACATACATACATACATACATACATACATACATACATACATACATACATACATACATACATACATACATACATCATATGCCTGTCACCGTCCAGTCTCTAGGGGAATGAAAACCGGGCTCTACAGGCAACAAACTCCGTTCATAGAAATCTAACTCATTTTTATTATTATGTTACATAACTGGCGAAGGAGTTTTCGCAAGCCAAAACCCTTGCAAGTTGCATCATAGGAGTTTTACAATAAACATGATTATCAAAAACAACTTATCAGCTATCTAACTAGCATAAACCCCTAAATACACTTGGGTCTAAACTATCAAGTCCCCTTAAGGTAAGCCCTGTTGCTTCCTCGAGCCAGTCCGGTCTCCTTTCCACACGTGTCGCAATCCGACACGGGTGGGAACTCCTCTGGTTTCTCGTGGACCCCGCAAATCGGCGGGCCCCCCCGTTCCCCGGGGCTGTGGACCACTACCGGTCCTTCGAAAGGTCTGGATTTTCGAGCCTTCAAGTGACTCGGTTTTTTCCCCTTAGCTGGAGTTCTATCCCTTTTCCTTATCTCTCACTTTTTTGTTGGTACCGCCCTTATGTGAGGCTGTGGACAGGATCCCCCCCCCCCCCTGTTTGAGGGTTTTTATATGGTAATTAGTTCGGTACAATTTTGTCACAGGGCACATAAAGTCGGGGTTTTGTATTTTGGGGATAGTAACTTGGCAACCTACAATCCATCAACAATCAGTATTCTCCCATACATCACTTCAAGGATTGCTGAAGAGGTCTCTCTTTCTATGTTCTTAAAATGCTTTTCTGACCAAATTCCCTGAGTTTCCCAGTTGTTTTTTCAAAACCCCGCCCTTCCCACGTATCCATATGATACCAAGATATAAAACTCAATCTGATGTTGGAATAAAAAAAAATTAGTAACGGTCAAAGTAATTGTTGTGTGAGTGAATGAGTGTATGATGTGTGTGTGTGTGTTTGGGGGTGTTGGGGTTTTGTGTT
>JACEFZ010026748.1:0-196594 GCA_014155875.1 Cepaea nemoralis
TGTTTAATTAGATAGCTGGAAGCTCATGTGGGATGCACGTTAAGCATAGAAGTAGATATTTAAGAAGTTAGATAACAGTTCAGGTAGGAAGCAGATTCAGCAAAGGAATCGATATTAGAAGTTAATGTACGAAGTAAGTTATGCGGGTAAGTAGATATTTAAGTAGATTGGTCGAAGGTCGCGTGGGATGTAAGTTAAGCATATAAATAGATATTTAAGATTATAGCTAACAATTCATAATGCGGTTGCTTATTTTCACATATAAACAAACATAAACAATCTGCGGAGGAGGAGGGGAAAAAAGGTGGGGAAGTTAAGAAGGTACGAAGATATTTAAGTAGATAACCAGAAGATCTTTTAGGAACTATCTTGCGAAAGTAACTAGATATTAAAGTTCATGTTAGAAGTTAAGCAGATAAGAAGGTATTTAGACAACTAGAAGCTAAACATGGAAGAATTGTAAGCAGAACAGTAGATATTTAAGTAAATAGGTAGCTACTTAGATGTTTGCAGTACTTAGATGTTTGCAGTACTTAGATGTTTGCAGTACTTAGATGTTTGCAGTACTTAGATGTTTGCAGTACTTAGATGAGATTTTTTAATGTTTATTTATATGTGAAAATAAGCAACCGCATACATAAAGCTGTAATTATATTGTTAGAATCGAGCGCACAGTAAACTTGTACTCACAAACACTGTTTCCAAATCTCCAGTCGACAAGGGCGTAGCTGACACTAACAGTTGGGAGGCACACCAGCAAGTACACAAGGTCCGCCGTTGCGATGTTCAAGAAATACAGATTCGTCCCTCGTCTCATAGCTCGGTAACGGACAACCGTGTAGACGAGCAAAGCATTGGCCACAAAACCAACAGAAAACATGAACAGGAGCAGCGCCAAGGCAACTGCCCGCTCTGCAGGCACAAGTTCAAGGTCTGATGTGTTATTCTTAATGATGTTATTGTCATTGTTATTTGTATCGTAATCATAGAAGTAACTGGAGAAACTCCAGTCCACACTGGACAAATTGAAAGCTTGGCCATCTTCGTCGTACAGAACCTGGTTCTTATAATCGCCTGCTTCCCAAGATGCTTCCGCTGAGGAGTGGCGAAGCTCCTGTGAGCTCAGTTCCACACCGGGCGTCTCTTCCAGTCCAGTATAACCAGAAATATCTGATTCCATAATCGTGCTGATTATTTTCTGAATATTGGAAATATTAACAGTTTGGTTCCCCAATCTTTAATTAGTCAAGATTATGAGCAAAGACTTAGCAATCAAATCCTCAAGTTTCACTACCGCAAACTAGAAAATTTCACGTGAAAGTTGCAAAGTGTTTACACATGTCACGTTTTCATGAACTGTTCACGCGGATTTAACTTTCTATTTATAAATAGCGCAAACATTTGCAGTAACAAGGAGAAGTTATAGCCAGACATTTAAAGTCCTATCTTTTAGTTGCCGGGCCCTTTGCCTCTCGTCTCTCATTGGTCTTCCCATATGTGGGCCCAATCCTGACCATCTGGTATGTTTTCTGAGGGCAGCGCCCAACTGTCCGTCAAATCATGTACCTGGGTTACAGATGGTGGGCTGGTTGGGGCGGAGACTGGCGCTGGAAGTCGGCCGGAGTCAACGACCAGGGCGGTGTCCTTCATTCGCTCTTCACTCTTGTCAGCGGGGATAAATGCTCCACACGAGAAACTATTTCTTATCCTAACACTGTCACAGCAATTTATCCTGTGGACTACCACAATCATGACAACAACCAGCACCACTATCACCACGACAACAACCAGCACCACTACTGTCAATATGACAACAACTACCACCACCACAGCAACAGCAGTAACTACTAGGAACTACTACTATTCACGTATTACTAACACAATAACAACAACAACTACTACTACTACTACTACTACTACTACTACTACTACTACTACTACTACTGCTGCTGTCACTACTACTACTACTACTACTGACGTACTACTAACACAACAACTACTACTACTACTATTGAAGTATTACTAACACAACAACAACTACTACTATTATTGACGTATTACTAACAAAACAACAACAACTACTACTACTATTTAAGTATTACTAACACAACAACTACTACTACTACTATTGACGTATTACTAACACAACAACAACAACTACAACTATTGAAGTATTACTAACACAACAACAACTACTACTACTACTCTCGACGTACTACTAACACAACAACAACAACTACTACTACTACTACTCTTGACGTGCTACTAACACAACAACAACTACTACTACTACTCTTGACGCACTACTAACACAACAACAACTACTACTACTACTCTTGACGTACTACTAACACAACAACAACAACTACTACTACTCTTGACGCACTACTAACACAACAACAACAACTAATACTACTACTCTTGACGTACTACTAACACAACAACAACTACTACTACTACTCTTGACGTACTACTAACACAACAACAGCTACTACTACTACTCTTGACGTACTACTAACACAACAACAACAACTAATACTACTACTCTTGACGTACTACTAACACAACAACAGCTACTACTACTACTCTTGACGTACTACTAACACAACAACAACAACTAATACTACTACTCTTGACGTACTACTAACACAACAACAACAACTACTACTACTCTTGACGCACTACTAACACAACAACAGCTACTACTACTACTCTTGACGTACTACTAACACAACAACAACAACTACTACTACTACTCTTGACGTACTACTAACACAACAACAACTACTACTACTACTCTTGACGTACTACTAACACAACAACAACAACTACTACTACTCTTGACGTACTACTAACACAACAACAACTACTACTACTACTCTTGACGTACTACTAACACAACAACAACAACAACTACTACTACTACTCTTGACGTACTACTAACACAACAACAACAACAACTACTACTACTCTTGACGTACTACTAACACAACAACAACAACAACTACTACTACTCTTGACGTACTACTAACACAACAACAACTACTACTACTACTACTCTTGACGTACTACTAACACAACAACAACAACAACTACTACTACTCTTGACGTACTACTAACACAACAACAACAACAACTACTACTACTCTTGACGTACTACTAACACAACAACAACAACAACTACTACTACTCTTGACGTACTACTAACACAACAACAACAACAACTACTACTACTACTCTTGACGTACTACTAACACAACAACAACAACAACTACTACTACTCTTGACGTACTACTAACACAACAACAACAACAACTACTACTACTCTTGACGTACTACTAACACAACAACAACAACAACTACTACTACTCTTGACGTACTACTAACACAACAACAACAACAACTACTACTACTCTTGACGTACTACTAACACAACAACAACAACAACTACTACTACTCTTGACGTACTACTAACACAACAACAACAACAACTACTACTACTCTTGACGTACTACTAACACAACAACTACTACTACTACTCTTGACGTACTACTAACACAACAACAACTACTACTCTTGACGTACTACTAACACAACAACAACAACAACAACTACTACTACTACTCTTGACGTACTACTAACACAACAACAACTACTACTACTACTCTTGACGTACTACTAACACAACAACAACAACAACTACTACTACTCTTGACGTACTACTAACACAACAACAACTACTACTACTCTTGACGTACTACTAACACAACAACAACAACTACTACTACTACTCTTGACGTACTACTAACACAACAACAACTACTACTACTACTCTTGACGCACTACTAACACAACAACAGCTACTACTACTACTCTTGACGTACTACTAACACAACAACAACAACTAATACTACTACTCTTGACGTACTACTAACACAACAACAGCTACTACTACTACTCTTGACGTACTACTAACACAACAACAACAACTACTACTCTTGACGTACTACTAACACAACAACAACAACTACTACTACTACTCTTGACGTACTACTAACACAACAACAACTACTACTACTACTCTTGACGTACTACTAACACAACAACAACTACTACTACTACTCTTGACGTACTACTAACACAACAACTACTACTACTACTACTCTTGACGTACTACTAACACAACAACAACAACTACTACTCTTGACGTACTACTAACACAACAACAACAACTACTACTACTCTTGACGTACTACTAACACAACAACAACTACTACTACTACTCTTGACGTACTACTAACACAACAACAACTACTACTACTACTCTTGACGTACTACTAACACAACAACAACAACAACTACTACTACTACTCTTGACGTACTACTAACACAACAACAACAACAACTACTACTACTACTCTTGACGTACTACTAACACAACAACAACAACAACTACTACTACTACTCTTGACGTACTACTAACACAACAACAACAACTACTACTACTCTTGACGTCCTACTAACACAACAACAACTACTACTACTACTCTTGACGTACTACTAACACAACAACAACAACAACTACTACTCTTGACGTACTACTAACACAACAACAACAACTACTACTACTACTACTCTTGACGTACTACTAACACAACAACAACAACAACTACTACTCTTGACGTACTACTAACACAACAACAACAACAACTACTACTCTTGACGCACTACTAACACAACAACAACAACAACTACTACTCTTGACGCACTACTAACACAACAACAACTACTACTACTACTACTCTTGACGTACTACTAACACAACAACAACTACTACTACTACTCTTGACGCACTACTAACACAACAACAACATCTACTACTACTACTCTTGACGCACTACTAACACAACAACAACAACTACTACTACTACTCTTGACGTACTACTAACACAACAACAACTACTACTCTTGACGTACTACTAACACAACAACAACAACAACTACTACTCTTGACGTACTACTAACACAACAACAACAACTACTACTACTACTCTTGACGCACTACTAACACAACAACAACAACAACTACTACTACTCTTGACGTACTACTAACACAACAACAACAACTACTACTACTACTCTTGACGTCCTACTAACACAACAACAACTACTACTACTACTCTTGACGTACTACTAACACAACAACAACAACAACTACTACTCTTGACGTACTACTAACACAACAACAACTACTACTACTACTCTTGACGCACTACTAACACAACAACAACAACTACTACTACTACTCTTGACGTACTACTAACACAACAACAACTACTACTACTACTCTTGACGTACTACTAACACAACAACAACAACAACTACTACTCTTGACGTACTACTAACACAACAACAACAACTACTACTACTACTCTTGACGCACTACTAACACAACAACAACAACAACTACTACTACTCTTGACGCACTACTAACACAACAACAACAACTACTACTACTACTCTTGACGTCCTACTAACACAACAACAACTACTACTACTACTCTTGACGTACTACTAACACAACAACAACAACTACTACTACTGCTACTACTACTAACACAACAATAATAATAACAACTACTACTACTAACTACTATTGATGTATTACTAACACAACAACAACAACTACTACTATTATTGACGTACTACTAACACAACAACTACTACTACTATTACTACAACTGCTACTACTACAACTACCACCAACACTACGACTACTACCACCACAAGTACTACTACTACTACTACTACTACGAATGTTACAGCTTTAATTAGCACCTTTGCTGAGTCAGTCGACAGACTACTACTACCATTACTACTACTACTACTACTACTACTACTACTACTACTACTACTACTACTACTACTACGAATGTTAACAGCTTTAATTAGCACCTTTGCTGAGTCATTCGACAGACTACTACTACCATTACTACTACTACTACTACTACTACTACTACTACTACGAATGTTAACAGCTTTAATTAGCACCTTTGCTGAGTCATTCGACAGACAGATGTGCAACTCAGTGAGTAGCCAGACATGTGGGCAGGTATTCAGGTAAGTAGGTAGAGAGGTATACACTCATTGAGTACACAGACAGGTATACACTCACTGAGGAGACAGACAGGTATACACTCACTGATGAGACAGACAGGTATACACTCACTGATGAGACAGACAGGTATACACTCACTGATGAGACAGACAGGTATACACTCACTGATGAGACAGACAGGTATACACTCATTGCGTAGACAGACAGCCATGCAGGCAGGTATTAGGGTAAGTAGGACCAGTTGTATCTGCTGAGTGGACATGTTGCAGTTGATGAATGTGTGAACAGCCGATAGACGGACAAACAGGCTGACTAACAAGCAGACATGTCCACAGAGATAGACAGTGAGATAACAGGAAAACAGACAGACAAACGGACAGGTAGGTAGGTAGGTAAGTAGGTAGGCAGACAGACAGACCGACCGACCAACAGACTGTCAGGTAGACAGAGAAACAGAGACAGACAGAAAATTTGCTAGGGATCAAGAAATAATGACACAAAGAACAGACAGACAATTTGCTAGGGATCAAGAAATAATGACACAAAGAACAGACAGACAATTTGCTAGGGATCAAGAAATAATGACACAAAGAACAGACAGACAATTTGCTAGGGATCAAGAAATAATGCCACAAAGAACAGACAGACAATTTGCTAGGGATCAAGAAATAATGACACAAAGAACAGACAGACAATTTGCTAGGGATCAAGAAATAATGACACAAAGAACAGACAGACAATTTGCTAGGGATCAAGAAATAATGACACAAAGAACAGACAGACAATTTGCTAGGGATCAAGAAATAATGCCACAAAGAACAATACAACTAAAGTAAGAGACGAGAACAGCAGAGAGGAGAACCCAGACGCACGGGTATTGTCATGTGTTTCTGCAGTAACAGCAATCTGTGGTTGCTGAACGCTGACCCCACAGCTCCAGGGTTGAATGACCGCGATGTGTCGATGGCAGCTTGACCCAGTGATGTGATCGGCGCCAGAAATGTCACTGACCTGGCCAGTCAGGGATGTGCGGACAGACGCTCTTGTATAATTAGATTACTGACAACTTCCGCTACGCTACAATGAAAAGGCGGGAGCAGAGGTTCTCACACTGCCATCACACGGGATACACAACCCAAGCCAGAAGTGATAATTAGCATGAGATGAGTGAGGGGTGGAAGAGCGAGATAATGGTTCTCATGTTGTCATCACGTGGGGGACACAGCGCATTCGAAAAGTGATAACGAGTTCATTTCTCATTCACTGCATCTTGTTCTTCTATTCGATGTTGTGTGACATTGGCGATCGTGTCTGTCGAAAACCTTCCGTCTCGTTTACTTGTTGTGTGTGTGGTGCGGGCCGATGTACTTCCATGTCATTAAGTCACTATTCCTTGGTCTTCTCTTGCCTCCCCCGGACTTCTCCACTGTCATGACATACTCCAGCTTATAACTTCTCATGACGTGTTCAAAGACTGTGGACTGCCTTTTTCTGATACGAGTAACCAGTTCTCTTTCACGATATCTTCCTTGCTCTTACTATCCGTCCACTGCGTTCTCATCCTCCTTCTATAGAACCACATCTCTGGAGCTTCCACATCATTCCTCACCGGTCTGCTAGTTGGGACGGGCGCGGGGAAATACCAGATCTCGTCTCTTGTCAAAGTGAGGGGAAGATTGGCCATCTATGCCTGTAACAATGTTGTCAGATCTAGCATCAGACAAGCCATGGACAGAGCTCTGAACCAACACCTCTCTAGTGGGAAGAACAGTTCTGTGCCAACTCACAAATAATGACATGAAATATGCCAGGCAATAAATCGTGCATATCTATTGTGTGTGTCTTCGTTATTCAAATTCATTACGGGAAAACATTGTTTTGATTTTCTGAAACGTCGCCTCCCATTATCAACTGTGAAACGATTGGGTGGATTATTCAAGCTGGTGTAAAATATCGGTACAGGATTGTCGATTGAGATTTCTTAAGGAGTGCCTAAGAACTGGAATATTTCCTCAACGGTACTTCATATCTCTGAGAGCCGACAGAATACGTCCAAGAAAAAACCTGAGACGACTGACAAAAAACCAGATAGAAGAAACCCAGTCCAAGCTGGCCAACTTGAAGCGCACACACAGTTCTGCCTACTACGTCACCCAAGAATTGAGCTTGTATGGCTACTTGAAGTTCACTCAATTCTGCACACCAAGTGTACAAGGTGAAAATCGCAGAGACTTCTCGCCTCAGCAAATCACTGAGTGCTGAAAAGATAACAACGTCAGTACTAGACAACCCAGAGAAGTATGTGAGGAACTTATCGTCATACGTACTCAACAACATTGAAACGGAGGCCCTTGCATGCGGATTAAAATTCTGCATAAAGCCCAAACACATCACACGTACTGAGTCGCAAGCATTGTTTGAAATGTTGTTTGATCAAGTCCCTAAGTTCTCACCTACTTCTACTGAGTCACACGATCACCAGTCATAGTTCACCATCTCACACGACCACCAGAGTCATAGTTCACCATCTCACACAATCACCAGTCATAGTTCACCATCTCACATGATAACCATAGTTCACCATCTCACATGATGACCATAGTTCACCATCTCAAATGATCACCAGTCATAGTTCACCATCTCACATGATTACCAGTCACAGTTCACCATCTCACATGATCACCAGTCATAGTTCACCATCTCACACAATCACCAGTCATAGTTCACCATCTCACATGATGACCATAGTTCACCATCTCAAACGATCACGTCACAGTTCACCATCTCACATGATCACCAAAGTCATAGTTCACCATCCCACATGATCACCAGTCATAGTTCACCATCTCAGATGACCATCATAGTTCACCATCTCAGATGATCACAAGTCATAGTTCACCATCTCAGATGATCACCAGTCATATTTCACCATCTCTGATGATCCCCAGTCATAGTTCACCATCTCAGTTGATCACCAGTCATAGTTCACCATCTCAGATGATCACCAGCCATAGTTAACCAGCTCACATGATCACCAGTCATAGTTCACCATCTCACATGATCACTAGTCATAGTTCAATGTATCACATGATCACGATCTCAGATGATCACTAGTCATAGTTCACCATACCACATGATCACCATCTTAGATGATCACCAGTCATAGTTCACCATTTCAGATGATCACCAGTCACAGTTCACCATCTCACATGATCACCAGTCATAATTCACTGTATCACATGATCACCAGTCATAGTTCACCATACCACATGATCACCATAGTTCACCATCTCAGATGATCACCAGTCATAGTTCACCATTTCAGATGATCACCAGTCACAGTTCACGATCCTCACACGATCACCAGTCATACATAGGTCACCATCTCACATCATCAGAAGTCACAGTTAAACCATCTCATATGATCACCATCTCACACGATCACCAGTCATAGTTACCATCTCACACTATCACCAGTCATAGATCACCATCTCACACGATCACCAGTCATAGTTCACCATCTCAAACAATTACCAGTCATAGTTCACCATCTCACACAATTATCAGTCATAGTTCACCATCTCACATGATCACCAGTCATAGTTCACCATCTCACATTATCACCAGTCACAGTTCACCATCTCACACTATCACCAGTCATAGTTCACCATCTCACATGATCACCAGTGATAGTTCACCATCTCACATCATAGATCACTATCTCAAACGATCACCAGTCATAGTTCACCATCTCACACAATTATCAGTCATAGTTCACCCTCTCAATTGATCAACATCTCACATGATCACAAGTCATAGATCACCATCTCACACAATCACCAGTCATAGTTCACCATCGCAATGATCACCAGACATAGTTCACCATCTCACTCACATGATCACCATAGTTCACCATCTCACACGATCACCAGTCATAGTTCACCATCTCACACAATTATCAGTCATAGTTCACCCTCTCAATTGATCACCATAGTTCACCATCTCACATGATCACCAGTCATAGTTCACCATCTCACATGATCACCAGTCACAGTTCATCATCTCACATGATCACCAAGGTCATAGTTCACCATCTCACATGATCACCAGTCATAGATCACCATCTCACACAATTATCAGTCATAGTTCACCCTCTCAATTGATCACCATCTCACATGATCACCAGTCATAGTTCACCATCTCACATGATCACCAGTCATTGTTAACCATCTCACATGATCCCCAGTATAGTTCATCATCTCACAAAATCACCAGTCATAGTTCACCGTCTCACATGATCACCAGTCACAGTTCACCATCTCACACAATTATCAGTCATAGTTCACCCTCTCAATTGATCACCATCTCACATGATCACCAGTCATAGTTAACCATCTCACATGATCCCCAGTCATAGTTCGTCATCTCACATGATCACCAGTCATAGTTCACCATCTCACTCACATGATCACCAGTCATAGTTCACCATCTCACACAATCACCAGTTATAGTTCACCATCTCACACAATTATCAGTCATAGTTCACCCTCTCAATTGATCACCAGTCATAGTTCACCGAGCCACATGATCACCATCTCACATGATCACCAGTCACAGTTCACTATATCATATGATCACCAGTCATAGTTCACCATCTCACACAATTATCAGTTATAGTTCACCCTCTCAATTGATCACCATCTCACATGATCACCAGTCATAGTTCACCATCTCACATGATCACCAGTCATAGTTCACCATCTCACACAATTATCAGTCATAGTTCACCCTCTCAATTGATCACATCTCACATGATCACCAGTCATAGTTCACCATCTCACCAGTCATAGTTCACCATCTCACCAGTCATAGTTCACCATCTCACATGATCACCAGTCATTGCTAACCATCTCACATGATCCCCAGTATAGTTCATCATCTCACAAAATCACCAGTCATAGTTCACCGTCTCACATGATCACCAGTCACAGTTCACCATCTCACACAATTATCAGTCATAGTTCACCTTCTCAATTGATCACCATCTCACATGATCACCAGTCATAGTTAACCATCTCACATGATCCCCAGTCATAGTTCGTCATCTCACACGATCACCAGTTATAGTTCACCATCTCACTCACATGATCACCATCTCACACGATCACCAGTCATAGTTCACCATCTCACACAATCACCAGTTATAGTTCACCATCTCACACAATTATCAGTCATAGTTCACCCTCTCAATTGATCACCATCTCACATGATCACCAGTCATAGTTCACCGAGTCACATGATCACCATCTCACATGATCACCTGTCACAGTTCACTATATCATATGATCACCAGTCATAGTTCACCATCTCACACAATTATCAGTCATAGTTCACCCTCTCAATTGATCACCATCTCACATGATCACCAGTCATAGTTCACCATCTCACATTATCCCCAGTCATAGTTCACCATCTCACACAATCACCATCTCACATGATCACCAGTCATAGCTCACCATCTCACACGATCACCAGCCATAGTTCACTATCTCACAAAATTATCAGTCATAGTTCACCCTCTCAATTGATAAACATCTCACATGATCACCAGTCATAGTTCACCATCTCACATGATCACCAGTCATAGTTCACCATCTCATACGATCACCAGTCATAGTTCATCATCTCACATGATCCCCAGTCATAGTTCACCATCTCACTCACATGATCACCATAGTTCACCATCTCAAATGATCACCAGTCATAGTTCACCATCTCACACAATCACCAGTCATAGTTCACCATCTCACTCACATGATCACCATAGTTCACCATCTCACACGATCACCAGTCATAGTTCACCATCTCACACAATTATCAGTCATAATTCACCCTCTTAATTGATCACCATCTCACACGATCACCAGTCATAGTTCACCATCTCACATGATCACCAGACATAGTTCACCATCTCACATGATCACCAGACATATTTCACCATCTCACATGATCACGTCATAGTTCACCATCTCACATGATCACCAGTCATAGTTCACCATCTCACATGATCACCAGACATAGTTCACCATCTCACATGATCGCCAGTCATAGTTCACCATCTCACATGATCACCAGACATATTTCACCATCTCACATGATCACCAGACATAGTTCACCATCTCACATGATCACCAGTCATAGTTCACCATCTCACATGATCACCAGTCATAGTTCACCATCTCACATGATCACCAGACATATTTCACCATCTCACATGATCACCTGACATAGTTCAACATATCACATGATCACCAGACATATTTCACCATCTCACATGATCACCAGTCATAGTTCACCATCTCACATGATCACCAGTCATAGTTCACCATCTCACACAATCACCAGACATAGTTCACCATCTCACACAATCACCAGTCATAGTTCACCATCTCACATGATCACCAGTCATAGTTCACCATCTCACATGATCACCAGTCATAGTTCATCATCTCACACAGTTATCAGTCATAGTTCAACCTCTCAATAGATCACCATCTCACACGATCACCAGTCATAGTTCACCATCTCACATGATCACCAGACAAAGTTCACCATCTCACATGATCACCAGTCACAGTTCATCATCTCACATGATCACCAGTCACAGTTCATCATCTCACATGATCACCATCTCACATGATCACCAGTCATAGTTCACCATCTCACATGATCACCAGTCATAGTTCTTCTTCTTCTTCTTCTTCGTTCATCCGGAGTTTTTTTTTTCCGGACGTGATTGCGTTGTGCCTGTTTACAGCAGAGCTGCGTTCTTGTGCCGTTAGGCCGACACATCTGACTTCTGCGGGCATTTGTTGACCGGGTTAACCTTCCCGGGGAGACATAGTTCACCATCTCACATGATCACCAGTCACAGTTCATCATCTCACATGATTACCAGTCACAGTTCATCATCTCACATGATCACCATCTCACATGATCACCAGTCACAGTTCACCATCTCACATGATCACCAGACATAGTTCACCATCTCACATGATCACCAGACATAGTTCACCATCTCACATGATCACCAGTCATAGTTCACCATCTCACATGATCACCAGACATAGTTCACCATCTCACATGATCACCAGACATAGTTCACCATCTCACATGATCACCAGTCATAGTTCACCATCTCACATGATCACCATCTCACATGATCAGCAGACATAGTTCACCATCTCACTTGATCACCAGACATAGTTCACCATCTCACATGATCACCAGACATAGTTCACCATCTCACATGATCACCAGTCACAGTTCACCATCTCACATGATCACCAGTCACAGTTCACCATCTCACATGATCACCAGACACAGTTCACCATCTCACATGATCACCAGACATAGTTCACCATCTCACTTGGTATCCATAGTTCACCATCTCACATGATCACCAGTCACAGTTCACCATCTCACATGATCACCAGTCATAGTTCACCATCTCACATGATCACCAGTCACAGTTCATCATCTCACATGATCACAGACATAGTTCACCATCTCACATGATCACCAGACACAGTTCACCATCTCACATGATCACCAGTCACAGTTCACCATCTCACATGATCACCAGTCACAGTTCACCATCTCACATGATCACCAGTCATAGTTCACCATCTCACATGATCACCAGTCACAGTTCACCATCTCACATGATCACCAGTCACAGTTCACCATCTCACATGATCTCCAGTCATAGTTCACCATCTCACATGGTATCCACAGTTCACCATCTCACATGATCACCAGTCATAGTTCACCATCTCACATGATCACCAGTCACAGTTCACCATCTCACATGGTATCCATAGTTCACCATCTCACATGATCACCAGTCATAGTTCACCATCTCACATGATCACCAGTCACAGTTCACCCTCTCACATGATCACCAATCATAGTTCACCATCTCACACAATCACTGTCATGGATCAGGACTTGAATAAGTGCCAACTGTGAAAACGTGTCCTTCCTGACTGTTCCCAATATGTAAATTCTATTGTTTCACAGTTGTCACAGACCTGATCTAGATGGATGTGGGTCTCTGTGTGAATGTCACGATTCATCAATTCATGGAACGAGGGTAACTAGGTTACAAGTATCTCAGAAGTCAGAGTGGGTTCGCCTGATGGCGAGGGACACTGGTAATAATGAAAGCTAATCCACATGTAAGCATCAGTCCAGTAGTGGCAACTACAGTAGTTTTTTTTTTTTTTTTTTAGCATATCCTTTTTTACAGGACTTAGCTGTCAACACCAGCATCTTTCAGCTGTATGTTGATCTCTTGGCAAGATTACGCTCAGTAGTTTGCCATTGCTTTCAGAGCAGCCGGCTCACATACCCCGTAAGTTACCCATGCGATTCGAACCACTGCTGATTTGAACCGTCATCACGTTACCTGACGAGAGTATACGAGATTACGGAGAAAAGTCATAACCTCTAAGCCACGAAGCCGGCAACTACAGTAGTAGCAGCACAGATATGATTACACGTGGGCTCAAAGCCAGCTAATGCAAACACAAACAACACATAAGAAAGACAACAACATAAAACAAAAACATCACAAAACAAAGAACATGAAACACACCAACAAACACAGACAGACATCAACATACAATACTAACAGATATGACACTCACAGTCAGACACCATCAAACACTGACAGACAGACATCAACACTCACAGTCTGACACCATCAGACACAGTCAGACAGACATCAACACTCACAGTCAGACACCATCAGACACTGACAGACAGACATCAACACTCACAGTCTGACACCATCAGACACTGACAGACAGACATCAACACTCACAGTCTGACACCATCAGACACTGACAGACAGACATCAACACTCAGTCAGACACCATCAGACACTGACAGACAGACACCAACACTCAGTCTGACACCATCAGACACTGACAGACAGACATCAACACTCACAGTCTGACACCATCAAACACTGACAGACAGACATCAACACTCACAGTCTGACACCATCAGACACAGTCAGACAGACATCAACACTCACAGTCTGACACCATCAAACACTGACAGACAGACATCAACACTCACAGTCTGACACCATCAAACACTGACAGACAGACATCAACACTCACAGTCTGACAGACAGACATCAACACTCACAGTCTGACACCATCAAACACTGACAGACAGACATCAACACTCACAGTCTGACACCATCAGACACTGACAGACAGACATCAACACTCACAGTCTGACACCATCAGACACTGACAGACAGACATCAACACTCAGTCAGACACCATCAGACACTGACAGACAGACATCAACACTCACAGTCTGACACCATCAAACACTGACAGACAGACATCAACACTCACAGTCTGACACCATCAAACACTGACAGACAGACATCAACACTCACAGTCTGAACATCAACACTGACAGAAGACATCAACACTCACAGTCTGACACCATCAAACACTGACAGACAGACATCAACACTCACAGTCTGACACCATCAGACACTGACAGACAGACATCAACACTCACAGTCTGACACCATCAAACACTGACAGACAGACATCAACACTCACAGTCTGACACCATCAAACACTGACAGACAGACATCAACACTCACAGTCTGACACTGACAGACAGACATCAACACTCACAGTCTGACACCATCAAACACTGACAGACAGACATCAACACTCACAGTCTGACACCATCAGACACTGACAGACAGACATCAACACTCACAGTCTGACACCATCAAACACTGACAGACAGACATCAACAATCACAGTCTGACACCATCAAACACTGACAGACAGACATCAACACTCACAGTCTGACACCATCAAACACTGACAGACAGACATCAACACTCACAGTCTGACACCATCAAACACTGACAGACAGACATCAACACTCACAGTCAGACACCATCAGACACTGACAGACAGACATCAACACTCACAGTCTGACACCATCAGACACTGACAGACAGACATCAACACTCACAGTCTGACACCATCAGACACTGACAGACAGACATCAACACTCACAGTCTGACACCATCAGACACTGACAGACAGACATCAACACTCACAGTCAGACACCATCAGACACTGACAGACAGACATCAACACTCACAGTCTGACACCATCAGACACTGACAGACACCAACACTCACAGTCTGACACCATCAGACACTGACAGACAGACATCAACACTCACAGTCTGACACCATCAAACACTGACAGACAGACACCAACACTCACAGTCTGACACCATCAGACACTGACAGACAGACATCCACAATCACAGTCTGACACCATCAAACACTGACAGACAGACATCAACACTCACAGTCTGACACCATCAGACACTGACAGACAGACATCAGACAATCACAGTCTGACACCATCAGACACTGACAGACAGACATCAGACACTCACAGTCAGACACCATCAGACACTGACAGACAGACACCAACACTCACAGTCTGACACCATCAAACACTGACAGACAGACACCAACACTCACAGTCAGACACCATCAGACACTGACAGGCAGACATCAACACTCACAGTCTGACACCATCAAACACTGACAGACAGACACCAACACTCACAGTCAGACACCATCAGACACTGACAGACAGACACCAACACTCACAGTCAGACACTGACAGGCAGACATCAGACACTCACAGTCAGACACCATCAAACACTGACAGACAGACATCAACACTCACAGTCTGACACCATCAACACTGACAGTACAGACAACCAACACTCACAGTCTGACACCATAAAACACTGACAGGCAGACACCAACACTCACAGTCTGACACCATCAAACACTGACAGACAGACATCAACAATCACAGTCTGACACCATCAGACACTGACAGACAGACCCAGAAAGAAATCAAACACAAGGCCAACCACTTGTACATGTTTACTGTCATGTTGACATTGAGACATTTGTCGCAACAAGTTGGCGATATTCTCATCCCAAGCCAGGACTGACATGGGAGAGTGTATAGGAGACCCCCCAGCCATACAACATCTGGACTGCTTCAACCTCTCTCTCTCACCTATTCTCTGCCCTCACTTGCTAATACTGATCAGTGTGAGTGAGATGTTAGGGAATACTGCGCCAGCTTGACCAGGCTTATTGTAAAAGTTGTTTGCAAGATAAATGAGTCTGGACGGAATGTGGCTGCTTTTGTGAACTCAAACATGCATATAGATATTGCTGAGATACATGCATTTGTATAGAGATTGATGGAATACATGCATTCATATAGTGATTGGTGGAATACATGCATTTGTATAGAGATGGGTGGAATATATGCAATTCATAGAGATGGGTGAAATACATGCATTCATACAGAGATGGGTTGAATACATGCATTTGGTATAGGATGGGTGTAATATATACATTCATATAGAGATGGATGGAATAGATGCATTCATATAAAGATGGGTGGAATACATGCATTCTAATAAAGATGGTGGAATACAATGCGTTCATACTGAGATGGACCCAATTGAAAGCATTAGAGATGTGATCAGACTAAACAGAACATATGTGGATGGAACAGACAGAATACAACATATGTGGATGGGAACAGATAGAACAGAACATATGTGGATGGGAACAGACAGAATACAACATATGTGGATGGGAACACATAGAACAGAACATATGTGGATGGGAACGGACAGAATACAACATATGTGGATGGGAACAGATAGAACAGAACATATGTGGATGGGAACAGACAGAATACAACATATGTGGATGGGAACAGATAGAACAGAACATATGTGGATGGGAACGGACAGAATACAACATATGTGGATGGGAACAGATAGAACAGAACATATGTGGATGGAACAGATAGAACAGAACATATGTGGATGGGAACGGACAGAATACAAAATATGTGGATGGGAACAGATAGAACAGAACATATGTGGATGGGAACAGACAAAATCAACATATGTGGATGGGAACAGATAGAACAGAACATATGTGGATGGGAACGGACAGAATACAACATATGTGGATGGGAAACAGATAGAACAACATATGTGGATGGGAACAGACAACATAACACAAGTGGAGGGAACAGACAGAACATAACACATACAGGGGAACAGACAGACAACACATACAGAGGGAACGACAGAACATAACACAAGTGGAGGGAACAGACAAAGCATAACACAAGTGGAGGGGCAGACAGAACAAACACATGTGGAGGAAAACAACATAACACAGTGAAGGAACAGACAGACACAACACATGTGGAGGGACAGACACATAACACAAGTGAGGAACAAACAGAACATAACACATTGAGGGACAGACAGACCACAACACTGTGAGGACAGCAGAAATACACAATGGGGAACAGACAGAAATCAACACTCAGTCAGACACCATCAGACACTGAAGACAGACACCAACACTCAGTCTGACACCATCAGACACTGACAGACAGACATAAACACTCACAGTCTGACACCATCAAACACTGACAGACAGACATCAACACTCACAGTCTGACACCATCAGACACAGTCAGACAGACATCAACACTCACAGTCTGACACCATCAAACACTGACAGACAGACATCAACACTCCCAGTCTGACACCATAAAAAACACTGACAGACAGACATCAACACTCACAGTCTGACAGACAGACATCAACACTCACAGTCTGACACCATCAAACACTGACAGACAGACATCAACACTCACAGTCTGACACATCAGACACTGACAGACAGACATCAACACTCACAGTCTGACACCATCAGACACTGACAGACAACATCAACACTCAGTCAGACACCATCAGACACTGACAGACAGACATCAACACTCACAGTCTGCCCACCATAAAAACACTGACAGACAGACAAAAAACACTCACAGTCTGACACATCAAACACTGACAGACAGACATCAACACTCACAGTCTGACAGACAGACATCAACACTCACAGTCTGACACCATCAAACACTGACAGACAGACATCAACACTCACAGTCTGACCCAAATCAGACACAGCAGACAGACATCAACACTCACAGTCTGACACCATCAAACACTGACAGACAGACATCAACACTCACAGCCCTGACCCCATCAAACACTGACAGACAGACATCAACACTCACAGTCTGACACTGACAGACAGACATCAACACTCACAGTCTGACACCATCAAACACTGACAGACGACATCAACACTCACAGTCTGACACCATCAGACACTGACAGACGAATCAACACTCACAGTCTGACACCATCAGACACTGACAGACAGACATCAACACTCACAGTCTGAAACCATCAAACACTGACAGACAGACATCAACACTCACAGTCTGACACCATCAGACACTGACAGACAGACATCAACACTCACAGTCAGACACCATCAAACACTGACAGACAGACATCAACACTCACAGTCAGACACCATCAGACACTGACAGACAGACATCAACACTCACAGTCTGACACCATCAGACACAGTCAGACAGACATCAACACTCACAGTCTGACACCATCAGACACTGACAGACAGACATCAACACTCACAGTCTGACACCATCAGACACTGACAGACAGACATCAACACTCACAGTCAGACACCATCAGACACTGACAGACAGACATCAACACTCACAGTCTGACACCATCAGACACTGACAGACATCAACACTCACAGTCAGACACCATCAGACACTGACAGACAGACATCAACACTCACAGTCAGACACCATCAAACACTGACAGACAGACATCAACACTCACAGTCTGACACCATCAGACACTGACAGACAGACATCAACAATCACAGTCTGACACCATCAAACACTGACAGACAGACATCAACACTCACAGTCTGACACTGACAGACAGACATCAACACTCACAGTCTGACACTGACAGACAGACATCAACACTCACAGTCTGACACTGACAGACAGACATCAACACTCACAGTCTGACACTGACAGACAGACATCAACACTCACAGTCTGACACTGACAGACAGACATCAACACTCACAGTCTGACACTGACAGACAGACATCAACACTCACAGTCTGACACCATCAGACACTGACAGACAGACACCAACACTCACAGTCAGACACCATCAGACACTGACAGACAGACATCAGACACTCACAGTCTGACACCATCAGACAGACACCAACACTCACAGTCAGACACCATCAAACACTGACAGACAGACACCAACACTCACAGTCAGACACCATCAGACACTGACAGGCAGACACCAACACTCACAGTCTGACACCATCAGACACTGACAGGCAGACATCAGACACTCACAGTCTGACACCATCAGACATTGACAGGCAGACATCAGACACTCACAGTCTGACACCATCAGACACTGACAGACAGACCCAGAAAGAAATCAAACACAAGGCCAACCACTTGTACATGTTTACTGTCATGTTGACATTGAGACATTTGTCGCAACAAGTTGGCGATATTCTCATCCCAAGCCAGGACTGACATGGGAGAGTGTATAGGAGACCCCCCAGCCATACAACATCTGGACTGCTTCAACCTCTCTCTCTCACCTATTCTCTGCCCTCACTTGCTAATACTGATCAGTGTGAGTGAGATGTTAGGGAATACTGCGCCAGCTTGACCAGGCTTATTGTAAAAGTTGTTTGCAAGATAAATGAGTCTGGACGGAATGTGGCTGCTTTTGTGAACTCAAACATGCATATAGATATTGCTGAGATACATGCATTTGTATAGAGATTGATGGAATACATGCATTCATATAGTGATTGGTGGAATACATGCATTTGTATAGAGATGGGTGGAATATATGCATTCATAGAGATGGGTGAAATACATGCATTCATACAGAGATGGGTTGAATACATGCATTTGTATAGAGATGGGTGGAATATATACATTCATATAGAGATGGATGGAATAGATGCATTCATATAAAGATGGGTGGAATACATGCATTCATATAAAGATGGTGGAATACATGCGTTCATACTGAGATGGACCCAATTGAAGCATTAGAGATGTGATCAGACTAAACAGAACATATGTGGATGGGAACAGACAGAATACAACATATGTGGATGGGAACAGATAGAACAGAACATATGTGGATGGGAACAGACAGAATACAACATATGTGGATGGGAACACATAGAACAGAACATATGTGGATGGGAACGGACAGAATACAACATATGTGGATGGGAACAGATAGAACAGAACATATGTGGATGGGAACAGACAGAATACAACATATGTGGATGGGAACAGATAGAACAGAACATATGTGGATGGGAACGGACAGAATACAACATATGTGGATGGGAACAGATAGAACAGAACATATGTGGATGGGAACAGATAGAACAGAACATATGTGGATGGGAACGGACAGAATACAACATATGTGGATGGGAACAGATAGAACAGAACATATGTGGATGGGAACAGACAAAATACAACATATGTGGATGGGAACAGATAGAACAGAACATATGTGGATGGGAACGGACAGAATACAACATATGTGGATGGGAACAGATAGAACAGAACATATGTGGATGGGAACAGACAACATAACACAAGTGGAGGGAACAGACAGAACATAACACATACAGAGGGAACAGACAGAACATAACACATACAGAGGGAACAGACAGAACATAACACAAGTGGAGGGAACAGACAAAGCATAACACAAGTGGAGGGAGCAGACAGAACACAACACATGTGGAGGGAACAGACAACATAACACAAGTGAAGGGAACAGACAGAACACAACACATGTGGAGGGAACAGACAACATAACACAAGTGAAGGGAACAAACAGAACATAACACATGTGGAGGGAACAGACAGACCACAACACTTGTGGAGGGAACAGACAGAACATAACACAAGTGGAGGGAACAGACAGAACATACCACAAGTGGAGGGAACAGACAGAACATAACACAAGTGGAGGGAACAGACAGAACACAACACAAGTGGAGGGAACAGACAGAACACAACACTTGTGGAGGGAACAGACAGACCACAACACTTGTGGAGGGAACAGACAGAACAGAACATATGTGGATGGGAATTTGTATCCTTTGTACACCTTCAAACATGACCATGAATATATTGACAGAAAGCAATGGTCAACCTGAGGGAGTTGACATCATCATCAAGTCTATCCTCACATGCAGCCCGGGTGGAGGGAATGAGGCTGGGGGACCAGATACAAAGCTATATGGACGGATTGAGGCTGACACCCATGGGTTAGCACAAAATTAACAACATGAGAAATAAATACACAACTATTTACACAGAAATGGTTGAAGTTCCTCCTGGCACAAGCAATACTGAGTGCAAGGAATGGCAGTGAAACATCAGCTGGTATGACACAAAATGTATATGCTGCTGACATGCAATAACAACATACATACGGTCAGACTGCAGACCTACAGCTGGGGATAGCAACTGATCTCACAGCTCGACTGGAAGACCAGACACATTTGGCACAGCTGTCCACTATAAATACTGTTGGATATTCAAATCTACACCAAACTGCTGGATATTCAAATCTATATCAATTGCAGGATATGCACACTTATACCGAATATTGGATATCCAGACTTATACCGAATGTTGGACATCCAGACTTATACCAAATCTTGGATATCTACTTATACTGAAAGTTGGATATCCACATCTATATAGATTGTTGCATGTCTAAAAGACTGTTGAATATTCAAATCTATACTGTTGAGAATCCAAACTTATACTGGATGTTGGATATCCACACTTCTATGAACTGTTGGATATACAAATCTACACTTGGACAACCACCTTTAATTTGTCTAATTCTTGGACATGTATATTTATACTAGTTGTTGGACACCAAGATCAACACAGATTGTTGCATGTCTAAAAAGACTGTTAGATATTCAAATCTATACCAACTGTTGGATATTCAAATTTATATCAACTGTTGGATATTCAAATTTATACCAACTGTTGGATATTCAAATTTATACCAACTGTTGGATATTCAAATTTATACCAACTGTTGGATATTAAAATCTATACCAACTGTTGGATATTAAAATCTACCAAGTATCAATTAAACATTGTTAAATCTATTCAGCACACGAAAACAAAATCGCTGACAAAAATTAACAGCTAGTCTATGAAAAGTCCATCTACAAAGAAGTGTAAATTTCCATGCTCTCACAGTAACAAACACCCATTTCATGATCAATGTGAAATAGACCCCAGTCCCTCAACAAGTCTTTCATTATGTCCCAGTGCCATGCTGGCATTAAACAGTTTTGAAACATAGCAAATAGAATTAAAAGAGTTTGTACATGAGAAGTATCAAAGACTTGTTATCATTATTATTATTATTTAAAATATAGAGTTATAAATACGAAGGCACAAATGTCGATGTTCCATATCTCCTTAGCTCTGACAGCTGAAAACATATTTACGAATACATTTCATGTTTGTGCCAACTCTCCCGTAGATTTGTACACATGCGCACACTCCTCGTTCATGTACGTTCTGCCGCTACCATACTGGGCCCCATCCCACTTCATAAGTACGATGATAATTTGTAAAATGTACGTAGAAATCTCTCTGAAACTAGCCTAGGGCAATATGATGGATGTTAGGTGCAGAGTCCTGCCTATAGTTGACTAAACAATGAAGTCCCTTTTTCATTTCTTTCTGAAGCATTTCATGGGAGCGTAACTGTTCTCGGATTTCACACACCCTGGAATGACAGAATCAACAGGTGAGTTACCAGGTGAGAATGTGATGTGTGGTTTATGTTCTGAAGTCTTTCAGTGACAGAAGATCTGACAGCAAATGTCCCGTGGGCACCTTCAGTTAGTTGCACCTCCGTTACAGGACATCACAATCAACCCCAGCATGTATTGAGTAGTTGGCCATTAGAGGTCAACTAGGCCCCATGGATAGGAGCATTTGCTCTTAAACTTCCAGTGTGTTGATAGCGAGGTCGTGGGGTCATTTCCTATACCAGTCAGCTGGACTTCAATGGTGAATTCTGGTTCAGAACGCAATGGCAAACTACTGAATGTAACACTGACTAGTAAATCGACCTGGGGTTGGGGTTGATTGCAACATCCTACAAAGGAGATTCAACATTTTTTTTAAAGTTTGCTATTGCTTTTTGAATGCCAACGCTCATTCCACTGTGGGTAATCAACACAAAGTGATCTGCCCATAAACAGCCACTGGTTGAGTATGAACCCAGTGTGTCAGAGTTGTGAAAACGCATTCAATACCCGGTAAGAGGGACATCTTAACCACGATACAACAGGCACAAGTGTTTCGCAACATATACTTCCAGGTTAGAATATCTAGCCAGATTTCTGTAGTATACTCAGGCCAATAAACAAAGATATTTTACTAGGTTCACACAGACACTAGCTGGTCACACGTGGTGAGCTTTCTGAGACAGAACAAGAGTTAAAGACACAGGTGTATTATTTCTTACTAAAGCAGAATGTGTGGTTCTGAAGACAGTGAGAAAATGTACTTCATTAAAAAACTTCATTATGTAAGCATACATCATACAACCACTCACCGTACAAAGATAATCACACAATCAAACATCATATAAACATCAATCGCATAACCATATTCCATACAAACATACATCATACAACGACACATTATACAGGCATCTCACGCAGACATACACACAACAATACAGAATACAAACATCACACAAACACACATGATACAGGCATCTTGTGCAGACATACACACAACCACGCAGCATACAAACATACATCACACAACGACAGATACAGGCATCTCATGCAGACATACACACAACCACACACTATACAAGCATACATCACACAACCACACACTATACAAGCATACATCACACAACCACACACTATACAAGCATACATCACACAACCACTCACTATACAAACATACATCACACAACCACACACTATACAAACATACATCACACAACCACACACTATACAAACATACATCACACAACCACACACTATACAAACATACATCACACAACCACACATGATACAGGCATCTTGTGCAGACATACACACAACCACACACTATACAAGCATACATCACACAACCACACACTATACAAGCATACATCACACAACCACTCACTATACAAACATACATCACACAACCACACACTATACAAACATACATCACACAACCACACACTATACAAACATACATCACACAACCACACACTATACAAACATACATCACACAACCACACACTATACAAGCATACATCACACAACCACTCACTATACAAACATACATCACACAACCACACACTATACAAGCATACATCACACAACCACACACTATACAAGCATACATCACACAACCAGACACTATACAAACATACATCACACAACCACACACTATACAAACATACATCACACAACCACACACTATACAAGCATACATCACACAACCACACACTATACAAACATACATCACACAACCACACACTATACAAGCATACATCACACAACCACTCACTATACAAGCATACATCACACAACCACTCACTATACAAGCATACATCACACAACCACACACTATACAAACATACATCACACAACCACACATGATACAGGCATCTTGTGCAGACATACACACAACCACACACTATACAAGCATACATCACACAACCACACATGATACAGGCATCTTGTGCAGACATACACACAACCACACACTATACAAGCATACATCACACAACCACACACTATACAAGCATACATCACACAACCACACACTATACAAGCATACATCACACAACCACTCACTATACAAACATACATCACACAACCACACACTATACAAACATACATCACACAACCACACACTATACAAACATACATCACACAACCACACACTATACAAACATACATCACACAACCACACATGATACAGGCATCTTGTGCAGACATACACACAACTATTGTAACAGAGTAGCTTAGGAGTAAAGAGTTAAGGAATGCTGCGCATTCCTTGACTAGTGGGAAAACCATAGCTAGTGAACGTGTGTGCACGAATGAAGAAGTGTATCTAGGCTGGGACACACGTCACTTGGGGGCCAGCTAGCAAGAAAGTAGGAACATGTAAACATCGGGATTTGAGCCTACCATCATTGTGCTGTAGTTGAACGATTCGACTAATAAAGAATGTTCTAAACAACGGAGTCTTGTGTGCTGTACGATCACGTGCCTACTAACCTGTGTATAACACCTCTACACTATAATACAGGTTGATTTGGTGCCTTTGAACTTACGAAACATGGGATGTTGAGGAGAGAGTTACCGCCATGGAAGATTGTTGTGTCTGGGCGTCTGGAGAAGGAAGTTTTTAAGTAAATAATAATAAGAAATGCAACAGCTAAAAGCCCGCCCAGGGGTAGTTGTTGTGGGTTCTCAGTGTATTTCTGTTTAAAAAGGAGATCGATTTCTCAGGACAGCTCAGAAGGTTTGATTGATAAACTTATTTTTTTGAAAGACTGATGTTTTTATCTGATAAATAGTATGAAATAATTTGAGCACTGACCAACCCTAATGGTATATTGAGATCAAGTAATGCCGGTTTGCATCAAAAATTAGTACAAAAGCTGATAAGAATGAACTCGCTGATTGCATGTTATAACAACTTGTGAAATCTTGAGGTACCAGAAATGATTTAATTTCAACAGAACGATAACCTGCTCCAAATAAAACTCCAAGTAAAACAAAGAATGGTGAAAATTATGAGTTTTAACTCATTGGACTGTTGAAGGTGAAGTCAAGGTTATGTTGCAAATTCCATAGTTATTGAGTCGAGATCCTCAATATTCTCAACAGTTACTTCACTTAAATGAAAGCATTGATGAAAATTATCTCAAGTCAAAATTTGGTATACTCAATTTAAACTGACAGTTGTTGAAATGCCACGTAACAAATAAGAGAGTGGATAGCGTCAGGTTTAAATCCAATTGTTGTTGAATGAATCATTTTTACTCTGAAACGTATGAAAATGCCAGATTGCTGTTGGAAAGTAATTTTTGCTGAAACCATGAGCAGTTGTCGGTTGCGTGAAGGTGACCTTGCTTGACGGAAATTAAAGTCCAACGCATACAGTTAATCGAGCAAATAATCAAGCAGTCTTATAGCGAGCGTTATATCGAGCACAATCAACGTCAGGAAAATAACTGGAAAGAACTGACTTCGACTTCGATTAAATTAAGAAATCCAGAGGCTCTTCTTTGTTCTGCTCATTTCAACGGTGTCGATTAGAGTCCTTGTTTTTGTGGTGTTGGTATTTCGGCATCAGGATTTCAGTTAAATTCTTTTATTAGGATTCGGGATTGCAACAGAAAATTTTCTTCGTCAGGATCTTCGATTGGACTCTTTAGTTAGTATAGTTAGATAATATTAGAGTAATTAATTGAACAGATTATATATTGTTGCTGAATTTGAAATTAATATTGTTTGAAATATTTGTATATTGCTTGATAATTTCCAGTACAGATTTTAGGATGCAACCCCAAGATTTTTCACAGGTACTGACTGGAGTTGGCGGGGCAATAGCAAGGTTGGATGCAGTGTTAAGACAACAAAATGTAAGCAGTGATGTTGAAAGATTTAGTGGTCAGGCAAACCAGTTTAAAAAATGGGTCATTTCTATTGAGAAACATGCGTATTTAGTAAACGCTACAGATGAGGAGAAAAAGAATTTGGCATACAGAACAAGTACAAGTCCAGTTTCTGACCATATAAGAAGAAAACTAGAAGCAGCAGGAGGTGAAACCTGGGAAGAATTTAAAGATGATCTCGCAAGAAAATATGCTGAAATTACTGATCCACAACACGCATTCTCAGTATTGCGACAGACTAGACAAAACACTACAGAAAGTGTTCAGCTGTACAGTGACAGGTTAATTAATTTAGCTGAAGAGTCATTTTTAGGACAGAATGTACGAGCTGAAGAAGTAGAACGGATGTTAGTAGGGATTTTTGTTGATGGGATTAGGTCAGATGGATTGAAATTTAAATTATTAAGAGAGAATCCTGCAAGATTGTCACAAGCGGTAGATATCGCTATACAAGAGGAAAGCTTGAGGAGAAGGTTTAGATTAAGAGTAGGACGAGAGTTAGGTAGTAGTTCGGAAGATAGAATTGAAGAACCTATGGAAGTAGGACAGTATAGACATGGATGGAGAGGAAGACGAGGAGAAATACAGATGGTACAAAGAAACGATAACATATATAATCAAAGTAGAGGAGGACAAGTGAGAAATACTGTAAGAAACATGGAAGGTAACACAAATAACTCGAATGTGGTTTGTTGGGGATGTCACCAACGTGGGCACATTTTTCGCTTCTGTGGTAACAGACGTGTCCCATCGAATACACAAAATAATAGAGGTGTTCAGACGAGTACACAGAATAGAACTGCAAATGGCAGACCAGCAAATGGGAATTATGGAGAAATGCAAAGAAATTTTAGAAGATCAGGAAATCAGGGAAATTGGCATCCCGCTTACTGAATAGGATCGGCAGTAAGAGGGAAGATAGTAAGATCCAAAAGGGGCATCAATGTATAAAAAACCCAAAGGATGAGTATAATAGGACATTTAGAAATAAAAAACAAGCAGAGATAACACAATTGTCATTAAATATGGTGGATCCAAGCTCATGTATAGTACAGATAGGAAAATATAAAGTTAGAACATTAGTTGATTCGGGAGCACAAGTTAGCGTGATTAAAGAAGCATTTTTATATCGAATGTTAAGAAATTGTAAAATATTTAGAATTCAGGAGAATCTTCATTCGGTAACGGGACAAAAATTAGAAGTGCTAGGACAAACGATGATAAATTTTAAATTAGGAGGGATAAATGTCAGGCATAGGTTCCATGTGGTCAAAGATTTAAATAGGAATATGATATTGGGTAGAGATTTTTTATTGAAAAATGGGGTGAGACTTTTATTTGATTTACATAAATTAAAATTCCAAGATGTTTACGTAGATTTAGAAGAAGATATGCATGTGTCGACACTAGTTAGAGTTAAAACGACCATGAATTTAAAACCACAGTCAGTTAATTTGATACAAGCAAAGCTGAAGAGAAACCCGTATTATGTAGCAGGAAACATAGTCAGAATCACTGAATTGCAAAAGGAAATAATAGATGAGCCAGGTTTAGAAGTTCCGGATGGAATAATAGAATTGGATAAAAGTTTAACATTTCCAGTGATGGTTATTAATAACACAGGTAGAGAAATTAAATTATACAGAGGATGTGTAATAGCCAAGCTAGAACATAACGTTAGCGACATATTGGCAACAGATAGAGTAAATATGGCAGGCATAAGTTATTCAGAAACCTCTAGTGAAAGAATTAATAACAGACGCGGATGCAGAAGAAAAGGGAACGTAAGAATGGATGAATTGATCCATCCATCTAGAAGAAATACAGCACAAATACATTCACTAGACAAAGTAACAAGAGAACAAGAATTGTTAGCACAATTAAAAACTCCGCCAGAAAATAAGGAAGTATTAGAACAACTTATAAAACAAAATCAGGATGTGTTTGCAATTAATGATTTAGAATTGGGTAAGACAAAAACAGTTACAATGGAAATAGATACGGGAGACCATCCACCAATTAGTTTAAAACCATATAGAACTCCATTAAGAAATAGAGAAGTCGTAGAAAAGGCAATAGAAGATATGTTGAAAGCAGGCATAATAACCAGATCAAAATCAGAATGGTCATCTCCGGTGGTAATCGTAGCCAAATCTGATGGTTCGAACAGGTTCTGTTGTGACTACAGGGCGTTGAATAAAATTACTAAGAATGTAGCGTACCCATTGCCGGTGATTGATGATATTTTTGGGGTTACTTAATGGCTCCACATTTTTCACAACACTAGACGCTAGATCAGGATTTTGGTGTATACCGATGTCAAAGGATGCTCAAAATAAGAGTGCTTTCTGTACTCATATGGGTTCGTACGAATTTCTACGTATGCCATTCGGTCTGAAAAATGCACCGTCTCACTATATGTTCTTAATAAATGAAGTACTAGACGGTATGCAAAATTTTGCCCTAGCATATATTGATGACATATTGATATTTACAAAAGGAAATGTAGAGAATCATTTGAAACATATTAGACTAGTATTTGACAGATTAAGAAGGCATGACGTTAAATTAAAGCTTAGTAAGTGCCAGTTTTAAAGACAGAAACAAAATATTTAGGCTATATAATAAATAGGGAAGGTATTAAACCAGACCAGGACAAGATAAAGGTTATTAAAGAGTTACCTGCTCCCACTAATGTTAAGGAAGTGCGTGCATTTATAGGAACGTGTGCGTATTATCGGAGGTTTGTACCAGCGTTTTCAAGGATAGCAATACCTATTACGAATTTAACGGGTAAATACGCTAGATTTAAGTGGGATGATGAGTGTCAAAAAGCGTTCGAACTTTTAAAAGATAGCTTAACAGTGGTACCATTATTGACACATCCAGACCTGAATAAACAGCTAATACTATACACAGATGCTTCAGACAACGCAATAGGAGCATGTTTAGTTCAACCATATGAAGGAGAAGAATCTGGAATACCAGGGGTTAAAAATGAAAGACCAATCTATTTCTTGTCTCATAAACTCAGCAAGACTCAAAAGAAATGGCCGATTATTGAGAAAGAAGCATATGCTATACACTACGCTCTTCAAAAATTAAATTACTACTTACATAACGCCAATTTCATTATTAGAACTGACCACATGCCATTAAAGTCGATATTAGAAGCACCAATACAAAATAGGAAAATACAAACGTGGGCATTGAATTTACAGGGGTACAATGCTAAGGTTGAATATGTTTCAGGGAAACATAATACATGCGCCGATCTTTTGTCTAGGATTCCATATACACAGTCATCAGGAAACACGGAAGATGAAGCTGAACCAGAGATAGACGATCGAAACTGGCAAGTAAATATATTAGATTCTGCCATAATAAATAGGGAAGATTTTGAGAGTTTACCATCGGATCAAGAGTCTGAACCTAGAACAGAAGACCCACATTTAGAACAGTTTGATATGAAAACAGAACAAGAATTAGATCCAAAAATAGTACAAATAAAAAGAAAACTGAAAGAAACAGGGGAAAATAGTTTTAAAGAAAGTTTGTAGAGTTACAAGAAGACAATCAATTATATTATATCAGTGAAAAAGGTGAAGGAGTAAGAAAATATATTCCGAAACATTTAGAACAAGAAGTCTTAAAGGCATATCACGATAATAATGGTCATTTTGGACGAGATAAGTTAGTGAAGGCTATTAGCAGTAAATATTACTGGCCGAATTTATTCAAAAGCGTATATGAATATGTTGAAGCATGTGAAAAGTGTAGGTTAAGAAACATGAAGATAATTAAATGTCCTTTACAAGATACCGATATTCCTCAATTTCCAATGCAGAAAGTAAGTTTGGATATTTCAGGTCCTCATCCAAAAACATTATCGGGAAATGTATACCTACTACATATAGTTGATTCATATAGTCTCTGGCCAGAAGTTTATCCAATTCCAGACAAGAGTGCTGATTCGGTTATAAATATGCTTTTACAAGAATTTATACCAAGGTTTGGGTGTCCACAAATAATACTTACAGACAATGGGAAAGAATTTGTAAATAGAAAGTTTGAAAAATTGGTAAAAGATTTGAATATAAAACACATTAGGACTTCATATTACAGACCAACTTCTAATGCTAAAAATGAGAGACAACATAGAACACTATACAATATTCTAGCGAAAAATGTAGAAGAACATGATATGGATTGGGATCTTTATTTGGGGATAGCATTAGAGGCGATACGTACACACGAAAATGAAGGAACAGGTTTCTCACCATTTTACTTAGTATATGGGAGAGAACCAATATTGCCAATTGATAATTTATTAAAGCCTAGGAGAAAATATCTGGGGGAAGATTTTCAGGAAACAAGGTTGCAAGAAATGCATAAAGCACATGTACGTTTAAGAAATAATATAATTAAGGCTAGAGAAAGACAGAAGAAATACGCAAATAAAAATGCACACTTACAAGAGTTCAACATAGGTGATAGGGTGTATTACAAAAAACATAGAAAAAACTCTAAGTTTGATGCTCATTGGGTCCCGGGATATTATATTTTAGAAAAAAAGGGTCCAGTGTCATATACTATTAAGAATCAAATTTCAGGGCATGTTGCACGTTCACATGTAGAGCACTTAAGGCGGGATAATGAGGAAAGGGATGCAGAGAATAGTAATAATAATTATTGTTCCGAAGAAATATTGTCAGGTGGACAGATGGTCAGACAATCGGTATATCCAATACCTATAGAGAATGGGAAACAAGTGACAACAGCATCTACTACAGCTGAACAAGAAGAAACGGTACCAAAAACAGTCATGACAGAGGAAAATAACATGTATGACGATTATATTAGTGAGGAATCAGTCAAGGAAAATATAGAACCACCATTTATGAATACAAGACAGGCAGTAAAAAGAAAGTTGGATAGACAGAAAGAAAAAGAAATTAAGAGGCAAAGGAAACTTAGAGTGAATTCTTCAAGTGGTGAAGATATGCCGCCATTTGAAAATTTGTTGAGACGGCAAGACAGGAAAATTAGATTGGATTTAGAAAGGAAGAAATTAGCGGTTGCTAGTAATGGTTATACAGATGGGGAACAAGAGATGGATGAAAAGTCAGAAACTGATGAAGAAGCTGATATGAAAGATGTTAGCTCTCCTCGGGAGGATAGCGACATTGATGTAGATATTGCACTTATCGAAAAAAATTTGAAGTTATTAAGAAAATGGAGAAAAGGTAGATAAATAGCGTGGTGGAATATTCTGCAGATGGCAGATAGAAGAAGAAGTTAGACACAATATTTTTGTGTTTACAAAGAAGGTATTATTATTGGTATATGTTTTATGATCAGGTTGGTTTTTAAGTTATATATGTTTGATTAATGTGTGGGGATAAAAATGATGTCAAAGAATGAGGGGATTGATATGGTTTAGTCAATTGTTTGAACTTCAATTGCGCTTTATGAAATGAATAAGTTGACTTAGCTGCTTATGTTTACAAAACTTTGGTTTTATTGAGTTAACCTGAGTGTGTTTAAATGATTATTAGTTTGACGTTCAGTTAGAAGAAATATGAAGTCTTGTTTTTTTTTGGAAACAAATGACTTAAAGTAGTTGAGTCGTTCGCAATGTAAATGATTGGATTAAAAATAGGAGCTGGGTTGAACAGCGTTAAATGGGAGAATATGGGGGGAATGCCAGCTTGAGTTTTGGCATTTAAATAAATAGATATTGGAAGAAGAAGACTGTACTTAACAGTGTATATAATTTGGAGTTTTTTTTTGAAATTGACGAGGTGAATAATACAAAAGCTGGTAGTTTTGGATTAACATATTTTTTTGATAATAACAATTATTATTGACGGAAACTGAAGATAAATTTTGAAACTTTATTTTTATAAAGTTTTGAGAATGTATGGGAAGAGAAAGGTGATTACTTCTTACTTTCTTACTTTTTCCTTACTTTTATTATTTTTAGGTGCGCACCTACCAAATCTACCTACCAAATCTACCTACCAAATCTAACTACCCAATCTAACTATTTTTTCTGTCTATCCTAGAATAGTGAGAATGTGAGAATGAATAAGTGAGAAATAAAGGATAAGGGGGAATATCTTCAGTTTTGTCAATCATAATTTAGATGGTTAAATTTTAAAAGCGGTTCGCTTATGGAGAGTTTTGTAGGGAGTTTTCTAGAGAACTTTATGGAGAGTTTTGTAGCGAGTTTTCTAGAGAACTTTATGGAGAGTTTTGTAGAGAGTTTTCTGGAGAACTTTATAACGAGTTTTGTAGAGAGTTTCGGTATTATTGTCTCTGGTTAGCAATTGGCTATGATGAGATAGGGGAATGAGAATTGAGTTAAGAATTATATGGAATTGTTGTTATTGAATAGAGATGTATAGTTAAGGGGGTTAAGAGTTGGGGTTGAGATTTTTTCAGGGAAAAATTCTCCTTGAAGAAGGGGAGGTATTGTAACAGAGTAGCTTAGGAGTAAAGAGTTAAGGAATGCTGCGCATTCCTTGACTAGTGGGAAAACCATAGCTAGTGAACGTGTGTGCACGAATGAAGAAGTGTATCTAGGCTGGGACACACGTCACTTGGGGGCCAGCTAGCAAGAAAGTAGGAACATGTAAACATCAGGATTTGAGCCTACCATCATTGTGCTGTAGTTGAACGATTCGACTAATAAAGAATGTTCTAAACAACGGAGTCTTGTGTGCTGTACGATCACGTGCCTACTAACCTGTGTATAACACCTCTACACTATAATACCACACACTATACAAGCATACATCACACAACCACACACTATACAAGCATACATCACACAACCACTCACTATACAAACATACATCACACAACCACACACTATACAAATATACATCACACAACCACACACTATACAAACATACATCACACAACCACACACTATACAAACATACATCACACAACCACACACTATACAAGCATACATCACACAACCACTCACTATACAAACATACATCACACAACCACACACTATACAAGCATACATCACACAACCAGACACTATACAAGCATACATCACACAACCAGACACTATACAAACATACATCACACAACCACACACTATACAAACATACATCACACAACCACACACTATACAAGCATACATCACACAACCACACACTATACAAACATACATCACACAACCACACACTATACAAGCATACATCACACAACCACTCACTATACAAGCATACATCACACAACCACTCACTATACAAGCATACATCACACAACCACACACTATACAAACATACATCACACAACCACACATGATACAGGCATCTTGTGCAGACATACACACAACCACACACTATACAAGCATACATCACACAACCACACATGATACAGGCATCTTGTGCAGACATACACACAACCACACACTACACAAACATACATCAACAACCACACATGATACAGGCATCTTGTGCAGACATACACACAACCACACACTATACAAGCATACATCACACAACCACACACTATACAAGCATACATCACACAACCACTCACTATACAAACATACATCACACAACCACACACTATACAAGCATACATCACACAACCACACACTATACAAGCATACATCACACAACCAGACACTATACAAACATACATCACACAATCACACACTATACAAGCATACATCACACAACCACACACTATACAAGCATACATCACACAACCACACACTATACAAACATACATCACACAACCACACACTATACAAGCATACATCACACAACCACACACTATACAAGCATACATCACACAACCACACACACTATACAAACATACATCACACAACCACACACTATACAAACATACATCACACAACCACACACTATACAAACATACATCACACAACCACACACTATACAAACATACATCACACAACCACACACTATACAAACGTACATCACACAACCACACACTATCCATACATCACACAACCACACACTATACAAGCATACATCACACAATCACACACTATACAAACATACATCACACAATCACACACTATACAAACATACATCACACAATCAGACACCATTCAAATATACAGCATACAAACACACATCATGCAGACATACATCATACAATACTATCGTATGCAAACATACTCAACAGACCCATACAAACATGCACAACACAATCAGATACACACCATACAGACCCATCACACAGACACACCCTTACCCTATGCTGCTGTGTGGACTTGAATGATCCCCTGTAGATGGGGCTGCTGTTGGTGATCCCAGTGGCCCTGAGGGGACAGACAGACATCACTGAGGTCAGTTCACCATTTACAACCAATGACAAACTGATGTACAAGAAGCCTGACACAGTCAACATATACACCCTCATCACATACAAGGTCAATATCATCAAGTGCCATCATCACACTCCACACAAGCTGTACTCTGTCTCCAACACCCACTGCCCTGGGTCTTTACGGTGCACTCAGACAGGCTTCTTTCAGTCCATCACTTCATGTTGTGCACCCACAAGTAATGTCTTCCAGTCCTTCTCTTGATGTTGTGCACCCATATGCAACATTGTCTCCCAGTCCATCTCTTGATGTTGTCCCCCACATGTAACATTGTCTCCCAGTCCATCTTTTGATGTTGTCCCCCACATGTAACATTGTCTCCCAGTGCATCTCTTGATGTTGTCCACCCATATGTAACATTGTCTTCCAGTCCATCTCTAGATGTTGTCCACCCACATGTAACATTGTCTTCCAGTCCACCTCTTGATGTTGTCCACCCACATGTAATGTCTTCCAGTCCATCTCTTGATGTTGTCCACCCACATGTAATGTCTTCCAGTCCATCTCTTGATGTTGTCCACCCACATGTAATGTTGTCTTCCAGCCCATCTCTTGATGTTGTCCACCCACATGTAACATTGTCTTCCAGTCCATCACTTGATGTTGTCCACCCACATGTAACATTGTCTTCCAGTCCATCTCTTGATGTTGTCCACCCACATGTTACATTGTCTTATAGTACATCTCTTGATGTTGTACACCCACATGTAACATTGTCTTCCAGTCCATCTCTTGATGTTGTCCACCCACATGTAACATTGTCTTATAGTACATCTCTTGATGCTGTACACCCACATGTAACATTGTCTTCCAGTCCATCTCTTGATGTTGTCCACCCACATGTAACATCATTGTCTTCCAGTCCATCTCTTGATGTTGTCTACCCACATGTAACATCATTGTCTTCCAGTCCATCTCTTGATGTTGTCCCCCACATGTAACATTGTCTTCCAGTCCATCTCTTGATGTTGTCCACCCACATGTAACATCATTGTCTTCCAGTCCATCTCTTGATGTTGTCCACCCACATGTAACATCATTGTCTTCCAGTCCATCTCTTGATGTTGTCCCCCACATGTAACATTGTCTTCCAGTCCATCTCTTGATGTTGTCCACCCACATGTAACATTGTCTTCCAGTCCATCTCTTGATGTTGTCCCCCACATGTAACATTGTCTTCCAGTCCATCTCTTGATGCTGTCCATCCACATGTAACATTGTCTTCCAGTCCATCTCTTGATGTTGTCCCCCACATGTAACATTGTCTTCCAGTCCATCTCTTAATGTTGTCCCCCACATGTAACATTGTCTTCTAGTCCATCTCTTGGTGTTGTCCCCCCACATGTAACATTGTCTTCCAGTCCATCTCTTGATGTTGTCCACCCACATGTAACATTGTCTTCCAGTCCATCTCTTAATGTTGTCCCCCACATGTAACATTGTCTTCCAGTCCATCTCTTGGTGTTGTCCCCCACATGTAACATTGTCTTCCAGTCCATCTCTTGATGTTGTCCACCCACATATAACATTGTCTTCCAGTCCATCTCTTGATGTTGTCCACCCACATGTAACATTGTCTTCCAGTCCATCTCTTGATGTTGTCCACCCACATGTAACATTGTCTTCCAGTCCATCTCTTGATGTTGTCCACCCGCATGTAACATTGTCTTATAGTACATCTCTTGATGTTGTCCACCCACATGTAACATTGTCTTCTAGTCCATCTCTTGATGTTGTCCACCCACATGTAACATTGTCTTCCAGTCCATCTCTTGATGTTGTCCACCCACATGTAACATTGTCTTCTAGTCCATCTCTTGATGTTGTCCACCCACATGTAACATTGTCTTCTAGTCCATCTCTTGATGTTGTCCATCCACATGTAACATTGTCTTCCAGTCCATCTCTTGATGTTGTCCACCCACATGTAACATTGTCTTCTAGTCCATCTCTTGATGTTGTCCACCCACATGTAACATTGTCTTCCAGTCCATCTCTTGATGTTGTCCACCCACATGTAACATTGTCTTCCAGTCCATCTCTTGATGATGTCCACCCACATGTAACATTGTCTTCCAGTCCATCTCTTGATGTTGTCCACCCACATGTAACATTGTCTTCCAGTCCATCTCTTGATGTTGTCCACCCACATGTAACATTGTCTTCCAGTCCATCTCTTGATGTTGTCCACCCACATGTAACATTGTCTTCCAGTCCATCTCTTGATGTTGTCCACCCACATGTAACATTGTCTTCTAGTACATCTCTTGATGTTGTCCACCCACATGTAACATTGTCTTCTAGTCCATCTCTTGATGTTGTCCACCCACATGTAACATTGTCTTCCAGTCCATCTCTTGATGTTGTCCACCCACATGTAACATTGTCTTCCTAGTCCATCTCTTGATGTTGTCCACCCACATGTAACATTGTCTTCTAGTCCATCTCTTGATGTTGTCCATCCACATGTAACATTGTCTTCCAGTCATCTCTTGATGTTGTCCACCCACATGTAACATTGTCTTCCTAGTCCATCTCTTGATGTTGTCCATCTACATGTAGTGTTGTCTTCCAGTCCATCTCTTGATGTTGTCCACCCACATGTAACATTGTCTTCCAGTCCATCTCTTGATGTTGTCCACCCACATGTAACATTGTCTTCCAGTCCATCTCTTGATGTTGTCCATCCACATGTAACATTGTCTTCCAGTCCATCTCTTGATGTTGTCCACCCACATGTAACATTGTCTTCCAGTCCATCTCTTGATGTTGTCCACCCACATGTAACATTGTCTTCCAGTCCATCTCTTGATGTTGTCTACCCACATGTAACATTGTCTTCCGGTGCATCCCTTGATGCTGTACACCCACAATGTAACATTGTCTTCCAGTCTATCTCTTGATGTTGGTTTGATATGAAGTATCAATGGAGCGCCCTTGGAGACCATGGAAGTGACCACCTCCCCTGTTCTGTGCTGATATCTAAGTCCAGCACAATTAGGACTATAAGAGCTCGCAGGGCATTCAGTTATGATTGCGACCCCTCTTCGCTCTTGCGGCGCCTTAGATCACAGGGAAGATCTAAACAACAAGAAGAATTTTCACCCAACCACAATGATGGACACCATAGGTGGAGAATTCATGGAGGAAAAAGAGGGCGGCCATAAGGAATTGGCAGAGGGTGTGGAGAGCAACCAATTCAATTGACACAGAATTGGAGGAGGCTGAAAGATATAAAAAAGTAAAGGTGCAGGATTTTAAACTCCAGGCAGCAGAGGCAAAAAGGATGAAGTGGGAACAGTTTATCAATGAAGTCGGTGGGGATATTACATTGAGTAAATTCTGAAGGCTGCACCGGCAAATGAAGAGACAGGCGATGCCTGGTATGTTTGGTACTGTTTATGATGATAACAACCGACCTATGACAACTGATAAGGACAAAGGGGAGGCTCTTCTTGCATGATTTTTAAAACAGACAGATCAGCAAAATAGAGCTAATAGAGATAACGTCAGAGAAGCCTTGTCACGGGTCACTAGGAAGGAGGACTATGAAATTAAGGTGGAGGATATTAGATGGGTAGTTAAGCGGGCTAATGACACAGCGCCAGGCCCGGATGGTGTGAGGTACTCCCATATGAGGAACATAAATGATGGGGACTTGGAGGAGATGGCTCTTTGTTTCAACCTAAGCATCAATACAGTGGAAATACCCCACGATTGGCTGCATAGCTACCTGGTCCCACTCCCAAAGCCAGGTAAGGATCACTCCAGACTTAATGGATGCTGAATCATAACCCTGCAAAACACGCATGGCAAAGTCCTCGAAAAGATAGTAGCACGCAGGCTCCAGCTATATTTGGAAAGTCATATTCTGCTTCCAAAGGGCTCGGGAGTTACCGGCCTGGGAAGGACACCTGGGCCAATGCTGCAAGTTTTGCATTTGATGTCTACGAGGGCTTCCAGGATAAACAAGAGACAGTGGCGGTAGCTCTTGACCTGGAGGATGTGTATAACAGGGTCAGGTATGATTGGTTGATATACACACTGTTGGACATGGAGGTCTGCCCTTGCCTTGTTAGATGGGTTGCGGCAGTCCTTTATGAGCGTAAGGTTGCACTGCGCATGGGTTCCTGGACTTCTGACCCTTGCACTATTACACCTGGGTTGCCACAGGGATCTGCCTTGTCTCCAGTGCTCTTTAATGTCTACACCAGCAACATCGCGGAACTTTCTGTACGTCAGTTGTGTGATCTAGAGACCAACAATCGTGAAAAATTGTGGGTTGAAGTTTCGAAAGACATGACGGACTGGCACAAGGTAATAACAACTCTGGGTCGTTAGTGCAGGGAATGGGCAGCAGGCCGCACTGAGTTTGAAGTGCAACAGCTGATCCAGAGCAACACACATCAAGGTGACATAGTCATCTACACCGATGGGTCAGTGGTGAGAAACAGATGTAGTGGCTGGGGCTTTATTGCAAAGGCTAATGGACGAGTCTTGAAAAAGGAGAGTCTGTCATATGAGACTACGACCTCCAGCATGAGAATGGAGGTGGAGGCAGTAACAGCGGCATTCCGCTGGCTAGAGGAGACCACTGCAACACACGTGGTATTCATTACGGATTCAAGGAGTATGCTTAATAAGGTGGAGACAGGAATGTTTCGTGTAGAAAGGCTAGCGTCGCTTCAGAGGTCACAGATTGTAAGCAAATTTTGGTAAAAAGGGGAATAAATTTTTTGCCCTCATTGTGCTGTAGTTGAACGATTCGACTAATAAAGAATGTTCTAAACAACGGAGTCTTGTGTGCTGTACGATCACGTGCCTACTAACCTGTGTATAACACCTCTACACTATAATACCACACACTATACAAGCATACATCACACAACCACACACTATACAAGCATACATCACAGATGTGTATAAGAGACAGCAACCACACACTATACAAGCATACATCACACAACCACACACTATACAAATATACATCACACAACCCACACTATACAAACATACATCACACAACCACACACTATACAAACATACATCACACAACCACACACTATACAAGCATACATCACACAACCACTCACTATACAAACATACATCACACAACCACACACTATACAAGCATACATCACACAACCAGACACTATACAAGCATACATCACACAACCAGACACTATACAAACATACATCACACAACCACACACTATACAAACATACATCACACAACCACACACTATACAAGCATACATCACACAACCACACACTATACAAACATACATCACACAACCCCACACTATACAAGCATACATCACACAACCACTCACTATACAAGCATACATCACACAACCACTCACTATACAAGCATACATCACACAACCACACACTATACAAACATACATCACACAACCACACATGATACAGGCATCTTGTGCAGACATACACACAACCACACACTATACAAGCATACATCACACAACCACACATGATACAGGCATCTTGTGCAGACATACACACAACCACACACTACACAAACATACATCAACAACCACACATGATACAGGCATCTTGTGCAGACATACACACAACCACACACTATACAAGCATACATCACACAACCACACACTATACAAGCATAAATCACAACAACCACTCACTATACAAACATACAATCCACAACCACACACTATACAAGCATCATCACACAACCACACCTATACAGCATACATCACACAACCAGACACTATACAAACATAACATCACACAATCACACACTATACAAGCATACATCACACACCACACACTATACAAAGCATACATCACACAACCACACACTATACAAACATACATCACACAACCACACACTATACAAGCATACATCACACAACCACACACTATACAAGCATACATCACACAAACCACACACACTATACAACATACATCACACAACCACACACTATACAACTACATCACACAACCACACACTATACAAACATACATCACACAACCACACACTATACAAACATACATCACACAACCACACACTATACAAACGTACATCACACAACCACACACTATACACACATACATCACACAACCACACACTATACAAGCATACATCACACAATCACACACTATACAAACATACATCACACAATCACACACTATACAAACATACATCACACAATCAGACACCATTCAAATATACAGCATACAAACACACATCATGCAGACATACATCATACAATACTATCGTATGCAAACATACTCAACAGACCCATACAAACATGCACAACACAATCAGATACACACCATACAGACCCATCACACAGACACACCCTTACCCTATGCTGCTGTGTGGACTTGAATGATCCCCTGTAGATGGGGCTGCTGTTGGTGATCCCAGTGGCCCTGAGGGGACAGACAGACATCACTGAGGTCAGTTCACCATTTACAACCAATGACAAACTGATGTACAAGAAGCCTGACACAGTCAACATATACACCCTCATCACATACAAGGTCAATATCATCAAGTGCCATCATCACACTCCACACAAGCTGTACTCTGTCTCCAACACCCACTGCCCTGGGTCTTTACGGTGCACTCAGACAGGCTTCTTTCAGTCCATCACTTCATGTTGTGCACCCACAAGTAATGTCTTCCCAGTCCTTCTCTTGATGTTGTGCCACCCATATGCAACATTGTCTCCCAGTCCATCTCTTGATGTTGTCCCCCCACATGTAACATTGTCTCCCAGTCCATCTTTGATGTTGTCCACCCACATGTAACATTGTCTTCCCAGTGCATCTCTTGATGTTGTCCACCCACATGTAACATTGTCTTCCAGTCCATCTCTTAGATGTTGTCCACCCACATGTAACATTGTCTTCCAGTCCATCTCTTGATGTTGTCCACCCACATGTAGTATTGTCTTCCAGTCCATCTCTTGATGTTGTCCACCCACATGTAGTATTGTCTTCCAGTCCATCTCTTGATGTTGTCCATCTACATGTAGTGTTGTCTTCCAGTCCATCTCTTGATGTTGTCCACCCACATGTAACATTGTCTTCCAGTCCATCTCTTGATGTTGTCCACCCACATGTAACATTGTCTTCCAGTCCATCTCTTGATGTTGTCCACCCACATGTAACATTGTCTTCCAGTCCATCTCTTGATGTTGTACACCCACATGTAACATTGTCTTCCAGTCCATCTCTTGATGTTGTCCACCCACATGTAACATTGTCTTCCAGTCCATCTCTTGATGCTGTCCACCCACATGTAACATTGTCTTCCAGTCCATCTCTTGATGTTGTCCACCCACATGTAACATTGTCTTCCAGTCCATCTCTTGATGTTGTCCACCCACATGTAACATTGTCTTCCAGTCCATCTCTTGATGTTGTCCACCCACATGTAACATTGTCTTCCAGTCCATCTCTTGATGTTGTCCACCCACATGTAACATTGTCTTCCAGTCCATCTCTTGATGTTGTCCACCCACATGTAACATTGTCTTCCAGTCCATCTCTTGATGTTGTCCACCCACATGTAACATTGTCTTCCAGTCCATCTCTTGATGTTGTCCACCCACATGTAACATTGTCTTCCAGTCCATCTCTTGATGTTGTCCCCCACATGTAACATTGTCTTCCAGTCCATCTCTTGATGTTGTCCACCCACATGTAACATTGTCTTCCAGTCCATCTCTTGATGTTGTCCACCCACATGTAACATTGTCTTCCAGTCCATCTCTTGATGTTGTCCACCCACATGTAACATTGTCTTCCAGTCCATCTCTTGATGTTGTCCACCCACATGTAACATTGTCTTCCAGTCCATCTCTTGATGTTGTCCACCCACATGTAACATTGTCTTCCAGTCCATCTCTTGATGTTGTCCACCCACATGTAACATTGTCTTCCAGTCCATCTCTTGATGTTGTCCACCCACATGTAACATTGTCTTCCAGTCCATCTCTTGATGTTGTCCACCCACATGTAACATTGTCTTCCAGTCCATCTCTTGATGTTGTCCACCCACATGTAACATTGTCTTCCAGTCCATCTCTTGATGTTGTCCACCCACATGTAACATTGTCTTCCAGTCCATCTCTTGATGTTGTCCACCCACATGTAACATTGTCTTCCAGTCCATCTCTTGATGTTGTCCACCCACATGTAACATTGTCTTCCAGTCCATCTCTTGATGTTGTCCACCCACATGTAACATTGTCTTCCAGTCCATCTCTTGATGTTGTCCACCCACATGTAACATTGTCTTCCAGTCCATCTCTTGATGTTGTCCACCCACATGTAACATTGTCTTCCAGTCCATCTCTTGATGTTGTCCACCCACATGTAACATTGTCTTCCAGTCCATCTCTTGATGTTGTCCACCCACATGTAACATTGTCTTCCAGTCCATCTCTTGATGTTGTCCACCCACATGTAACATTGTCTTCCAGTCCATCTCTTGATGTTGTCCACCCACATGTAACATTGTCTTCCAGTCCATCTCTTGATGTTGTCCACCCACATGTAACATTGTCTTCCAGTCCATCTCTTGATGTTGTCCACCCACATGTAACATTGTCTTCCAGTCCATCTCTTGATGTTGTCCACCCACATGTAACATTGTCTTCCAGTCCATCTCTTGATGTTGTCCACCCACATGTAACATTGTCTTCCAGTCCATCTCTTGATGTTGTCCACCCACATGTAACATTGTCTTCCAGTCCATCTCTTGATGTTGTCCACCCACATGTAACATTGTCTTCCAGTCCATCTCTTGATGTTGTCCACCCACATGTAACATTGTCTTCCAGTCCATCTCTTGATGTTGTCCACCCACATGTAACATTGTCTTCCAGTCCATCTCTTGATGTTGTCCACCCACATGTAACATTGTCTTCCAGTCCATCTCTTGATGTTGTCCACCCACATGTAACATTGTCTTCCAGTCCATCTCTTGATGTTGTCCACCCACATGTAACATTGTCTTCCAGTCCATCTCTTGATGTTGTCCACCCACATGTAACATTGTCTTCCAGTCCATCTCTTGATGTTGTCCACCCACATGTAACATTGTCTTCCAGTCCATCTCTTGATGTTGTCCACCCACATGTAACATTGTCTTCCAGTCCATCTCTTGATGTTGTCCACCCACATGTAACATTGTCTTCCAGTCCATCTCTTGATGTTGTCCACCCACATGTAACATTGTCTTCCGGTCCATCTCTTGATGTTGTCCACCCACATGTAACATTGTCTTCCAGTCCATCTCTTGATGTTGTCTACCCACATGTAACATTGTCTTCCGGTGCATCCCTTGATGCTGTACACCCACATGTAACATTGTCTTCCAGTCTATCTCTTGATGTTGGTTTGATATGAAGTATCAATGGAGCGCCCTTGGAGACCATGGAAGTGACCACCTCCCCTGTTCTGTGCTGATATCTAAGTCCAGCACAATTAGGACTATAAGAGCTCGCAGGGCATTCAGTTATGATTGCGACCCCTCTTCGCTCTTGCGGCGCCTTAGATCACAGGGAAGATCTAAACCAACAAGAAGAATTTTCACCCAACCACAATGATGGACACCATAGGTGGAGAATTCATGGAGGAAAAAGAGGGCGGCCATAAGGAATTGGCAGAGGGTGTGGAGAGCAACCAATTCAATTGACACAGAATTGGAGGAGGCTGAAAGATATAAAAAAGTAAAGGTGCAGGATTTTAAACTCCAGGCAGCAGAGGCAAAAAGGATGAAGTGGGAACAGTTTATCAATGAAGTCGGTGGGGATGTTACATTGAGTAAATTCTGAAGGCTGCACCTTCAGATGAAGAGGCAGGCGATGCCTGGTATGTTTGGTACCGTTTATGATGATAACAACCGACCTATGACAACTGATAAGGACAAAGGGGAGGCTCTTCTTGCATGATTTTTAAAACAGACAGATCAGCAAAATAGAGCTAATAGAGATAACGTCAGAGAAGCCTTGTCATGGGTCACTAGGAAGGAGGACTATGAAATTAAGGTGGAGGATATTAGATGGGTAGTTAAGCGGGCTAATGACACAGCGCCAGGCCCGGATGGTGTGAGGTACTCCCATATTAGGAACATAAATGATGGGGACTTGGTGAAGATGGCTCTTTGTTTCAACCTAAGCATCAATACAGTGGAAATACCCCACGATTGGCTGCATAGCTACCTGGTCCCACTCCCAAAGCCAGGTAAGGATCACTCCAGACTTAATGGATGCTGAATCATAACCCTGCAAAACACGCATGGCAAAGTCCTCGAAAAGATAGTAGCACGCAGGCTCCAGCTATATTTGGAAAGTCATATTCTGCTTCCCAAAGGGCTCGGGAGTTACCGGCCTGGGAAGGACACCTGGGCCAATGCTGCAAGTTTTGCATTTGATGTCTACGAGGGCTTCCAGGATAAACAAGAGACAGTGGCGGTAGCTCTTGACCTGGAGGATGTGTATAACAGGGTCAGGTATGATTGGTTGATATACACACTGTTGGACATGGAGGTCTGCCCTTGCCTTGTTAGATGGGTTGCGGCAGTCCTTTATGAGCGTAAGGTTGCACTGCGCATGGGTTCCTGGACTTCTGACCCTTGTACTATTACACCTGGGTTGCCACAGGGATCTGCCTTGTCTCCAGTGCTCTTTAATGTCTACACCAGTAAAATCGCGGAATTTTCTATACGTCAGTTCTGTGATCTAGAGACCATCAATCGTGAAAAATAGTGGGTTGAAGTTTTGGAAGACATGACGGACTGGCACAAGGTAATAACAACTCTGGGTCGTTAGTGCAGGGAATAGGCAGCAGGCCGCACTGAGTTTGAAGTGCAACAGCTAATCCAGAGCAACACACATCAAGGTGACATAGTCATCTACACCGATGGGTCAGTGGTGAGAAACAGATGTAGTGGCTGGGGCTTTATTGCAAAGGCTAATGGACGAGTCTTGAAAAAGGAGAGTCTCTCATATGAGACTACGACCTCCAGCATGAGAATGGAGGTGGAGGCAGTAACAGCGGCATTCCGCTGGCTAGAGGAGACCACTGCAACACACGTGGTATTCATTACGGATTCAAGGAGTATGCTTAATAAGGTGGAGACAGGAATGTTTCGTGTAGAAAGGCTAGCGTCGCTTCAGAGGTCACAGATTGTAAGCATTGTATGGATATTTTGCCCTGGCCATGCGGGGGAATGAACAGGCTGATAGGCTAGCAGGGAATCTTGGTGGTAGATTGCCTATTGACAAGGGGGAGGTGGTCATGCGCTTGTGGGACCAGGTGGAGAAGGCAGAGGAACAGATTGAGAACACATATGTGGACAGAATGAGACTTCGGGGGATCGGCAAGGGTTCTGGAAGAATCTGAAAACTGAGAGGGAAGACCAGGAGAACTTATATTCAGATACGGTGGGAATGATTAGTAGTATGGCTCTTTGCTGGCTGTTGAATGAGGGGACGGAGCACGTATGGGAATGTCCTAAGTGCAGTAATGGCGGTTCTTAACTCAACTCTTGATGTTGTCCACCCACATGTAACATTGTCTTACAGTCCATCTCTTGATTTGTGCACCCACAAGTAACATTGCCTTCCTCTTGCACTCCAATTTTTTATGGAAATGTTACAGAAATGTTGTTTATGCAATGTTACAGACATTCTGTTTATTAACTGATGTAGAAGTTGTTTATGAACTGTTACAGAAATGGTGTTTATGTACTTCTTCTGCGTTCATCCTGAGTTTTTTTCCGGACGTGATTGCGTTGTGCCTGTTTACAGCAGAGCTGCGTTCTTGCGCCGTTAGGCCAACACATCCAACTTCTGCGGGCATTTGATGACCGGGTTAACCTTCCCGGGTGTTTATGTACTGTTACGTGGAAGTTATTTATGAACTGTTACATGAAAGATGTTTATGAATTGTTACATGGATGTTGTTTATGAACTGTTACAGAAATGTTGGTTATGAACTGCAATGTGTTTATTAACAGTTACATAGAAGTTTTTTATGAATTGTTACATGATTATGAACTGTTACATGGAAGTTGTTTATGAACTGTTACATGGAAGTTGTTTATGAACTGTTACGTGGTAGATGTTTATGAACTGTTACATGGAAGTTGTTTATGAACTGTTACAGAAATGTTGTCTATGAACTGTTACATGGAAGTTGTTTATGAACTGTTTCATGAAAGTTCTTTATGAACTGTTACATGGAATTTGTTTATGAACTGTTACATGGAAGTTGTTTATGAACTGTTACATGGAAGTTGTTTATGAACTGTTACAAGGAAGTTGTTTATGAACTGTTATATGGAAGTTGTTTATGAACTGTTACATGGAAGATGTTTATGAACTGTTACATGGAAGTTGTTTATGAACTGTTACAGAAATGTTGTCTATGAACTGTTACATGGAAGTTGTTTATGAACTGTTACATGGAAGTTGTCTATGAACTGTTACATGGAAGTTGTTTATGAACTGTTACATAGAAGTTGTTTATGAACTGTTACATGAAAGTTGTTTATGAACTGTTACATGGAAGTTGTTTATGAACTGTTACATGGAAGTTGTTTATGAACTGTTACATGGAAGTTGTTTATGAACTGTTACATGGAAGATGTTTATGAACTGTTATAGAAATGTTGTTTATGAACTGTTACAGAAATGTTGTTTATGAACCATTACAGAAATGTTGTTTATGAACCATTACAGAAATGTTGTTTATGAAGTGTTACGTGGAAGACATTTATGAACTGGTACATGGAAGTTGTTTATGAACTGTGATGTGGAAGTTGATTATGAACTGTTACATGAAAGATGTTTATGAACTGTTAACAAGGAAGTTGTTTATGAACTGTTACAGAAATGTTGTTTATGAACCATTACAGAAATGTTGTTTATGAACTGTTACGTGGAAGACGTTTATGAACTGGTACATGGAAGTTGTTTATGAACTGTTGAGTGGAAGTTCTTTATGAACTGTTACAAAAATGTTTATGAAGACGAGGAAACTGACCTTGCAAACTGTCCTCCAGAGACGTGCAGATTGTGGACACTGTCAGTTGACTATCCTCTGTGTCTTCCTGCCTGCGGTTGCTGCTGCTGCTGGAGATGACAGAACACCGCTGCTGTCAGTAGTTGTCCACAACAAACAGTGGATGCGTACTGACTAGATCTTACAGAAGACAGGAGAGAACACCAGCAGAAGCCAGAGGTGATACAGAGACGGCAGTGAGGCATAATTGTCAGGGATGTCACCCACACAAAACTCTCAACACACACGTTTGCTGCTCAGCAGCCTCGGTCAGAGAAAAACTGCATGAAACAAAAGCTAATTTCACACATACAATCAGAATCAAAATCAGAGAAAGAGTACAAGAAGATGAAGAAAACAGAGAAACAAAGAGATTGATTATATTTTATCTGTAGACAATCTCAGCAGATGTTTAGTCTACTCTATATGTAGACAGTCTCAGCAGATGTTTAGTCTACTCTATCTATAGACAGTCTCAGCAGATGTTAAGTCTATCTGTAGACAATCTCAGCAGATGTTTAGTCTACTCTATCTGTAGACAGTCTCAGCAGATGTTTAGACTACTTTATCTGTAGACAGTCTCAGCAGATGTTTAGTTTACTCTATCTGTAGACAGTCTCAGCAGATGTTTAGTCTACTTTATCTGTAGACAGTCTCAGCACATGTTTAATCTACTCTATATGTAGACAGTCTCAGCAGATGTGTAGTCTACTCTATCTATAGACAGTCTCAGCAGATGTTAAGTCTATCTGTAGACAATCTCAGCAGATGTTTAGTCTACTCTATCTATAGACAGTCTCAGCAGATGTTTAGACTACTTTATCTGTAGACAGTCTCAGCAGATGTTTAGTTTACTCTATCTGTAGACAGTCTCAGCAGATGTTTAGACTACTCTATATGTAGACAGCCTCAGCAGATGTTTAGTCTACTCTATCTGTAGACAGTCTCAGTATGTTTAGTCTATCTGTAGACAGTCTCAGCACATGTTTAGTCTACTCTATCTGCAGACAGTCTCGGTCTACAGTGTGCAAATTATACAAGTGAATGGGTTAAACTGACAATTCAGATAGTTTATGCTAATGAAAATAACGGGTGGGTTAAACTATCAATTCAAACAATTTGAATAACGAAGACACAAACAATAGATTGCATGATTTATAGCCTGGCATATTCGCTGCATCTCGTCGAGTACATATTGTAGAAATCTTGTTGTCAAATTATTTCTACAGTATGTACCTGATAAGATGCAGGGAAATATGCCAGGCAATAAATCATACAATCTATTGTTTGTGTCTTCGCTATTCAAATTCACTATGGTAAAACATTATTTTGAAATTCAAACAATGTTTGTTAATATAACAAAAGCATGGGTTAAACTAACAAATGTATAGTAGTTGAACAAGTGGATAAGACAATACAAAGCCAGAAAAGCAGTATTATCTATGGAGTCAGCAGCAAACACGTGGTCAGCTGGTGGACTGAAAGCATGTTCTAACACTTGACCTACATTACATGATCACTACTCAACTGTTTCCCTTCCAAAGCGTCTGAATGGTCAAGGGTCTGACCCGTGTCCACGTGGAGACCAGGTAGTGTCCGCTTGGACAGCTGAGATGCACTTAAAACTGTCGGCGTTTCAAGGTTGTCCTGCTTAAATGAACCCGGGCTGGCGTCAGTCTCGTCCGGACAGTTGTTGTTGTTGCACGTCCGGTTACTTGGACAGCAGGAGTCAGCATTGCATAGTTTCAGTTTCAGTCGCATGATTTCAGAGTTCTGCAAATGTGACAAAAGATATCTGTTCCATACAAATGTTTACTTGAAATGTGACAAGAAATGTGACAAGGACAGCCTTCCATACAAATGTTTACTGGAAATGTGACAAGGATATTTGCTCCATACAAATGTTTACTAGAAATGTGACAAGGATATTTGTTCCATACAAATGTTTACTAGAAATGTGACAAGGACACCTTCCATACAAATGTTTACTGAAAATGTGACAAGGCTAACCTTCCATACAAATGTTTACTGGAAATGTGTCAAGGCCAACCTTCCATACAAATGTTTACTGGAAATGTGACAAGGATATTTGTTCCATACAAATGTTTACTGGAAATGTGACAAGGATATTTGTTCCATACAAATGTTTACTGGAAATGTGACAAGGATATTTGTTCCATACAAATGTTTACTGGAAATGTGACAAGGATATTTGTTCCATACAAATGTTTACTGGAAATGTGACAAGGATATTTGTTCCATACAAATGTTTACTGGAAATGTGACAAGGATATTGTTCCATACAAATGTTTACTGGAGATGTGACAAGGATATTTGTTCCATACAAATGTTTACTGGAAATGTGACAAGGATATTTGTTCCATACAAATGTTTACTGGAAATGTGACAAGGATATTTGTTCCATACAAATGTTTACTGGAAATGTGACAAGGATATTTGTTCCATACAAATGTTTACTGGAAATGTGACAAGGATATTTGTTCCATACAAATGTTTACTAGAAATGTGACAAGGATATTTGTTCCATACAAATGTTTACTAGAAATGTGACAAGGACATTTGTTCCATACAAATGTTTACTAGAAATGTGACAAGGACAGCCTTCCATACAAATGATTACTGGAATTGTGACAAGGATAGCTTTCCATACAAACATTTACTGGAATTGTGACAAGGACAGCCTTCCATACAAATGCTTACTGGAATTGTGACAAGGATAGCCTTACATACAAATGCTTACTGGAATTGTGATAAGGACAGCCTTCCATACAAATGTTTGATGAAGATTTTACAAATACTACTTTTTATATCTTCACCATCTGCGGGGATACAAAGCGATTATCTTCATACGTCAGATTTATGTATGAGCTTTCATGTGTCTGTGTATATCTGTGTGTGTGTGTGTGAGAGAGAGAGAGAGAGAGAGAGAGAGAGAGAGAGAGAGAGAGAGAGAGAGAGAGAGAGAGAGAGAGAGAGAGAGAGAGAGAGAGAGAGAGAGAGAGAGAGAGAGAGAGAGAGAGAGAGAGGTTTACCTATGGGCAGTTTGTGAGAGATTTATCTGTGTGAGGTTTGTACATATGAAGTTTGTACACGTGAGGTTTGTACATGTAAGTTGTTTATTTGCGTGGTTTTTAAGTGAGGTGTGTACATGTCATGTTTTTATGCATGAGGTTTGCACTGTGAGGTTTGTATGTGTAAGGTTACTCATGTGTGAGATTGACCAACATGTGAGGTGCGTATGTGTGGTGTGGAGCCGACACTGACCCTCAGTGACAAGCACTCCTTGCACTGGGCGATCTGATCTTCTCTGTCAGCCAGTTTGCTGTTGAGGTCCTCGATCTCCCGGTTCATGCAGTCCAGCTTCTGGTAGCAGCACTTCTCCATCTGTGACAGCTGCCGCTGGCAAGCCCCAAGTTTCTGCAGCAGGCAGGCGTTGTTCTCCTCTATCTCGGCCTGGTAGATGCGCAGGGACTCGTTCTGAATAGACAGATGGACAATCAAGGTCAAGGCAATTTATACTACAGCTGGTTCTGAAGGGATAAATGGACAATCATTGATGAAATGTATTTGCAAGCAATTTGGCAGCAGACCAACTTGTGTTGGTTTTCATATAATGATATGAGTGCTGGTCATTCAGAAAGCAATAACAAACTGTTGAATGTCAACTTGCCAAGACATCTCAAACAGCCAAAATATGGTGAGATTGACAGTGACTTCCTGTATACGGTCGGTCGGTCGGTGGGTCGGGCGGGCGGTCGTCAGTGGGTCGGTCGGTCGGTGGGGCAGGCGGTCGTCGGGTCGGCCGGCCGGTCGGGCGGTCATCGGGTCGGGTTGGGTCAGTCGGTGTGTATGTGTGTGTGAGAGAGAGAAAGAGAGAGAGAGAGAGAGAGAGAGAGAGAGAGAGAGAGAGAGAGAGAGAGAGAGAGAGAGAGAGAGAGAGAGAGAGAGAGAGAGAGAGAGAGAGAGAGAGAACAAGCAAAGGTATATATATATAACAAGCAAAGGTAAAGTAGAGAGACAGAATAAAGAGGATAAGGAAGAGCAGGCTGTACCTCTTTCTCCAGGCGACACTTGGTTTCGGCCAGCTGGTTCTGGAGCTGACAGGTCTCGTTCTCCAGTCGGCAGGTCAGGTGAGCGACCTTGCTGACCAGGCAGTTCTTCTCTTCGTTCAGGTGCTGCAGTTCACATTCTCTTTGCTACAAACACACACACACAGACAGGTCACAGAGATGAAACTCCAATATCACTTCACAATAGTGCAAGATTCATAGTGCAAGATTCATAGTGCAATGGATCTCCGACATTCAGTCTCTCATTTTGCTTGTCCATAGTTAGTCCCGCTCAGTGGCAAGCCACTGGGTGGTAATATTGAACCATAGATGTAGTGTCATATGTCTCAATGGCAAGCCACTGGGTGGTAATATTGAACCATAGATGTAGTGTCATATGTCTCAATGGCAAGCCACTGGGTGGTAATATTCAACCATAGATGTAGTGTCATATGGCTGTCATGAGCTGAAATTTGAGCTCTGATCGCATCAAAGCGAGTACCCGGCCTTACAGTGAGAAGCATGCTTTGGTGATGGCCTGGAGAGAAAGAACTCTCCTAAACTTGACACTCAGAGGGTGACCATGGTCAAGGTTTCAACTGGTCGAGACCCATTGTGGCTATGGCAGCCTTCAGATGGCTGCCAGATAGATTATAGTTTTAATTACTATTGTTATTAGGCATTTTAAAGTGACTGAGAATGATGACTGACAACTGTGATTGTAATTCATGTTAATGTAAACGTGTCAGTGTAATACACGATGTGAACCCGTAAGGTGTTTTGTCAAGTTATTCCAATTAATGTCTTATTCTGAGATTCTGGAATGATAGATGGAGGAAATGACAGAGTCCAAACAGAACACTACTCAATAATATAAGAGTCAGCAATCATAAGAACCATTACAACTGGTGTTAACTACAGACAATCATTTGTATCACAACAACACCAGAATTCTCGAACCATGTACCAATGTCAGAGTTTGATTCCTGACCTCTTAAAGTGGTGTTCCATCCATCCATCATGTGCCATGCCGGTAAGCGTAGGCGGTCATGTTCTGCCATCTCACTCGATCACCAGAGTCGTGGATCAGCTCCGTTTTTCTGTCTCGACCATGCCACGTGGCCAAGCCATCCAGGTATTTACTTCTAGGTCTTCCCCTTGGTCTGTTCCCTTCGATCTTACCAGTTGTCACCAAGTTCTCCAAATCATTTCTTCTCATAACATGCCCAAAAAATTGTGACTGTCTACGTCTAATGTCTCTAATCAGTTTACGATCTTCATTTGTTTCTTGAAGGACTTGTTCATTGGTCTTTCTGGCTGTCCATGGTATTCTTTGCATTTTCCTCAGAAACCACATTTCTACAGCCATCAGATGTTTTTCAGCCTGACTGCTCATTGTCCAAGCTTCACATCCATATAAAAGTACAGGTTCTATGTAGATCTCAACACTCTTTTTCTCGTTTCAATTGACATCTTTTTATTGGTCAGTATGTTTTTCATCTTGCTAAAGGCTACTTTTGCCATGGCGAAACTTGTTCTAATCTCTTCAAGACATCTCCCTTGTTAATCACAAATAATCTCATATATCATGAGCAATCATTTATGATCCATGGAAACTCAAAGTACACCAGGGTAGACCCAATATCGACTTATGGTATCTATCTTAAGACCCATGGCAATGGCCAGCATGACCGTAACCTCCTTGATTCCCCCAGAAGTCTAGTACCCATGTCATGAGGCTGGGTCCATCCCTGAGCAGTAATGGTCAGTAAAATGTAACACTAACTGCTGGAGACTGAATCCAGGCCACTGAGTGGGCAGACAAGGGCACTACCCTCTTCCTCAACATGGCATCTAGCTTCAGCAGTAATTAGTTCTATACAACATGTATACAACTGCTCCCATACTCTACAGTGTACAAAGGCAACTGACAATGCTCTTAACTGAGAAAGGAGAGAAGCAGTGAAGAAAGGCAATTGGTCACTCAACATCACTCACCTCATAATCAGATGATGTAGCATGTATGACTTACCGTGAGTGTGTTCCTGAGATCGTCGCAGTCTCTCCTGCACTTCTCCCACTCTCTGTTGGTGCTGCACAGCGTCTGCTGGCAGTCCATCAACTCCTGGTGCTTCTGTTGCAGCTGCTCTCTGATGTCCCATGGAACAGAAGTCAAGCAACAGGGATTACAGTCGGCTTCCAGCTCACACATGACAAATATACTTGTGGTTCTCAGATTATAAATAAGGTTTCAGTTCCTCTGATTTTAAATTATGGTTTTGCTTGTCAGATTATAGATAAGATTTCAGTGCTCAGATGATAAATGTGGTTTCAGCTCTCACTATTAGATCAACTGAACACAAAGAAATGTGCTAGTTCTTCTCTCAACGTGTGCTATATATCTCCCATAAATGACAGTGACACACTGGTCAATTCTTCAAGTTCTCAGCCTCATGTGGCCAACCTAACCCATTTTATAGGGCACCACACAGCACATCATGGGCTACCCAAAACCATATAATGGGGCACCACACCACACATCATGGGCTACCCAAAACCATATCATGGGACACCACACCACACATCATGGGCTACCCAAAACCATATCATGGGACACCACACCACACATCATGGGCTACCCAAAACCATATCATGGGGCACCACACCACACATCATGGGCTACCCAAAACCATATCATGGGACACCACACCACACATCATGGGCTACCCAAAGCCATATCATGGGACACCACACCACACATCATGGGCTACCCAAAACCATATCATGGGGCACCACACAGCACATCATGGGCTACCCAAAACCATATCATGGGACACCACACAGCACATCATGGGCTACCCAAAACCATATCATGGGACACCACACCACACATCATGGGCTACCCAAAGCCATATCATGGGACACCACACCACACATCATGGGCTACCCAAAACCATATCATGGGACACCACACCACACATCATGGGCTACCCAAAACCATATCATGGGACACCACACAGCACATCATGGGCTACCCAAAACCATATCATGGGACACCACACCACACATCATGGGCTACCCAAAACCATATCATGGGACACCACACCACACATCATGGGCTACCCAAAACCATATCATGGGACACCACACCACACATCATGGGCTACCCAAAACCATATCATGGGGAACCACACAGCACATCATGGGCTACCCAAAACCATATCATGGGACACCACACAGCACATCATGGGCTACCCAAAACCATATCATGGGACACCACACCACACATCATGGGCTACCCAAAACCATATCATGGGACACCACACCACACATCATGGGCTACCCAAAACCATATCATGGGACACCACACCACACATCATGGGCTACCCAAAACCATATCATGGGGAACCACACAGCACATCATGGGCTACCCAAAACCATATCATGGGACACCACACCACACATCATGGGCTACCCAAAACCATATCATGGGACACCACACCACACATCATGGGCTACCCAAAACCATATCATGGGGCACCACACAGCACATCATGGGCTACCCAAAACCATATCATGGGACACCACACCACACATCATGGGCTACCCAAAGCCATATCATGGGACACCACACCACACATCATAGGCTACCCAAAACCGTATCACGGGGCACTAACCCATTTGGGCTATCCTAACCCATATCATGGGGCACATTACCCTGTGTCATGAGCTGTCCTAAATAATAACATGAAACATCTGAACCCACCCACATTATGAGGCCTTCCATTTCAGCTCATGAAACAACCTAACCCACATATCAAACACCCTAACCCACATTACAGGACAAACACCCTAACCCACATTACAGAACAAACACCCTAACCCACATTACAGGACAAACACCCTAACCCACATTACAGGACAAACACCCTAACCCACATTACAGGACAAACACCCTAACCCACATTACAGGACAAACACCCTAACCCACATTACAGGACAAACACCCTAACCCACATTACAGGACAAACACCCTAACCCACATTACAGGACAAACACCCTAACCCACATTACAGGACAAACACCCTAACCCACATTACAGGACAAACACCCTAACCCACATTACAGGACAAACACCCTAACCCACATTACAGGACAAACACCCTAACCCATATTACAGGACAAACACCCTAACCCACATTACAGGACAAACACCCTAACCCACATTACAGGACAAACATCTTAGGCAACACTATAGGACAAACTAACAGTGGAAACAAAGCTCTCACCTGGTCACCCTCAGTTCCTGAGACAGCTCTGCAGTCTCTCCTCTCTGCTCACTCAAAGCTTTTCCAAGACATTCTCTAGCCTGCAATATTGATCAAGGAATGATTACACCAATAACCTATCTCTATCCACTCCTCCTGATTCTTCTATCCCAAAAACCCAACTGTATGTTGTCAGGTTCCCCTGATGGGACCTTCAACAGCTTAGTTTCACCACATGTACAACTGTGGTAGCATTGAGGCCAGTTCAATGTTTCATGCTATTGGATGAGAATGCCTGTAGTCTGTCCGTGAGCCACTAGCCTTCAACTGTGTCACATGTGACTCAGGTCAAAGAGAAGCTGCTCTAGCAGACTGGTGGGTCATCTGTCTAGCCAGGACGCTGGACCAGGCACAACGACTCTAGCAGACTGGTGGGTCATCTGTCTAGCCAGGACGCTGGACCAGGCACAACGACTCTAGCAGACTGGTGGGTCATCTGTCTAACCAGGACGCTGGACCAGGCACAACGACTCTAGCAGACTGGTGGGTCATCTGTCTAACCAGGACGCTGGACCAGGCACAACGACTCTAGCAGACTGGTGGGTCATCTGTCTAGCCAGGACGCTGGACCAGGCACGACTCTAGCAGACTGGTGGGTCATCTGTCTAGCCAGGACGCTGGACCAGGCACGACGACTCTAGCAGACTGGTGGGTCATCTGTCTTGCCAGGACGCTGGACCAGGCACAACGACTCTAGCAGACTGGTGGGTCATCTGTCTAACCAGGACGCTGGACCAGGCACAACGACTCTAGCAGACTGGTGGGTCATCTGTCTAGCCAGGACGCTGGACCAGGCACGACTCTAGCAGACTGGTGGGTCATCTGTCTAACCAGGACGCTGGACCAGGCACAACGACTCTAGCAGACTGGTGGGTCATCTGTCTAACCAGGACGCTGGACCAGGCACAACGACTCTAGCAGACTGGTGGGTCATCTGTCTAGCCAGGACGCTGGACCAGGCACGACTCTAGCAGACTGGTGGGTCATCTGTCTAGCCAGGACGCTGGACCAGGCACGACGACTCTAGCAGACTGGTGGGTCATCTGTCTTGCCAGGACGCTGGACCAGGCACAACGACTCTAGCAGACTGCTGGGTCATCTGTCTAACCAGGACGCTGGACCAGGCACAACGACTCTAGCAGACTGGTGGGTCATCTGTCTAGCCAGGACGCTGGACCAGGCACAACGACTCTAGCAGACTGGTGGGTCATCTGTCTAGCCAGGACGCTGGACCAGGCACGACTCTAGCAGACTGGTGGGTCATCTGTCTAGCCAGGACGCTGGACCAGGCACAATGACTCTATCAGACTGGTGGATCATCTGTCTAGCCAGGACGCTGGACCAGGCACAATGACCCTTGTTCAGCATGGCCCCGAGGTTAACCCATCCTGATCACATGGGGACCAGACAATATGCAGCATTATCTGTGGGAAGGCAGAAAGTAAGGCACTGGCCACCCCATCAATATGCTGCAACCTAAACTATGTGAAAGCCTAGCACTTGACTATGCTACCACATCTTTGTCTTCTTCTTTAGCAATCAAGGCTTGCTATGTGTTGATTCCAGTATGGGTAATAAGCAGGACAGTGTGCCTGAGATCTTCACTGCTCTCCCTCCTCCTCCCCCCCTCCCCCCACCACACACACTCTCTCTCTGTCTCATGGGTTTGTTGCTCCGTTTGGGACATTCTGGGCAGTCTCGTAGGATGTGCTCTGCAGTTTGCTTTGGTGCTCCACAGCTGCAAGTGGAGATCTCCTAGACACACCTGGTGAACACCTGCCCTGAGTCCACAGCTGCAAGTGGAGGTCTCCTAGACACACCTGGTGAACACCTGCCCTGAGTCCACAGCTGCAAGTGGAGGTCTCCTAGACACACCTGGTGAACACCTGCCCTGAGTCCACAGCTGCAAGTGGAGGTCTCCTAGACACATGTGGTGAACACCTGCCCTGAGTCCACAGCTGCAAGTGGAGGTCTCCTAGACACATGTGGCAAACACCTGCCCTGAGTCCACAGCTGCAAGTGAAGGTCTCCTAGACACATGTGGCAAACACCTGCCCTGAGTCCACAGCTGCAAGTGGAGGTCTCCTAGACACACCTGGTGAACACCTGCCCTGAGTCCACAGCTGCAAGTGGAGGTCTCCTAGACACATGTGGTGAACACCTGCCCTGAGTCCACAGCTGCAAGTGGAGGTCTCCTAGACACATGTGGCAAACACCTGCCCTGAGTCCACAGCTGCAAGTGGAGGTCTCCTAGACACACCTGGTGAACACCTGCCCTGAGTCCACAGCTGCAAGTGGAGGTCTCCTAGACACATGTGGCAAACACCTGGCCTGAGTTCACAGCTGCAAGTGGAGGTCTCCTAGACACATGTGGTGAACACCTGCCCTGAGTCCACAGCTACAAGTGGAGGTCTCCTAGACACACCTGGTGAACACCTGCCCTGAGTCCACAGCTGCAAGTGGAGGTCTCCTAGACACACCTGGTGAACACCTGCCCTGAGTCCACAGCTGCAAGTGGAGGTCTCCTAGACACACCTGGTGAACACCTGCCCTGAGTCCACAGCTGCAAGTGGAGGTCTCCTAGACACACCTGGTGAACACCTGCCCTGAGACCACAGCTGCAAGTGCAGGTCTCCTAGACACATGTGGCAAACACCTGCCCTGAGTCCACAGCTGCAAGTGGAGGTCTCCTAGACACATGTGGTGAACACCTGCCCTGAGTCCACAGCTGAAAGTGGAGGTCTCCTAGACACATGTGGCAAACACCTGCCCTGAGTCCACAGCTGCAAGTGGAGGTCTCCTAGACACACCTGGTGAACACCTGCCCTGATTCCACAGCTGCAAGTGGAGGTCTCCTAGACACACCTGGTGAACACCTGCCCTGAGTCCACAGCTGCAAGTGGAGGTCTCCTAGACACACCTGGTGAACACCTGCCCTGAGTCCACAGCTGCAAGTGAAGGTCTCCTAGACACATGTGGTGAACACCTACCCTGAGTCTACAGCTGCAAGTGGAGGTCTCCTAGACACATGTGGTGAACACCTGCCCTGAGTCCACAGCTGCAAGTGGAGGTCTCCTAGACACACCTGGTGAACACCTGCCCTGAGTCCACAGCTGCAAGTGGAGGTCTCCTAGACACATGTAGCAAACACCTGCCCTGAGTCCACAGCTGCAAGTGGAGGTCTCCTAGACACACCTGGTGAACACCTGCCCTGAGTCCACAGCTGCAAGTGGAGGTCTCCTAGACACATGTGGCAAACACCTGCCCTGAGTCCACAGCTGCAAGTGGAGGTCTCCTAGACACACCTGGTGAACACCTGCCCTGAGTCCACAGCTGCAAGTGGAGGTCTCCTAGACACATGTGGCAAACACCTGCCCTGAGTCCACAGCTGCAAGTGGAGGTCTCCTAGACACACCTGGTGAACACCTGCCCTGAGTCCACAGCTGCAAGTGGAGGTCTCCTAGACACACCTGGTGAACACCTGCCCTGAGTCCACAGCTGCAAGTGGAGATCTCCTAGATACAATTGGTGAACACCTGCCCTGAGTCCACAGCTGCAAGTGGAGGTCTCCTAGACACATGTGGTGAACACCTGCCCTGAGTCCACAGCTGCAAGTGGAGGTCTCCTAGACACACCTGGTGAACACCTGCCCTGAGTCCACAGCTGCAAGTGGAGGTCTCCTAGACACACCTGGTGAACACCTACCCTGAGTCCACAGCTGCAAGTGGAGGTCTCCTAGACACATGTGGCAAACACCTGCCCTGAGTCCACAGCTGCAAGTGGAGGTCTCCTAGACACATGTGGTGAACACCTGCCCTGAGTCCACAGCTGAAAGTGGAGGTCTCCTAGACACATGTGGTGAACACCTGCCCTGAGTCCACAGCTGCAAGTGGAGGTCTCCTAGACACATGTGGCAAACACCTGCCCTGAGTCCACAGCTGCAAGTGGAGGTCTCCTAGACACACCTGGTGAACACCTGCCCTGAGTCCACAGCTGCAAGTGGAGGTCTCCTAGACACATGTGGCAAACACCTGCCCTGAGTCCACAACTGCAAGTGGAGGTCTCCTAGACACACCTGGTGAACACCTGCCCTGAGTCCACAGCTGCAAGTGGAGGTCTCCTAGACACACTGTGGCGAACACCTGCCCTGAGTCCACAGCTGCAAGTGGAGGTCTCCTAGACACATGTGGTGAACACCTGCCCTGAGTCCACAGCTGCAAGTGGAGGTCTCCTAGACACACCTGGTGAACACCTGCCCTGAGTCCACAGCTGCAAGTGGAGGTCTCCTAGACACATGTGGTGAACACCTGCCCTGACTCCACAGCTGCAAGTGGAGGTCTCCTAGACACACTGTGGCAACACCTGCCCTGAGTCCACAGCTGCAAGTGGAGGTCTCCTAGACACACCTGGTGAACACCTGCCCTGAGTCCACAGCTGCAAGTGGAGGTCTCCTAGACACATGTGGCAAACACCTGCCCTGAGTCCACAGCTGCAAGTGGAGGTCTCCTAGACACACCTGGTGAACACCTGCCCTGAGTCCACAGCTGCAAGTGGAGGTCTCCTAGACACATGTGGCGAACACCTGCCCTGAGTCCACAGCTGCAAGTGGAGGTCTCCTAGACACATGTGGTGAACACCTGCCCTGAGTCCACAGCTGCAAGTGGAGGTCTCCTAGACACATGTGGTGAACACCTGCCCTGAGTTCACAGCTGCAAGTGGAGGTCTCCTAGACACACCTGTGTGAACACCTGCCCTGAGTCCACAGCTGCAAGTGGAGGTCTCCTAGACACATGTGGTGAACACCTGCCCTGACTCCACAGCTGCAAGTGGCAGTCTTCAAGATACATATAGTGAACAATGTCCACAATGTCTTGTTGTGAGTTTGATGATGTCTGGGTGTATACTTTGTTTTTCCCCAAATCATTTTCATAGCTTCTTTAGGAATGTCTTTGTCTTCTTTAAGTGGTGGGATTTACTGGATTGCTAGTGGAATCCTTCAACCCTTGGCAGCTGCTCACTCGCCCTGCTTCTTTTTCTCTCAATCTTTCCCACTGCGATGACACACTCCAACTATCCCCTTTTCATGACATGCCCAAAGAATGCAAACTGTCTTCGTCTCATGTGAGTAAGTTTTCATTCTGAGTTCACTTCTGTCAAAGTATCTTCGTTTCTCTTTCTTCTTCTTCTTCTTCTTCGTTCATCCGGAGTTTTTTTTCGGATGTGATTGCGTTGTGCCTGTTTACAGCAGAGCTGCGTTCTTGCGCCGTTAGGCCGACACATCCGACTTCTGCGGGCATTTGTTGACCGGGTTAACCTTCCCGGGGTTTCTCTTTCTATCCTCCATGGTGTTATCATTCTTCTTTAAAACCATATCTCTACAGCAACCATATAATTCCTCACTTTGCTAATTGTCCATGATTGACTACCGCACATCAGGATTGACTCAATATAGCATTTAATAGCTCTTTTCCTCAACTCAACTGACAAAGATAAATGTAGAGAATATTCTTCATCTCGTATTACATTTAAAACAACATATTCAATATCTCAATGCACGGATATGTAGTCAACAGACAAGAACAGCCCATGCAAGTTGGGCAGCAAAACAGAGTGATGAAGATGCCCCAAACAAAGGTAAACCACAAGAGAGACTGGTCACGTACAGCCAGAGTGAGGACATAGTGTAGATGATCTGACTGTGTTTCCATCTCAGCATCTGTACCCCTGCTGGTGTGCACTGACAGACAATCAAAGGCTGGAAGTCTGGTCAAACCCGTAGACATACAATGAAAGAACAAAGCAAAAACACAGTTGAAAGGGTTAGCGTCACGAGGAGACAAACACAAGGGACAGTATGGATGCTGTGGCTTGAAAGCCTTCATTAAGAAACTAATAAAGCTACACTAACAAACTACAAAAACTGCTACAAAACTGGTACTCATCAGGAAAATGAGGGTCTTTTAGGACATGTATTTAAGATAATATGCCAACAGGGATGACGTGAAGAAGTTTAGGACACATATTTGAGATAATATAACAATGGTGATGACGTGGCAATAACACTGATGCTTACATCCTCGCATTCCTTAAGCTTGGCATTGCAGGCGTTGAGATCCGAACACAGTCGTGTGTTCTTCTGGTCCAGCAGGCAAGCCTCATTGCTCTTCTCATTCAAGCTGTGCTGACAGCGGCTCAGACAGTCATCAATATCAGCTATCTGTCAAACATACATACAACATATTTCGCTGCATCTCATCAGGTACAAACTGCAGAAATCACACAACATAAACTAAAGTAACTACAAATCCTTCAAGCTGAAATATACAGCACACATATTCACACAGTAATGTGAATTGTCTACCACAGTAATTGTAAACTGACTATCATATCTTTCTGTTTGCACAATATTGGCTTCTGTAAATTAATGGCGATTGCTTCTGCCAGCTTTAACATGCGGCCATTTTGTGTGTTAAACAACACACTAAACGTATTGTCCCTATCAATCATGTGACCAGTTTCCAAACTGTGTCGTCCAATCGATGATGTAGGTTTGTGGTGTGTCGGCTTGGCCATGTTCCCATTGTCTTTGTGTGTTATTCTGACAATCCAATTGGATATGTGTTCGACCACCCTGTTGTTTATCTGCCTCTCTGTTCTGCCGATGTAGGTAGACTGCATGTAAATAGATAAATACAATTGGATTTGACATAGAGGAACAGGTTCTTTTTCTGCTGGGGTGGGAATAGGTGTGATTCTGTATCTAATAACTGGATTTGTAGCACAGAATGTTTGGCAGACTGCAGTATTGAGCCAGTCCTGTATATGTTGCATTACGTCATCCCCTCGAAAGGTTACTTGAATAAATACCTTGTGTTTGGGGACCGATGTTTCATTAGGTTTTGGCTTCGGCTGTTGGCAGTGGTGCTGTATAAATCCAGTGGAGTACCATTCAAGTGTAAGATTCCTCTGTCAATGTATCTTGGCTGTATATCTTCCTGGCTTAGTCAAACAGGGTCTGTACTAATCCACGTTTGTAATGGACGGGTGCAGAGCTGTGGAAATTTAACTATTGGCTTAGCCATGTTTGTACTGGACGGGTGCGAAGCTGTGGAAATTTAACTATTGGCTTAGCCACGTTTGTACTGGACGGGTGTGAAGCTGTGGAAATTTAACTATTGGCTTAGCCTCATTTGTACTGGACGGGTGTGAAGCTGTGGAAATTTAACTATTGGCTTAGCCACGTTTGTACTGGACGGGTGTGAAGCTGTGGAAATTTAACTATGTCCATGTTTGTATTGCACAGAGACATGAACAATGGACAAGCTTGCGTGCAAGCAGCCAGAAGGCAAAATAAAATGTCCTCATATTAATTTCTGTCTCTAACCCTCTTCTCCATGTGTATTATGGTGTCACCCTATTTTATCTGTCCCGTGGAAGGTTACTGGAGCACAAATCTCACCTGTTTGGCTTTGTCACAGAGCTCACACTCGTATTTCTTCAGCTGTTCGTCCACCCTCTTCATTCGTTTCTCAATGTCCTTGTTCAAGTTTTCTATGGCCTTCTCCAGTTCATCAACCTGAAACAAAAACACCAAACACAGACATCAAACACAATGTAAACAAAAACATCAAACACAGTGTATCCATCATATCGAAACTAACACAAAAACAATGAGATTGGGTATGAAGTCCTCACATATAACACAAAACTCACAGTTTAACCCACATTATGTTTACATAACACAGCACTCATATTACTACCAATATTATCTTTACTGAATATGTGACTTTTGTACACAGTGACAATATTATGAACAAGTCACATAAAATGTCATCTATGTATTATTGAGGCCCATGAGGGAAGCAAAGAACAGTAACACTGTAACCCACTCTATACATGGTCAGTGATGACAAAGGAAGGGTGACCTGAGACCTGCTACCTCACCCCACTGAAAACAGTAACTGCAAAACCCAATCAACCACAAACAAGACTACAAGAAACATTATTCAGCCAACAAAGATGGACGGAGGCTCTTCTAAAATAAACATGATGTGATATGAAGAAAGCCATCATAAGTGGAGATCCTCAACTGACAATGTGTGGAGGACATGAAGGCAGCTATCGGAATTAGTCAAGTATAGATGGACCTGGCATGAGCTGGGTCAAGGTGTACGCACCGGGAAAATCACGAGCAGAATAAGATCAGAAGAATAAAATATAATGATGACATTCAGACCAAGAACAATTGTACAGAACATCATATTTTCACACAGAACCAACTGATAGGATCAGGGTTGTACCTACTAAACACATTTTGAGCACAATTTAAATCTGTAAATTGTGACCACGATCAAGTCTGACAGATATAACAGGATGACAACAATCAAGTGTACAAACAACAAATCAACACCAGCTAGTGTTGCCCTATGCTCCACATGCAACTGAAAACAACAGTGTCAAGGTGGACAGTTAGGGGGGTGAGAAGGGACTTACCCGTGCCACACGTTCGTGCAACCGACAGCTGATCTCCTCGATGGTGCAGTTGAGCAGACGGATCTCCTCACACTTGTCTCGGATGTCCAACTGGCAGCGTCTACAGAGCAGAGACACAAGTCAAGAAGCTGATTCATGAATGAGGGATGGATGATTTAAGCATAGGATGCACACACCAATCTATGCTTCACAACTGGGTTCTGTGATGGAATGAGGGACGGATGATTCAAGCATAGGATGCACACACCAATCTATGCTTCACAACTGGGTTCTGTGATGGAGTTTTACAGGCCCACCATGGGCAAAACATTGCCACAGCAAACACAAATGTTGAAACATATCAAATACTGTTGTATGAGTTTCAAATAAAGAACAAGCTGCCATGTTCACACCTTGTGATTCTGTGGACCTTATAGGGAAACTGTGATGTGATGACTGTGATGATGACGATGATGACGACGACGACGATGATGATGATGATGATGATGATGATGATGATGATGATGGTGATGATGATGGTGATGATGATGATGATGATGATGATGATGATGATGATGATGATGATGTTGATGATGATGATGATGTTGATGATGAGTATAATGATGACAATGATGAGAATAATTATGACAATGACGATGAGTATAATGATGACAATAATAATGATGGGCATGTTGATAACAATAATGATTGATGAGAATGATAATGATCAGCATAATGACAAAAACAATGATGAGAATGGCAACGAGGATGTACACTCCAGGACCTGCCAGAGTAAAAGATCATGGAAGCTCAGACCAGCTGCGAAATAATATACACCAACACAACTGGGAAGAAGCATGGACAGGGCTGGTGGAGTCCATGCTGTATGGAGAGTGACCAGACTGTGACACTAGCCTGACCTCATGGCCTGCACATGAAACCTGGTTAAGCATGTCGGTGCCATTTGTGAGATCAACAGACCAAATAACCAACTCCTCATAGCTACAGTGAGCAGAGGACAATTGGGATGGCTACTGCATGGGGGGACTGAGCACGCAAGGGAATGCCCTGTGTGCAGGGATGTTCAACATAACATCATGTCACAATGATGATAGGAGTCAGCATGACCAAATGGATCAGAGCACTCCTTCTTAAACTTCCGGTGTGCTGATGCCAAGGTAACAGGTTCAACCCCTGCACCAATCAGTTGAACTAAAATGTTGACTTCTCTTCCTTGACTCATCTCATCTCATCATGTTTCTCTTGTACCTTGCGGTGTCGAGGTGAAGTATAAACATCGTGAGAGTGCCCGATTATGGGCTTCATATATCGATATTCCCAAGGACACTGCTATTCCCTCCGTCCAACGATTACATGGTCTGCCTCTTCCTCTGTTTCCATCTGGTCTGTACATCATTGCTTGTTGTGGTCTTCCTTGACTTGGGGGCATAAATTACCAGTACTTCAGAAGTTAGAGTGAGTTCGCCTGATGGTGAGGGTCACTGGTAATAGGGAAAGCTCATCCACGCACACAAATGAGTCCAGTATACTAGAAGCAGTAGCAAATGTATGGACTACGCTTGAGTTCAAAGCGAGCAAGCATCAAAAACAAAACAATGAAGATAATGTTGATAAATAAGATCATAAAAACAACCGTGTGTTGCCGGGGCCCATAAGGGAAACAAAGAATAGCAACACTGTAGCCTACGACGCATGTCGTAAGAGGCGACTAAGGAGGCTTGATGGTTCCGTCGCCCTGCTACTGAGTGAATGCGTGGCGCGACACTGTGAGCTGTGAGTTTCGTGCGAAATGCTTTTGAATCTGCCTGAGGTTTTTTGGAACGTGACTGCATGTTCAGAGTGGCTATGTCCTAGAGTTGACCGGTTTTTGCCTTATGCAGAAATGCGTGGCTGCTGGGCTTCTGGTTGACTTCCACTGCCATCAGCGATAAACTGTATTTTCATGGACTGTGGGTGAACATCTAGGAAACGTTCAGATAGGAAAATGGCAGCCGATTCCATCAGAGATGAACTGGGTGTTTCGAGGGGGACTGGTGTGTTGACATTCTGGCGGCGGCATTATGCACAGTGTATTTGTGCGGGCTGTTGTTTGTCGAGACTCCTGTCTTTTCCACTTTTCACATTGGGCAGCGTTTTGTGTGATATTCACTGGCACAGGAACGGAGCATAATGGGGATGACCCATTGCTGTGAAGTTGGAACTTCGACTAACTAACTGACTGACTGACTGACTGACTGACTGACTGACTGACTGACTGACTGACTGACTGACTACCTAACTACCTAACTACCTAACTACCTACCTACCTAACTAACTAACTAACTAACTAACTAACTAACTAACTAACTAACTAACTAACTAACTAATGATGTGGTAATCCCAATGACAGAGATGATCACAGTGATGGCAATCAAGTTGAAAAGCACTGGCTCACTCACTTCAAAGCATCCTCTGTTTCATTGTACTTCTTGGTCAGGTACAGCAACTCCTCCCGACAGCACTTGAGTTTTTCTTGCAGGTTCTGCACGCAACAATTGCTGGAGTTCTGCAGACATGGCCAGATCATACGTTAGTTCACACACTCTTGCCACAACACCACACAACACACAGATCATAGGTTAGTTCACACACTCTTGCCACAACACCACACAACACACAGATCATAGGTTAGTTCACACACTCTTGCCACAACAACACCACACAGATTATAGGTTAGTTCACACACTCTTGCCACAACACCACACAACACACAGATCATAGGTTAGTTCACACACTCTTGCCACAACAACACCACACAGATCATAGGTTAGTTCACACACTCTTGCCACAACACCACACAACACACAGATCATAGGTTAGTTCACACACTCTTGCCACAACAACACCTCACAGCACAAATATGCCTTCATTCACATGCTTCATTGATCACTGTACAGTTGTGCACTTTAACAACTACAATCATGGATTCAACAACCATCTTCATCACATTTGAAATGATCTATCTTCCTCATGTTAGCTGACACACAGATGTCTGAGCTCACTGCTAAAATCTGTAGCACCAACAAAGATCCCAGATGTGTCTACTGTTTAGCTCCAGGTGGATCACTTCTCTGTTCGTAATTCACATGAGCTGTTAAGAGTAAGGCTGAGTGCAGCCTAAGCTTGATTCCTTCCTAAGACTTCTGCATTGTGCAGAGTGACATGCTTCAGTTCAACCATCACAGATAGGGGGGCGTCCATTGGATTGTTTCCCCAGGACACACTGGTGTGGTGGGAAACAAGTAGGTTGACAGATTAGCTGAGCCTGCACCGCTGGGTGAGCTGCTGCCGCATGATCAGACCCTGTGGGATCATGAGTATAGTGTTGACCAACAGATAACTTCATCATGGCTTTGGCCAAGAATAGCCGGCTCCGTCGCAAAGGGGTTACAGATGCAGTTCATAATCCTGCATACCCGCGTTCGAAACAGCTGTAGGCAATTTGACAGCAGACTGCCTTATGTTTTTTTTTTATTGAAATGGTATGGGTGCTGGTCATTCAAAAAGCAGTGGCAAACTACTAAACGTAAACTTGCGCATGAATCACAAACAGCCAAAAATGCTGGGGTTGACTGCTACGTTCTGTAAAGGATATGCAACAAACTACAGAGAATGGGGGAAAGGGAGTGACCAGAGGATCTGATATTCAGTACTCAGAGGAAAGGCCAGATGGACAAATAACCAGACAGCAACTGCTATCATTAGTGTGAGAACTCTTCACTGGTTGTTGAAGTTGGAGATGGAACATGTATGGGAATATCCTGAGTGCTGTGATGTTGGGTCTTGACTCAACTTAACTCAACTCTAAGACCTCATGTGTTGCCTTTGTTGGCCTTGTATCTATGTTTACCGTTTCTTGTCTATGGATCGATTTCTTGGTCTTTCCCTGACACTGTATACGGATGTCACTTGCCTTCCACTGTCATCTTTTATGTTTGATTACAGGCTAATCAGTCAATGCATTTGATTTTCAACTGCCAAGGGATCTTTCACATGTGCACACAAATTTATATTTCCCCTTGTCCAAGAAATCTTAGCACCCACTGCATTATCCAGAGCTGATAAACTTGCTGGCTCTGCATTCCTTGAATCCCCAAGGATTGTGCCGATGTTATTAATGCTCTTAGAGAGATCTTGATATTGGATGACTTTGACGCCAGTAAATCCACTTCACTGTCCAGAAAGAGAGACTTGAAAGTAAGAAATGGCATGACCTGACACGACAGACACACCGAGAGAATGAGGAGCCTCATCAATCAACATAGAACTGGAACTGTGAGCTACCAGACACTGATGAATATGTTGGGGGAGAATCTTAGTACCTATGGACTTGTCCAGAGTGCAAGAATGATACCCCAACGGAATAACTACCCAACAGACTGGGGAGTCAACTTCAGCTGTCTTATTTTGTAAACAAATAATCTACAAGTGAACTTGTGCCTGGTATTTCACCATTTATAGATGGATACTCTTTTGTTGTCAGGTCTTAGTCAGATATGACTGAGCTACCGTATAACAGTAGACGGTACTACCTGGTTTCTGTTAGCGCCGAACGTTGGGCGGCGCTTACCAAACCCGACACCCCACATTGTGCCAACGGCTTCGGGCGGAAGAGCACAATTGGGAGGGTACAAGCCTTACCCTGGTGCGAGGAAATGCAAGCTAAAGACAAAATTGTCATGGCAGGGCAGACCAGGCCCTAAGCCTTGGTTGGCGACTGGTCTAGGATCGAAGCTCCGACAGTGCGGACAGTTAGAGCATTGCTTTGCTGATCCGGCAGCTTCTGCAGCTTGTCTTGTTCCAGATGTAGGGGTGTTACCTTTCCTCTGGAGTGAACTAGGCAGGCCGAGAGAGGGATCATGCTGCATGGGCAACACATCATCTCTATATTTTAGCCCAGGCTTTGTGCTATGGATATGATATTCTCATTGCGACAAATGCAAGAAAAATGCCGTGAACAGAATCAACCACTGTTTATTGCCTTCATCGACCTCACAAAGGCATTTGATTTGGTCAGTCGTGAGGGTCTGTTCAAGGCACTAAAGAAGATTGGCTGCCCACCAACTCTTCTGTCCATTGTGGAATCGTTCCACACAGGCATGAAGGGTATAATCAAGTTTGATGGTGCAACTTCTGAAGAATTTGAAATCAAGAGTGGAGTTAAGCAAGGTTGTGTACTAGCTCCCACCCTCTTTGGAATATACTTTTCACTTCTACTGAAATATGCATTTCGTGATCAGGATGGTGGTATATACATTCACTCACGCTCAGATGGTGGCCTCTACAATGCTCAGAGATTGAAGGCTAAGACCAAAATTAGGAGGGTACTGATCAGAGAGTTGCTTTTTGCAGATGATGCTGCAGTTACGACCCACTCTGAGGAAGAATTGCAATGTCTACTATCTGCATTCTCCAATGCTTGTTCTGAATTTGGTTTAACAATTAGCAAAAAGAAGACACAGATTATGTCACAAGGTGCACATGGGGTACCATCAATCTTTATTGACGACGCCGAACTAGAGATAGTAGACCATTTTACATATCTAGGATCAGTGGTAAATAGCAAATTATCCCTAGATCAGGAAATCAACATCCGGATTGGTAAGGCAGCAACAACAATGAACAGGTTAAGAAAAAGAGTCTGGGAGAACAGGAAGCTTACTGCCAAAACAAAAGTCCTTGTCTATCAAGCCTGTGTCCTTAGTACTCTTCTCTATGGCAGTGAAACCTGGACAACTTACTCACACCAAGAGAACAATTTAAACAGCTTTCATATGCGGTGTCTGCGAAGAATTCTTGGTATTAAGTGGCAAGACAAAATCACAAATACTGAAGTATTGGAAAGATCAGGTTGTGTGACAGTTTATTCCATGCTCAGTCTTCGTAGACTTAGATGGATAGGACATCTTAGGAGGATGGATGATGGTAGAATACCAAAGGATATCTTTTTTGGTGAATTACAGATGGGTAAGAGATCTCAGGGTCGGCCTCTACTACGATACAAAGATGTGTGTAAGCGGGACATGATTGATACAGGCATTGATAATGCACATTGGGAGCAAGTCGCCGCTGAACGTGTTGCATGGAGGGCAAATATCAGAAATGGAATAAAGTCAAAGGAGAAAATTATTGCAGAAAAGTCACACACCAAACGTTTGAGACGTAAAATGGTGCATGATGGTGGAAATGACCACGTGTTCACATGCACCCACTGTGAACGGAAATTTACAGCGCAAATTGGCCTTATCAGTCACACTCGCTACCGCCATAGTTAAAAGTTATTATGCCTTTTTAGAGCACAAACTATCGTCTGTCAAGATGGCAAGGTGCCAATGAGGATGAGGAGATGGATACTACAACTCTCAGCCACTTCCCCACAGGTGACAACTGTGGTATACAACTGTACCAATATTAATCATTAGAATTGTTACAGTATATTTACATGTTTACAGTATATGTTACAGTATAATATTTATTATAGTATGCTAATAATTATAACTTACTGTAAACTAAAAATAATAATTCCTAGTGTTAATAATTAATATCATTACTAATAGTAATATCTGTTACTACTTCTTTCGTTCACTTGAAATATGTCAGTAACTGCGTTGTTGTCTCTTGTATGAATGTAACTGTCTTTTTTGGTTCACTCAGTGGTCCGTAGAGTTTATCTTATAACTGTTACAATGTTAACACTAATAATTTTTACAGTGGTAATTATAATTGTTACACAGTTGCATATCCTTTACAGTACATTGCAGTCAAGCCCAGCATTTATTGGCTGTGTGTGGTTGACTAGGCAATGTTATGTTCAGTAGTTTGCCATTGTTGTCTGAATGGCCATCACCTCATACCATCTACATCAATGCATTTATGTAGCACTGCTGATGCATGCTGGGAAGATTTTCAGAACCAGACAATGTTTTTTTTTTATATTTTGTTGTTACAGACATTATAACTCAGGTCACACAATGTGTGAGATCAGTGTCACAGCCACTCATCCACCTGCACAAACATGAATAACTATTCACTAACATGTGTCTGAAATGCAGGTACTTACCAATTCCTGGAAACACGAGTCCAAGCATGAAAGAAACAAGAAAACAATTTGTTAATGAAGTATGGTGATTAATAACAATACAGGCAGCTTCTAGACAAGACAAGGCAAGGCAAGACAAGACAACATGTAAGAGTGTACACTGTACCGTCAATACAACATGTACACTTGGATACTGTAGCTGAACCACAACACACACACCTGTACTGTTGCACATGAACGATTGTACACAGCAGCTATAACACAACATGCAACAATATATACTATAGTTCTAACACAACACAACCTGTAACAATGTATACTGTAGTTCTAACACAACACAACATGTAACAATGTATACTGTAGTTCTAACACAACACAACCTGTAACAATGTATACTGTAGTTCTAACACAACACAACCTGTAACAATGTATACTGTAGTTCTAACACAACACAACCTGTAACAATGTATACTGTAGTTCTAACACAACACAACCTGTAACAATGTATACTGTAGTTCTAACACAACACATGTAACAATGTATACTGTAGTTCTAACACAACACAACCTGTAACAATGTATACTGTAGTTCTAACACAACACAACATGTAACAATGTATACTGTAGTTCTAACACAACACAACCTGTAACAATGTATACTGTAGTTCTAACACAACACAACATGTAACAATGTATACTGTAGTCCCAACACAACACAACCTGTAACAATGTATACTGTAGTTCTAACACAACATAACACATAATACATACTGTAGTCCCAACACAACATAACACATAATACATACTGTAGTCCCAACACAACATGTAACAATACATACTGTAGTCCCAACACAACATAACACATAATACATACTGTAGTCCCAACACAACCTGTAACAATACATACTGTAGTCCCAATACAACATGTAACAATACATACTGTAGTCCCAACACAACATGTAACAATACATACTGTAGTCCCAGCACAACATGTAACAATACATACTGTAGTCCCAATACAACATAACACATAATACATACTGTAGTCCCAACACAACCTGTAACAATACATACTGTAGTCCCAACACAACATGTAACAATACATACTGTAGTCCCAATACAACATAACACATAATACATACTGTAGTCCCAACAAAACATGTAACAATACATACTGTAGTCCCAATACAACATAACACATAATACATACTGTAGTCCCAACACAACATGTAACAATACATACTATAGTCCCAACACAACATGTAACAATACATACTGTAGTCCCAATACAACATAACACATAATACATACTGTAGTCCCAACACAACCTGTAACAATACATACTGTAGTCCCAACACAACATGTAACAATACATACTGTAGTCCCAACACAACATGTAACAATACATACTGTAGTCCCAACATAACATGTAACAATACATACTGTAGTCCCAACACAACATGTAACAATACATACTGTAGTCCCAACACAACATAACACATAATACATACTGTAGTCCCAACACAACCTGTAACAATACATACTGTAGTCCCAACACAACATAACACATAATACATACTGTAGTCCCAATACAACATAACACATAATACATACTGTAGTCCCAACACAACATGTAACAATACATACTGTAGTCCCAACACAACATGTAACAATACATACTGTAGTCCCAACACAACCTGTAACAATGTATACTGTAGTTCTAACACAACACAACCTGTAACAATGTATACTGTAGTTCTAACACAACACATGTAACAATGTATACTGTAGTTCTAACACAACACAACCTGTAACCAATGTATACTGTAGTTCTAACAAACACAAATGTAAACAATGTATACTGTAGTTCTAACACAACACAACTGTAACAATGTATACTGTAGTTTCTAACACAACACAACATGTAACAATGTATACTGTAGTCCCAACACAACACAACCTGTAACAATGTATAACTGTAGTTCTAACACAACATAAACACATAATACATACTGTAGTCCCAACACAACATAACACATAATACATACTGTAGTCCCAAACAACATGTAACAATACTACTGTAGTCCCAACACAACATAACACATAATACATACTGTAGTCCAACACAACCTGTAACAATACATACTGTAGTCCAATACAACATGTAACAATACATACTGTAGTCCCAACAAAAACATGTAACAATACATACTGTAGTCCCAGCACAACATGTAACAATACATACTGTAGTCCCAATACAACATAACACATAATACATACTGTAGTCCCAACACAACCTGTAACAATACATACTGTAGTCCCAACACAACATAACACATAATACATACTGTAGTCCCAATACAACATAACACATAATACATACTGTAGTCCCAACACAACATGTAACAATACATACTGTAGTCCCAACACAACATGTAACAATACATACTGTAGTCCCAACACATGTAACAATACATACTGTAGTCCCAACACAACATGTAACAATACATACTGTAGTCCCAATACAACATGTAACAATACATACTGTAGTCCCAATACAACATAACACATAATACATACTGTAGTCCCCAAAACAACCTGTAACAATACATACTGTAGTCCCAATACAACATGTAACAATACATACTGTAGTCCCAACACAACATGTAACAATACATACTGTAGTCCCAACACAACACATAATACATACTGTAGTCCCAACACAACATGTAACAATACATACTGTAGTCCCAACACAACATGTAACAATACATACTGTAGTCCCAATACAACATAACACATAATACATACTGTAGTCCCAACACAACATGTAACAATACATACTGTAGTCCCAACACAACCTGTAACAATACATACTGTAGTCCCAACAACAACATGTAAACAATACATACTGTAGTCCCAACACAACATGTAACAATACATACTGTAGTCCCAACACAACATGTAACAATACATACTGTAGTCCCAACACAACATAACACATAATACATACTGTAGTCCCAACACAACCTGTAACAATACATACTGTAGTCCCAACACAACATAACACATAATACATACTGTAGTCCCAATACAACATAACACATAATACATACTGTAGTCCCAACACAACATGTAACAATACATACTGTAGTCCCAACACAACATGTAACAATACATACTGTAGTCCCAACACATGTAACAATACATACTGTAGCCCCAACACAACATGTAACAATACATACTGTAGTCCCAACACAACATAACACATAATACATACTGTAGTCCCAACACAACATAACACATACTGTAGTCCCAACACAACATAATACATACTGTAGTCCCAACACAACATAACACATAATACATACTGTAGTCCCAACACAACATAATACATACTGTAGTCCCAACACAACATGTAACAATACATACTGTAGTCCCAACACAACATAACACATAATACATACTGTAGTCCCAACACAACATAACACATAATACATACTGTAGTCCCAACACAACATGTAACAATACATACTGTAGTCCCAACACAACATGTAACAATACATACTGTAGTCCCAACACAACATGTAACAATACATACTGTAGTCCCAACACAACATGTAACAATACATACTGTAGTCCCAACACAACATGTAACAATACATACTGTAGTCCCAATACAACATAACACATAATACATACTGTAGTCCCAACACAACATGTAACAATACATACTGTAGTCCCAACACAACATAACACATAATACATACTGTAGTCCCAACACAACATGTAACAATACATACTGTAGTCCCAACACAACATAACACATAATACATACTGTAGTCCCAACACAACCTGTAACAATACATACTGTAGTCCCAACACAACATAACACATAATACATACTGTAGTCCCAACACAACATGTAACAATACATACTGTAGTCCCAATACAACATGTAACAATACATACTGTAGTCCCAACACAACACAACATGTAACAATACATACTGTAGTCCCAACACAACATGTAACAATACATACTGTAGTCCCAACACAACATGTAACAATACATACTGTAGTCCCAACACAACATGTAACAATACATACTGTAGTCCCAACACAACACAACATGTACCAATACATACTGTAGTCCCAACACAACACAACATGTAACAATACATACTGTAGTCCCAACACAACACAACATGTAACAATACATACTGCAGTCCCAACACAACACAACATGTAACAATACATACTGTAGTCCCAACACAACACAACATGTAACAATACATACTGTAGTCCCAACACAACAAGCAAGAATGTTAAATGTGGAAATACGTGGGTACACAAACAGAACTTTGCTGCCTTTAAAATCACAAACAGGAAATCCATCCATCCATCATGTGCCATGACGATAAGCATGGGCGGTCATGTTCTGTCATTTCACTCGATCACCAGAGTCGTGGATCAGCTCCGTGTTCCTGTCTCGACCATGCCACGTGGCCAAGCCATCCAGGTATTTACTTCTCGGTCTTCCCCTTGGTCTCTTCCCTTCGATCTTGCCAGTTGTCACCAAGTTCTCCAATTCATTTCTTCTCATAACATGCCCACAAAATTGTGACTGTCTATGTCTAATGTCTCTAATCAGTTTACGATAAAAGAACACACAAACAAAAATGTGAACGTTCAATCACAAAAAGAACCAATATAAACTGAAGCATACAGAGAACTAACAGATAGTGAACCAGATAGAGAACTAACAGAAGCTGAATCATACAGGAAACTAATAGATGCTGAATCACAGAGAACTAATAATTGCTGAACCATACACAAATGTAACAGATGGTGAACTATAGAGAACTAATATAATAGATGTTGAATCACAGAGAACTAATAATTACTGAACCATATAGAGAACTAACAGCTAATGAATTATACAGGAAATTACCAGATGTTGAATCACAGAGAACTAATAGATGCTAAACCATACAGAGAACTAAAATATGTTGAATCACACAATGAACTTGAAATTGATGTTGAACCATACACTGAGAGATTTTATGGTTGCTGGATGAGAACTAATGGATAGCAAACACTACAAAAAGACAATATTGAAAACTAACCACAAGAAACGGAACACAATGTCTAACATTTCTCCGAATATGTTTATCAACGGACACTTACAGCATTCAGTCGTTTGATCTTCTCCTGGAGCTCCTCCACACATCTCTGACAACACTTCACTTCCTGCTCCTTGGCACATATAGCCACCTCCAGGTCTCGGACTGGACAGAAAAAAGACCATGTGTAGTCACTGACCGGCGAAGTAAATCAGCCAGCAATTAAAAAGCAGTTATTAATACCGACATCATGAAAATGATTTATCCATAAAAACAAGTAACAAATTATCCACAAGATCAAGGTAGGTTCTGTACGCAAACAGTGGATTGGAGTTTGCTGTTTGTAGATACATCTTCATCATCATTCCAGAACATGTGGGAGATGGAAATAAATGAGCTGATAAAACTGGCTGGCTGTGCATCCCTTGCTGATGGCCAGCCCATGGATCGTGCTGATGTTATTAATGCCTTCAGAGAGATTCAAGAGTGGAGGACTTTGATGCCAGTGAACCAACATCATTGTCTAGAATGAGAGACTTTGGAGTAAGAATTGACAAGGCAGGACACAAGAGGCACATCGGGAGAATGAGGGGCGTCATCAACCAACATATACCTGGCACTTTTAGCCACCAGACGCTGATGCACATGTTGGGGGGAGAATCTGAGCACCCATGGACATGTCGGGAGTGCAAGGCTGATAGCCCAACAGATAACTAACTAACAAACAACTTGAGAGGACAATTAACATGGTTTGATGCCATAATTTCACAGACAGCCATTCATGCTACAGATTGCTATCATCATAACTGTAATATAAACTTACAGCAGTTCTTCCTAACATGGTTTGATGCCATCATTTCACAGACAGCCATTCATGCTACAGATTGCTATCATCATAACTGTAACATAAACTTACAGCAGTTCTTCCTAACATGGTTTGATGCCATCATTTCACAGACAGCCATTCATACTACAGATTGCTATCATCATAACTGTAACATAAACTTACAGCAGTTCTTCCTAACATGGTTTGATGCCATCATTTCACAGACAGCCATTCATACTACAGATTGCTATCATCATAACTGTAACATAAACTTACAGCAGTTCTTCCTAACATGGTTTGATGCCATCATTTCACAGACAGCCATTCATGCTACAGATTGCTATCATCATAACTGTAACATAAACTTACAGCAGTTCTTCCTAACATGGTTTTGATGCCATCATTTCACAGACAGCCATTCATACTACAGATTGCTATCAATCATAACTGTAACATAAACTTACAGCAGTTCTTCCTAACATGGTTTGATGCCATCATTTCACAGACAGCCATTCATACTACAGATTGCTATCATCATAACTGTAACATAAACTTACAGCAGTTCTTCCTAACATGGTTTTGATGCCATCATTTCACAGACAGCCATTCATACTACAGATTGCTATCATCATAACTGTAACATAAACTTACAGCAGTTCTTCCTAACATGGTTTGATGCCATCATTTCACAGACAGCCATTCATACTACAGATTGCTATCATCATAACTGTAACATAAACTTACAGCAGTTCTTCCTAACATGGTTTGATGCCATCATTTCACAGACAGCCATTCATACTACAGATTGCTATCATCATAACTGTAACATAAACTTACAGCAGTTCTTCCTAACATGGTTTGATGCCATCATTTCACAGACAGCCATTCATACTACAGATTGCTATCATCATAACTGTAACATAAACTTACAGCAGTTCTTCCTAACATGGTTTGATGCCATCATTTCACAGACAGCCATTCATACTACAGATTGCTATCATCATAACTGTAACATAAACTTACAGCAGTTCTTCCTAACATGGTTTGATGCCATCATTTCACAGACAGCCATTCATACTACAGATTGCTATCATCATAACTGTAACATAAACTTACAGCAGTTCTTCCTAACATGGTTTCATGCCATCATTTCACAGACAGCCATTCATACTACAGATTGCTATCATCATAACTAACATAAACTTACAGCAGTTCTTCCTAACATGGTTTGATGCCATCATTTCACAGACAGCCATTCATACTACAGATTGCTATCATCATAACTAACATAAACTTACAGCAGTTCTTCCTAACATGGTTTGATGCATCATTTCACAGACAGCCATTCATACTACAGACTGCTATCATCATAACTAACATAAACTTACAGCAGTTCTTCCTAACATGGTTTGATGCCATCATTTCACAGACAGCCATTCATACTACAGATTGCTATCATCATAACTGTAACATAAACTTACAGCAGTTCTTCCTAACATGGTTTGATGCCATCATTTCACAGACAGCCATTCATACTACAGATTGCTATCATCATAACTGTAAACATAAACTTACAGCAGTTCTTCCTAACATGGTTGATGCCATCATTTCACAGACAGCCATTCATACTACAGATTGCTATCATCATAACTGTAACATAAACTTACAGCAGTTCTTCCTAACATGGTTTGATGCCATCATTTCACAGACAGCCATTCATACTACAGATTGCTATCATCATAACTGTAACATAAACTTACAGCAGTTCTTCCTAACATGGTTTGATGCCATCATTTCACAGACAGCCATTCATACTACAGATTGCTATCATCATAAACTTACTGCAGTCCATCTTCTGCTGCAGCTGCCTGCACAGCTCCTGGTTGTCCCGCTCCATCTTGTTGAGCTTGTCCTGCAGTGTGCAGGCCACTTCTTTGCATTTGGTCAGATCACGGCACAAGCTATTCTTCTCCCCTTGCAGGCAGTCAACAATGCCAGACTTTTCCCTGAAAACAATTACATAATAGTTTTAATTCGTCCTATTTGTAATGGTAAGCCTTGGTTGGCAACTGGTCTTTGGATCAAAGCTTCAACAAGCAGACAGAGCATTGCTTTGCTGATCTGGCAGCTTCTGTAGCTTGTCTTGTTCCAGATGTACTGGTGTTACCCGTCCTCTGGAGAAAACTAGGCAGGCTAATAGAGAGAGATCAGGCTGCATGGGCAACACATGGTCCTTACAATTCAGTTCAGGCTTTGTGTTATGGAGAGGTTATTATGTCTTTTTTTTTGAAGCACCATGTAATAAACTGTCGTTTGTTGTGCTTGCTCGACGTCATAGTTTTTAATCACTTATTCTCTTGTGCATCTACAGTTCAAGAACTTGGTTCGTATTGGATATACGACTGAGTCATGCATGGGTTCAACTTGACAAACAAGTTATAACTCTAAATCTGTCTAGTATTGTATTTCTCATCTAGACAAGGGCCAATGACACTGCTAATGGAAAATTACACAAACAATTTATCACAGTGGTACACAAGATTATCTCACTAAACAACATACCAAAGTATTACAATACATGACTTCACTGAACAAACAAACATACCAAAGTGTTACAGTACCTGACTTCACTGAACAAACATACAACATACCAAAGTGTTACAGTACCTGACTTCACTGAACAAACATACAGCATACCAAAGTGTTACAATATGTGACTTCACTGAACAAACATACAACATGCCAAAGTGTTACAGTACCTGACTTCACTGAACAAACATACAGCATACCAAAGTGTTACAGCACCTGACTTCACTGAACAAACATACAACATGCCAAAGTGTTACATTACCTGACTTCACTGAACAAACATACAACATACCAAAGTGTTACAGTACCTGACTTCACTGAACAAACATACAACATACCAAAGTGTTACAGTACCTGACTTCACTGAACAAACAAACAAAAACATACCAAAGTGTTACAGTACCTGACTTCACTGAACAAACAAACATATCAAAGTGTTACAGTACCTGACTTCACTGAACAAACAAACATATCAAAGTGTTACAGTACCTGACTTCACTGAATAAACAAACATATCAAAGTGTTACAGTACCTGACTTCACTGAACAAACATACAGCATACCAAAGTGTTACAATACATAACTTCACTGAACAAACATACAGCATACCAAAGTGTTACAATATGTGACATCACTGAACAAACATACAACATACCAAAGTGTTACAGTACCTGACTTCACTGAACAAACATACAGCATACCAAAGTGTTACAATACATAACTTCACTGAACAAACATACAACATACCAAAGTGTTACAGTACCTGACTTCACTGAACAAACATACAACATACCAAAGTGTTGCAGTACCTGACTTCACTGAACAAACATACAACATACCAAAGTGTTACAGTACCTGACTTCACTGAACAAACATACAACATACCAAAGTGTTACAGTACCTGACTTCACTGAACAAACAAACATATCAAAGTGTTACAGTACCTGACTTCACTGAACAAACATACAGCATACCAAAGTGTTACAATACATAACTTCACTGAACAAACATACAGCATACCAAAGTGTTACAATATGTGACATCACTGAACAAACATACAACATACCAAAGTGTTACAGTACCTGACTTCACTGAACAAACAAACATACCAAAGTGTTACAATACATGACTTCACTGAACAAACAAACATACCGAAGTGTTACAGTACCTGACTTCACTGAACAAACATACAACATACCAAAGTGTTACAGTACCTGACTTCACTGAACAAACATACAACATACCAAAGTGTTACAGTACCTGACTTCACTGAACAAACATACAGCATACCAAAGTGTTGCCCAGGATGACCTAACTTTACAAACAATTTACCAAAGGTGACAAACAAGATGACACTCACTTATCATACAAACAATTTACTAAACATTCTAGACCTGACCTAGAGACAAACTACACATGACAAGAAGGTATAAAGCACTCACGACACAGCAGCTTTCAGTTTGTTGATCTCCTCGTGTGAGCACTGGAGGTTGTTGAGTGCCTGGGACAGCCGCCGCTCCAGCTCCTCCGTCTCTTTCATGTAGCAGGCCTTGTCTTTGAGCATAATGTTTTCCATGTTCTTCAACTGTCAACAAATGGTGCACTCTATGTTGCCTGTTGCTTTGATCATGTCAGTAAGACACAGCTAGTGTTTGACATTTGTGCTTAGTTGGTTAAGAGTGTAAGCAAAAGATAGGAAGAAGCACAGAAGTGAACTGAGAGGGACAGCAGGGAGGAAAGCAAGTTGGGAGGTAATGAGAGAAGAAGAGAGGCAGGACAGGAAGGGAGAGGAAAGAGTAGAAAGGTCTTAAATTTGACAGGAGGAAGGATGGACAGGCAGCAAGAATAGAATAAAGGACAGGAGATAAGGATGGAATAATGAGCAGAGAGTGAAATACAGGAGGCAAAGATGAATGGAATAACGGACAGAGGAATAAGAGAGACAAGAGGCAAAGAAGGAAGGCATAAAACACAATGAATAAGAAATAAAGTAATAATGCACAAAGGGAAGAAAGGACAGGAGGCCAGAAGAAATGCATAAGGGACATAATGCAAGGAATGAAAAAATAAGATACAGAGTGTGAAGGAAAGGTCGCAGGAAAGGAAGTATTAGGGGAAGATGGAAAAGAAGGCAGGAGACAAGAATGGAATGGATAAGAGGCAGAAGAAGAAGTGAGAAAAGCAAGCAAGGAAGAAATCAAGTATAGAAAACAATCAAGGCAAAAAGGTAGGAAGACAAGCAAACCAACAGAAAGAAGGGAGACGAAGAGAACAAGTAACAATGAAGAAAGTACTTCAGACAATGAGGTAGGAAGACAAGCAAACAGAAAGAAGGGAGCGAGGACAAGTAACAATGAAGGAAGTACTTCAGACAAAGAGGTAGGAAGACAAACAAACAGAAAGAAGGGAGACGAGGACAAGTAACAATGAAGGAAGTACTTCAGACAAAGAGGTAGGAAGACAAGCAAACAGAAAGAAGGGAGCGAGGACAAGTAACAATGAAGGAAGTACTTCAGACAAGAGGTAGGAAGACAAACAAACAGAAAGAAGGGAGACGAGGACAAGTAACAATGAAGGAAGTACTTCAGACAAAGAGGTAGGAAGACAAACAAACAGAAAGAAGGGAGCGAGGACAAGTAACAATGAAGGAAGTACTTCAGACAATGAGGTAGGAAGACAAGCAAACAGAAAGAAGGGAGCGAGGACAAGTAACAATGAAGGAAGTACTTCAGACAAAGAGGTAGGAAGACAAGCAAACAGAAAGAAGGGAGCGAGGACAAGTAACAATGAAGGAAGTACTTCAGACAAAGAGGTAGGAAGACAAATAAACAGAAAGAAGGGAGACGAGGACAAGTAACAATGAAGGAAGTACTTCAGACAAAGAGGTAGGAAGACAAACAAACAGAAAGAAGGGAGACGAGGACATGTAACAATGAAGGAAGTACTTCAGACAAAGAGGTAGCAAGGTGGGCAGATGAAAATACCACAAGAATATACTGACACTAGACGGATGGCAGTAACAAAGCTGACCTTGTCGGAGAGACAACAGGCGTTCTGCTCGCAGGCCTTGAGCTGGGCGTAGGCGTTGCTAAGCTTGTTGTGCAGCTCAGCGTTGGTCTGCTCCAGGCTGCAGTTCTCCTGCACACGACACTTGAGATCCTCGCTACATTTGCGCAGCTCCTCCTTCAGATGTTTGATCTAGACGATGTAGGAAGGCAGACTTCACTCACATGTTGATCAACTTACACAGCTAAGACAACATCTGCTCCAAGCTGGCAACCACTCACATGTTGATCAACTCACACAGCTAGGATAACATCTGCTCCAAGCTGGCAACCACTCACATGTTGATCAACTCACACAGCTAGGATAACATCTGCTCCAAGCTGGCAACCACTCACATGTTGATCAACTCACACAGCAAGGGACAACATCTGCTCCAAGCTGGCAACCACTCACATGTTGATCAACTCACACAGCTAGGATAACATCTGCTCCAAGCTGGCAACCACTCACATGTTGATCAACTCACACAGCAAGGACAACATCTGCTCCAAGCTGGCAACCACTCACATGTTGATCAACTCACACAGCTAGGATAACATCTGCTCCAAGCTGGCAACCACTCACATGTTGATCAACTCACACAGCAAGGACAACATCTGCTCCAAGCTGACCATCACTCACATGTTGATCAACTCACACAGCAAGGACAACATCTGCTCCAAGCTGGCAACCACTCACATGTTGATCAACTCACACAGCTAGGATAACATCTGCTCCAAGCTGGCAACCACTCACATGTTGATCAACTCACACAGCAAGGACAACATCTGCTCCAAGCTGGCAACCACTCACATGTTGATCAACTCACACAGCTAGGATAACATCTGCTCCAAGCTGGCAACCACTCACATGTTGATCAACTCACACAGCAAGGACAACATCTGCTCCAAGCTGACCATCACTCACATGTTGATCAACTCACACAGCAAGGACAACATCTGCTCCAAGCTGGCAACCACTCACATGTTGATCAACTCACACAGCTAGGATAACATCTGCTCCAAGCTGGCAACCACTCACATGTTGATCAACTCACACAGCAAGGACAACATCTGCTCCAAGCTGGCAACCACTCACATGTTGATCAACTCACACAGCAAGGACAACATCTGCTCCAAGCTGGCAACCACTCACATGTTGATCTGTCGACTAAACTAAACCTAAACTGAAGACTAAGAAAACGTAACAATTGATCTCACTGAGCAACCAACTACTTTTATGTTCTGTGTCTCACACATAGAGTTGGTTCTCACCACAGGAAAATGAACTCTGTCCCAGCCCAAAACAGACCATCCATGACCATACAAGTATCACTTGATGACACTAATATCCATAAAGACAGACACTCATAGGCCGCGGGTCCAGAAGAAGAAAAGGAATAAGAAAATGGATGATATACTGCCCCTTGACCTTAAAAGGATTGACTGGACATCAAGTTTTCTCAGACATTGTTAAAAACTTTGGAGGACAATGCATAAATGTTGAAATCTTCAGCAGTTGGAGATTGAAAGAAGCAGGCCGAATGAGTCACTATTATAGCAAAATTTCACAAATGTAAGAGAATCAGATAGCAATCACTAAAGAAGACAAATGGGGAATTTGAAATGAAATGTTACAGAACAATTGTTAGAACATCACAGAACACAAGCTCATACACAGTATCACATCACAGACACTGACAGGGTTCCTGGGAGTAGAGGCAGCACAAAGAGGACACACAACATGCAGACACCTCAGGCATGGGGCAGAAGAAATGGCCAGAGATTGGGAACCTGTTCAAATGAGAGCAGCATTCTACACAGGACCTGCCATATGTTGGTAGAAAACCTGCAGACAGACAAAGTAGGCATAAAGAGTGTGATTTTGGTACACCCACACATGGATTCCTGCCGATGCTATGAAGTTTGTGCACTATGCTAAGATACTCCTGGTGCGATCTATGGGTGGAGACTACAGCACTTATAGGGATAATTGTGTGCAATGAAAGCGATCCTTGACCAAACACTACAACCAAAGCCAACCACTTTACTCCTATTCTTCTTCCTCCATATCCTCTTCTTCATCTTCTGAATTCTTCCAGTAAATGTTTTTATTGGATAGTTTTTAAGTCGTGCCTCTTGGCCGACACATCTGACTGCATCCCAACATCTGTGGCCATGATTAGCCTTCCCAGTAGAACAATCTGACATGACATGGTGACGTACTCTTCCCCCTGTTATCAATCAATAGCCACTCCTATCCCTGATGGTCACATCTTGACAGGCAGCAACAAATTCCCTCCACTGTCATGGTTTTTGAAGGCATAGAACTGACTGGCATTCATATATTACATCACACTTATTACAGTAGCATTTTGTGGCTCTGCTGGTCTTGACAGCGAGGTATTTGTATGGCCGAGGTCTCAGACAGCTGCTACTCTGTTACTATTGCAAGCAGTTGTAATTTACAATCAGAAATGCTCTGGTTTGAAGGAGTTAAAACAATGCAACAAAAAGACATACAGTTACAGTAAGAATGTAAACAGAGTGGGTTAAAATAAGAAATCTCATAAGAACTATTTTGTGGCCGACATTATGCCACCAGTATCCAAACATGGACACTTACTGCAACTAACAAGTGCAATATCATAACAACGGAGTGAGATGCTTTAGAAGAGCTGCAGGAGTAATGGTGACAGACAGCATTAGGAACAAGGAAATTAGAACCAGTCTTGTCATTCATTAAAGAACAACAAATTCAATGGTTTGGCGGCCTCACAAGAATGTCCTGGTACCATCTGCCACAAAGAGTCACATTGAAGAAGTATAATGGATTCAGAGCAAGGGGAAGACCATGTAAAAGATGGAGTGATGGTACCAAAACCAGGGAGTCTCCGTGGCAAAGCCGTCTACTCGGGCTTCGAAAGTTGTGGGTTCAATTCCGGGCCGCGTCCTTCGGTTCACTAGTGGATTTTTTTTAGACTCCTGGGGGTCATTGCTGGAGCTACGGAGTTCGTGCTTTGTGCAAAGCTTTTTGTGCTGTGGAAAGAGGCTGAGCTATATGGGATAAAAACCCGGTGCAATGAAATCAACCCTGTTGACTTTTCAGCGACTTTATAAGTATCAAAAACAATTTAGAGAAATGAAAATCAAACTACAAAGTGCACAAAAGATCCTTACATCTCTACCCAACACTTCACTGAAGTAATTGGAGGAAGAGAAGAAGACAGTAAGAACTATTTATTTTTCTACAGAATACCCTATCCTATCACCCTCCAATGTCATCAAGAGAGGTGCCTCTGATCCACGTAAGTTTCCAGACTCTAAACTGTCACACATCCAAGCCACAGCCAGCCATGATCAACTTTCCGAAGTGTGGATTGAGAGTCAGTGATGATAACCACTTTAACTGCTGAAACATAAATACACAGACACGTCATACATGCACATACACATACATACACAAGAGTCCCGTTTCATAATCTCACACTCAAAGTGGTTCTTGATCTTCTCCATCGTGTCCAAGTGCATCTTGACCTCATTACGGCACATGATGAGGGCACTCTCCAGCGCCTTGATCTGCTCGTTGGACTTGCAGATCTTCTGCTGGTACGACTCCAGCAGTTTACAGTGCAGCTTCTCTTTCTCGTCTAGCGTCTGAAACCAGCACATCAGAACATGGTTCAGTAAATGTAAATATTGAAACAAAGAAGCCACAGACAATATGTTGCATGATTTATTGCTCGACACATGCCACTGCATCTCTTCAGGTGCATACTGCATATTATCAGGTGAAGTGAATACATGAATAACACTTTTTTTTAAATGTTACTTATCCCTTGCAGGACGTTGCAGTCAGCACCAGCATTTTTCAGCTGCTGTTGATGTACTAGGCAAATTTTACGTTCAGTAGTTTGCCATTGCATTCTGCACGACTGCTGCACAGATTGGTCGCAGCAGCGTTTCAAACGTCTGGTAAGCATCTCACGAACTGCGTTTGCAAGCCTTTGGCCACGGAGATACTTTAGCTGTAACAATTAACACACATGGTCATATTGTAAATAGAGTGGGTTCCAGCATATCTGGCAATGAAGAGACTACCAAACTGGTCTGAAACAATCTAGGAAGCAACCAAGAGGTCTGCTGGATGGAGTTGTATGCACGAGTGACAGCAGTTTCATCATCATCATCATGTTCGTGGGCAGTCACCATCTGACACAATCACCTGAGTCCTGTATCACGCCCGTTTTTGTTGCCACGATGAGAGTATCCAGGCAATAATACAGGTGATGCATACCACCAGCCTCACAAAGGAGATCACCATGAATAAATTGATCGCTAAAACGCCTCCATGTACTTGTGCAGTTGCCCAGACAGCACTGAAAGTGAATCCATGAGCTTGTGTCTGTTTCATCATTTTATTTATTATAGTTAAGGTAAGAAAAGTCAGGTCAGGTCAGGTGACGTTGGGTAAGGTGACGTTGGGTAAGGTGACGTTGGGTAAGGTTAGATAGTTGGCAGATTATCCTAAATGCACATCAAACCATTCAATGGAACGCAGAGGTGTTTCCAAGGCACCAGGGCCAGGTTATATACTAGCCAAGACTTATTGACACGTCCTCGTCGAGCGTCCTGGGCAACATGTCCCTTCAGGGTCCTGGCTAAAGTCAATAGGATCGCCGATTCCTCCGAAGTCGGAGAGTGTCTGCCTGTACGGCGAGGAACCACCAGTCTGCACACCAATAAGCCAGACATGGGACAACGGATACTCACGCATATTTCAAGTCCTGTATGACATCACACTGATGTTGGACAACAGGATGCCTTCATCCGACATACAGGACTTCGCGTTGGAGCTCAAGCCAGCGAACACAAGCAAGCAAGCAGCAAGCAAGCAAACCATTCAATCCATAGTTGCTCTGACCCCCTCCCCAGTATCTCCCTCTGCGTGTGGTGGCTGACAACACCAGTTCTATGTTGGCATATTATTTTTCTTTGGCCTGCTACACAGCTTTCTTGTCGGGCCTCACCCCTTTATTGTATTTAATTTATTTCATGACAAGCACCAACAAATGATCAAATGTCACGAGGTTCCGTGAAACCATTCAAGCACTCACCGTTTTCAGCTCATCCACCTGGTTCTCCAAGCACTGGTTGTGGTCCTCCTGGGCATGTAGCATGCGTTTACAGTCCTCCGAGGCTTTCATGCAGACGGCCAGTTTGTGGTTGAGTGCATCATTGTCTGATGTTAACTGCCAGAGATCACATGTCATGTTAGATTCCAATCACATCAAGAAGTTAATGTTAAAACATACTGTCTCAAGCAGAGATGTAGCAAACAAGTCTGACTGTAACTATGACATACTTCACACAAACCTTGTAACTATCAGATTTCAGTAACACTGACTGTAACTATGACATACTTCACACAAACCTTGTAACTATCAGATTTCATGCAAACCTAACTCTTAGTATCATGTTCATGCAAACCTAACTGTAACTATCAGATTTCATGTAAACCTGACTGTAACTATCATATTTCAGTAACACTGACTGTAACTATGACATACTTCACACAAACCTTGTAACTATCAGATTTCATGCAAACCTGACTATAACTATCATATTTCAGTAACACTGACTGTAACTATGACATACTTCACACAAATCTTGTAACTATCAGATTTCATGCAAACCTAACTCTTAGTATCATGTTCATGCAAACCTAACTGCAACTATCAGATTTAATGCAAACCTGATTGTAACTATCAAATTTCGTGCAAACCTAACTGTAACTATCAGGTTTCATGTATACCTGACTGTAACTATCATATTTCAGTAACACTGACTGTAACTATCAGATGTCATATAACACTGACTGTAACTATCAGATGTCATATAACACTGACTGTAACTATCAGATTTCATGTAACTATCAGATTTCAAGCAAGTCTAAATATAACTATGATACACTTGAAAAACAAAAACACCTTGTAACTATCAGATTTCATGCCAATCAGACCATAACTATTACACACCTCAGACAAACCCGTAACACTGACTGTAACTATCAGATTTCATGCCAATCAGACCACAACTATGACACACCTCAGACAAACCCGTAACACTGACTGTAACTATCAGATTTCATGCCAATCAGACCATAACTATGACACACCTCAGACAAACCTGTAACACTGACTGTAACTATCAGATTTCATGCCAATCAGACCACAACTATGACACACCTCAGACAAACCTGTAACACTGACTGTAACTATCAGATTTCATGCCAATCAGACCATAACTATGACACACCTCAGACAAACCCGTAACACTGACTGTAACTATCAGATTTCATGCCAATCAGACCACAACTATGACACACCTCAGACAAACCCATAACACTGACTGTAACTATCAGATTTCATGCCAATCAGACCACAACTATGACCCACCTCAGACAAACCCGTAACACTGACTGTAACTATCAGATTTCATGCCAATCAGACCACAACTATGACACACCTCAGACAAACCCGTAACACTGACTGTAACTATCAGATTTCATGCCAATCAGACCACAACTATGACACACCTCAGACAAACCCGTAACACTGACTGTAACTATCAGATTTCATGCCAATCAGACCACAACTATGACACACCTCAGACAAACCCGTAACACTGACTGTAACTATCAGATTTCATGCCAATCAGACCACAACTATGACACACCTCAGACAAACCCGTAACACTGACTGTAACTATCAGATTTCATGCCAATCAGACAACTATGACACACCTCAGACAAACCCGTAACACTGACTGTAACTATCAGATTTCATGCCAATCAGACCACAACTATGACACACCTCAGACAAACCCGTAACACTGACTGTAACTATCAGATTTCATGCCAATCAGACCATAACTATGACACACCGCAGACAAACCCTATGACTATCAAATCCCATGCAAACCTTTCAATGTTTCAGATTTCATGCAAACTTCAGTTTAAGATAAATACTGGTGTCTGAATGCAAACATTATTTTACGTATAGCATATACGGCCGGTGGATGTCCCCTCAGGTTCTCATGAAGGCCTAGTGATCACGTCTAACTTCTAGAATTACAACAAGGGGGCCCACCTGCTCTATCTGCTTCTGATACTCGTAGATCTGCTGGTTGAGGCAGTCCACCTTCTTGTCGTACTTCGCCTGCATGCACCGAAACTCCTTGTTGATCTTCACAATTTGTTCCTGCAAGGACAAGGTCACAATTGATAACAAACAGGCAACGTGCTGACATCATCGCCTCCTAAACAAATGACTTGGGTTAATCTAGTCAAGAAGGAAGTAGTATTGAGGATGACAGGCAACCACCTCTCATCGTGGATGGCGATGATTGTGAGTTTTAAATCTTAGCATTCAGGTAGTCTGAACACAGAAAAGGGCTTGCATCTATTATAGTGAACAAACGAACAAGCTTTATTGTCAAAGGGTTACGAACTGGACAATTGAGAATAGTGTGAGGTTAATGTAGAGACTGTTCTCCACAGCCAGTACCAAAGTGCCAGCTCTAATGATGGTGCAGATTTCTCCTCCTCTTCTAACTCAGACACCAGCAGGGAGTCAGAGATCAGTGCTAGAACTTCACGTCTGCATAGATTGTTAGAATATTGGCTAGACTGTCCTAGTAGACAGAATTGACATGTCCGTGTTTATACGGGCCCTGAAGTCTATGTGACTCTCTATGTTAGTGGGTGTGCAGCCTACAACTGGACCATTTAATTGCCCATATTCATGTCCTACTTATTGTCATCCCACACGTTGTCATCCCACATGCTGTAATTTACACGCTGTCATTTACACATTGTCATCCCACACGTCGTCATCCTACATGTCGTCATCCCACACGTCATCATCCCGCCATCCCACACGTCGTCATCCCACACGTCGTCATCCCATATTCAAATCATCAAATATTCAAACAAAATTGGAGGTTAAACGTGAACAAAAAGCAACATCAATAATATAAGTTCCACAGATGAAACAGTATTGAGTGCAGACCACAAAAAGGATCTTCAGCATTGAAGGACAAATGAAGATCAAAGAATGATGACATGAAACTCAAGGTTACTAAGACAATGACAAGTGAAAATAACAGCAAGTGAAACAGTCAAACCCTATACAAGAGAGACAACAGGAGACATTACACTGAGCTCCTGCACTGTCTGCTCCTTCTGGCACAAGAGATCCTCCAGCTCTTTGATGCGAGCTTCGAGAGCTGACACATGCTCGGCACATTGGTTCTGGCCAGACTCGGACATCTGAAGCCTCTGTTCATTACACTGCAACACACAAGAGGATAAAATTAGCTGGGACAGTCTAGTAGTTAGTTACAGGTTCAAGCAGAGAAGGCTTCATATATGGCTCGGTCTCTCTTTGAAGAATGGCAAGTCCAGACAATCGCACAAAGCTTTAACTCCACAGCTTCAGTTACTCCACAGCTTCAGTGACTCCACAGCTTCAGTGACTCCACAGCTTCAGTGACTCCACAGCTTCAGTTACTCCACAGCTTCAGTTACTCCACAGCTTCAGTTACTCCACAGCTACAGTTACTCCACAGCTTCAGTGACTCCACAGCTACAGTGACTCCACAGCTACAGTGACTCCATAACTTCAGTGACTCCACAGCTACAGTTACTCCACAGCTAGTGACTCCACAGCTTCAGTGACTCCACAGCTACAGTGACTCCACAGCTACAGTGACTCCACAGCTTCAGTGACTCCACAGCTACAGTGACTCCATAACTTCAGTGACTCCACAGCTTCAGTGACTCCACAGCTACAGTGACTCCACAGCTACAGTGACTCCATAACTTCAGTGACTCCACAGCTTCAGTGACTCCACAGCTACAGTGACTCCACAGCTTCAGTTACTCCACAGCTACAGTGACTCCACAGCTTCAGTGACTCCACAGCTACAGTGACTCCACAGCTGCAGTTACTCCACAGCTTCAGTGACTCCACAGCTTCAGTGACTCCACAGCTTCAGGGATTGTTCCCCAGGGGTCTCTGAAAACATTTGTGGTCTGAATAACGCAGTCTGAATAAGAGGATGAGGCAGATGACTTGACAGCTTCGCCATGCAGACCCCCCTTGACTCAGATAGACACTACGTTTTAGTTTTACCAAATTTTACCGGAGATTATCTTGCCTTAATTTTCGGTTCTTGTTTTTGTGTCTCCGATTAAGGATATATATATAGAGTACTCGTGACGTTAAATTCCCCGATTATTTCAAGATCGCATTAACCCTTTACAGGGCATAGCGGCCATTACCGGCCGATCGCTTAAACGAGCGTTGCGGCCGGTTGCATCCGATACTATTATGCATTGTAATAACGCAATCTCTCGGCTTTCCGACACTTCCGACGGCTACTTTCACTTTCGCCGAATAGCTTGACAACGTGGCCGCCATTTGTAAACGCGCTACCATGAATGTGAACGGACTTTTTTGATAGTTTTCGGGATTTTTACGCTGTTTTTCAAAATGGATTTCGGCGATTCTTCAAGTGATAGCCGAGATTTTGCTAGGTTCAATTTAAATGACATTAAAGGGCAATAAGTTGACTATTAATCGGAGCTAGATATCAGTGCAAAGCGTTACTTTGCATTAGCAGTCTGAGTCGGACTTTAAACAAAGTGATTATGATTCTGAAAATGTGTTTGTAAATTGCCGTATAGATGACAGAAAATCACAAACAACATGCTGTATTTCGTAAATAATTGTGTTCATATATGGATTACCAACAACAATCACGTGAGTAACATATTCTGCATGCTTTTCCCTTCATTGTTTTGTTTATTTAACTAAAATCGGTTGACTAACACCTTATTTGTGATGTTTTTACTAATGCGACCCGAAATTTTACCAAACCTGAAAAAATCTTGCCCGTTCAGGGCTAAAAAATGGACAAGCGTCTGCCCTGTAAAGGGTTAAAACAGAAACCGATTACCGAATATTGTAGTTCCCTCCATTGTCTATGAATGTATACATCTTGGCTTCTCAAATTGTTCTTCTTACAGAGATAAAGAGACTGTCTTTTTAAGACCTAAGTTGACTCGTAAATTTTGTTTTATATAGACGTTATGAATTTATCTAGTATGAATAATTCAACTGAGCATTAATTTTTACGCATACAGTGTAATGTTTTTTACTATTTAAGTCGGCGGTTACATCCCAAACTGAAATAATTAAGATCGCATGCTATGATGCCGTAATTTCCATGGCGGGAAAATAGCGGTTTTGCATGTCATAATCCAGCGATGATCATTTAATATTCTTACAGATTATTCAGAGCGACTGAAATAATTAATTGAATGCATGTTTGCATTCAACACCCATTACAGTATTTATGTGTAAATTGTCATGACTCTACAAGTTCGGTTACATTTATTTTTGGGTAACTTTGGAAGTCGAATTCTCTGGTCAAAATTGATCTCCACTTGGCAGCCTCGCGTTGACAATCGCGTGAGCTGTCACGTGCGTGGTCTGACGTCATTACAGCATGACGTGGAGATGTATATATCTGTGTGTGCGTGTGTATATATATATAAACTGGCAGAGTTATCTGTCCTTGAGTTAGACAGCGGCAGTGGTAATATCCCTTGGCGACAGTGTAACCCATAGTGTGTGTAGGTAGGTCACAAAAAGTGAAAAGGTCAAAATCGTTTTTTTTTTCTATGTCTATATTAAATGATAAACTGACATACAAACTTTAATATCTCGGCTTAGAAATGACCTACAAGACTTTAATAAGGTACCGCTGGATTTGTTTTTTCAAGAGGTATCCAACTATGCAGGATATATAATTAAAAAGCAAATTAGAAAATGTGACTAAAGTGGCTAGACTCAGACATCCCAGTCCCCTGTTCATTACACTACATTACAGATTATGACAATGTGGTTACCCATTGATTAGCTTATTTATCTACCAGACAGCAGCACTGGGTTTAAACCACATAGTGGCAACAGATGCACATCTTTTCTATAAGGCTGTGTGATTCACATAGCCTTGTTGTGTGAAGCCCGTCGTCGAAGATGTTTATCCATGTACGACATGAAGAACTCGCCAAGTGATGATGGCTAAGTTTTCATCCAGGTTCATTGCATCATATGCGTAAAGTCTCCGACCAATGAGCACAAGGCTTGGGTGTTGACAATCTATCATCACCTTCTTCTTAAGATGCCGGTCTAGAGCAGGTACAAGTGATCAGGACACCCCCATCCTCTCTGTCATTGGTCTGGAGCAGGTACAAGTGATCAGGACACCCCCATCCTCTCTGCCATTGGTCTGGAGTAGGTACAAGTGATCAGGACACCCCCATCCTCTCTGTCATTTGATATTTTAATGTAGTTGCTGTAGTAATGAAGTCATAAACAATATATTGTGCAATGTTTTGTCTGGCATATTTCGCTGTATCTCGTCAAGTGCACACCGCAGGAAAAGTTAACATAAAATAAAGTAACGTCACGCATCCTTTCACCCGAAATAAACAAACCACATTGTCATATGTTTCAATGTCACCATTGTAGTTTTCCAGAGACCACCATGTATCTTTGCTTACATAATTGTGGTTTCCCCGAGTGAAGAGCAGGCGCCTCAACATATCTTCTAATGCATGATTATTTGTAGTTAGAAGCACACTGACATTCCCTTAGCAACATGTCCAGATTCTGTTACATGGAGTGTTATTGAAGACGGCTCCCTCTGGTGGTTACTAAACTGTTGGCTTGCCAGAATTGTCCACTGTTAGCTTCCTAATCCATTCAGAGATATGCTCTGCCATTATACTTTCTGCCACTCCATTCTGCCTATACAAAAGGACTGGCATTTACATGGAAACTGATTTATGCCTACAGTTTCATTACTTGTTTGTCCAACAGGTACATGTCCGTACAGAAGAACAGGACACATACATTATAATAGGCCAAATACGTTATAATAGGCCACATACAGAATAATCTGACTGTTCAGGGAACCTGACAACAGCAGTTTATATCTAACTGTCCAGGGAACATAACAGCAGCTTCTTCTTCTGCGTTCATCCGGAGTTTTTTTCCCGGACGTGATAGCATTGTGCCTGTTTACAGCAGAGCTGCGTTCTTGCGCCGTTAGGCCGACACATCCGTCTTCTGCAGGCATTTGTTGACCAGGTTAACCTTCCCGGTATCAGCAGCTTATATCTAACTGTTAAGGGAACATGACAACAGCAACTTACATCTAACTGTTTCCCCAACTGACAGATGGTCTGGGCCTTGTCGTTATTGTCCTCTTGCAGACAGATGACCTGGTGGTTGCGTTCATTCAGTCGTGTGTCCATGCACTGAATCTGTCGCTCCCTCTCTGCAATGGTCTGGTGGCACTCGTCCAGTTTGATGAGAAGGTTTCTCTTGTCTTCCTCCAGACTACTGACCAGGCACTCAAGCTCTTGGTTAGCACGTACACCTGGGTGAGACAGGGAAACACCATTTGATCAATATAGCCGATCAATGCAGGCTTCAATTCAACAATCACAAACAGAGAGAGAGAGCATTTGTTGCATTGTTTTCCCCAGGACATGCTGGTGTGGTGGGAAATGAGCAGGCGGACAGATTGACTGGGTCTGCACTGCTCAGTGAGGTATTGGTGCATGATAAGGCAGACGTGGTCAGGGCCCTGTGGGATCCTGTGTATAGTGCAGGAGAACAGATAAATCATCACAGCCTGGAGAGGATGGTGCTGTAGGGAGTGACCAGAGCATCTGGCTGACAGTCAGGACTCCGAGGTAAGGCTAGACAGATACATGATCAGACTGCTGCTGGTACCATGTGGTATTGTGTCATGAACAGAATATAGTTCAGACAGACATAGGTTAGTAGACTAGTAATCACACACTACAACCTGCAAGACAGGAACAACAAGGGTTAACTTTGGGAAAACACTACGACAAACACAGGGTCAGTGATACTCAATGAGCTCAGAGTTTCTTGGGAGCCGTAGGGGTCACCGGTAACTAGTTAAAGGGGACAGACTGGTTGGACTCAGCATTTCGGGCGCGGGACAACTTAGTAACCACACACACAGACTTCAGTAGACAATTCTACACAAGTTTTGCACCTTAGATACTCAAGAGTTTGTGGACGTTAAGATTGACCTATACTTCACATAACAGCTAGAACCAACACAATGTTACACCAAAGTACAGTAAGTTCCACTTAGACTGTTTGCAAGAAGAGTAGCTATTCACACCTGGCCTCACATAGGTGTGCTATAGCAGAATGAGTGAGTGTGCTATCTGATAATATCACACGCATGACAGTGAAGTAGAACTGAGTGATGGTCACCAAACAACAGACAGTGTACGAGTGCCAGATCATGAAGGTGCAAGCATCTCAGCTGACGGCAGAGGTTCTGTCTTGTGTGCACCCCATCGTAAATAAAGTTGTTGAGCAGCCGCTGTGTGTTTTGTCCACTCCACTGAGCGCATCAGTAAGCAGAAGTTTGTAAGTGAGCCAAGTGACTGAGAATAGTCACCATGGCTGCACCTGCCAGCCAAGACACCCTAGACAATATTAAAGTCAACAAGCCCAGTAACATCATTACGTATACATCATGGCAGACTTGGTAGATCATCACATCTGAACCACAGCAACAACAACCAACAAGAAAGTTCAATAGTCAGTAGAGTTTCAACAGTTCAACATTACACATCATCAGTTCAGCAGATTAAACAACAATTCTACTGTGTCATCAGCTGCCCGTGCCCAAATCACACAGTGATGTCAAAATGCATGTTGTGAATTGAATCTGTTTGTTTAATTTGTGAAAGAAAATCTTAAATTGTTCGTAAACGTCATTCGTCCTCAACTACATCTGCTGATTTCAACGTCTACATCTACAACTGAAGTTCCTGCTTGCGTTACCCGCTCCACCCAGGGAGTGCCTGTTCTAACTGTATCCGATTACCTGCTACTCCTACCATTTCTACCAGTTTTGTGTCTGGAGTGCCACCTGTTTGCCAACCGGGACGTGAAGGACCCTATCCTGCGCCATTGAAGGAAAGCCGCTAGGGATGATGGGTACAAGATTCCTGATTTATGTATGGGTAGAAAGAATTATCAGTACAAGATTCCAGATTGATGGATAGAATGATGGGTATAAGATTCCTGATTGATGGAAAGACAGATAGATAGAATGATGGGTACAAGATTCTTGCTTCATGGGTAGATAGTATGATGGGTACAAGATTACTAGCTGATGGATAGATAGAATGATGATGGGTACAGAATTCCTGATTGATGGATAGATAGAATTATGTTAAATGTGAAAGAACTCAACGTACAAACAATAATCAACCAGCTTTTGGAGGACGCACAAGTGACAGATAGTTCAGACAATTCTGAATAATGATGAGTAATTCGGAAAGCATAGGAAGACATAAGGACAATATGAGACAATGTTGGTAGGACACAACACCAACCAGACAGGACACTACTGAAAGCAAAAAGAACTTATGAACAGTTAGAGGACAGCATTGAGAGGACAGCACTAAAAGGACAGCACTGAGAGACAGCACAGAGAGGACAGCTAGACCTACCTGACTCCACTTTGTCCATGAGCACCCTGAGCTCATCATGCAGGTTCTGATAGGTTCGGTCATCAGCATCCCGCTGTTTGAGGTCGTAGCGCAGCCGCTGGATCTCTCCGTCCATGTTTGTAAACAGGTTCCTGCAGGTGGGCCACGGCACAACCAGCATTAGCTCAACAAGGACAGCATCACAAACATGAACACTGCGGCTAAACAACTTTCAACAGCTAATACATAATGGAAAAGACAAAAAACCTGGAGAACCCAGAGGTGGTTTGCAGCTTGTTAAGGACCTTTTTTGTTACATGGATACCTCCAAAGAGGATTTGGTCTCCTCCATTGGACCACACCAGGAGAATCTCAGCACAGTGCACCAACTCCATTGCACAGGAGAGGATTCACATATGTCTATACCATAATCACACATGCTTCCAACATTCCTTTCTAAGCCAGGTGTTATTTTAAACTGTGGCCTGGAAAGCAGGGCCTGTTTCTATTTCAAACTGTCGAGGGATTCGTCATCTTCTTCTTTCATTCGGTTCAAATTTGTCTAAATCTGCAATGTTGAATCCTGTATGAACGTCACTGTCTTGTTTAGGTCACTCAGTGGTCCACAGAGTGTATCTTCCACTGTTGCTTCTTTAGGCCTGAAGGCTTGCCTAGATATGTTACATTTTGTGCAGTACCTCTAAAGTCGGAGTGGGTTCGCCTGATGGCGAGGGACACTGTTAATAGTGAAAGCTAACCCACACACAAAATTCAGTCCATCACTGGGACGCAGAGGTGTTTCCAAGGCACCAGGGCCGGGTTATATACTGGCCAAGACCTATTGACGCGTCCTCGTTGAGCGTCCTGGGCAACAGAGGTGTTTCCAAGGCACCAGGGCCGGGTTATATACTGGCCAAGACCTATTGACGCGTCCTCGTTGAGTGTCCTGGGCAACAGAGGTGTTTCCAAGGCACCAGGGCCGGGTTATATACTGGCCAAGACCTATTGGCGCGTCCTCGTCGAGCGTCCTGGGCAACAGGTCCCTTCGGGGTCCTGGCTGAAGTCAATAGGATCGCCGATTCCTCCAAAGTCGGAGAGTGTCTGCCTGTATGGCGAGGAACCACCAGTCTGCACACCAATAAGCCAGACATGGGACAACGGATACTCACGCAAACCTCAGGTCCTGTATGACATCACACTGATGTTGGACAACAGGATGCCTTCATCCGACATACAGGACTTTGCGTTGGAGCTCAAGCCAACGAACACAAGCAATCAAGCAAGCAAGTCCATCACTATTGTAAAAATATTGTGTATGGACGACGTTAGAGTTCAAAGCGAGCAAGCGCAAATAAAAAAAAAAAAAACGTTTGTTTGCAGTCTCGGAGCATGTGATCTAAAGTCTGTAGCACTAATCCACATGTGCACATGGCTGACATCATGAGATTGTTGACATGCACAGAGTGCACATGGCTGATATCATGAGATTGTTGACATGCACAGTGTGCACATGGCTGATATCATGAGATTGTTGACATGCACAGTGTGCACATGGCTGATATCATGAGATTGTTGACATGCACATGTGCACATGGCTGACATCATAAGATTGTTGACATGCACAGTGTGCACATGGCTGATATCATGAGATTGTTGACATGCACAGTGTGCACATGGCTGATATCATGAGATTGTTGACATGCACATGTGCACATGGCTGACATCATGAGATTGTTGACATGCACAGTGTGCACATGGCTGATATCATGAGATTGTTGACATTCACAGTGTGCACATGGCTGATATCATGAGATTGTTGACATGCACAGTGTGCACATGGCTGATATCATGAGATTGTTGACATGCACATGTGGACATGGCTGATATCATGAGATTGTTGACATGCACAGTGTGCACATGGCTGATATCATGAGATTGTTGACATGCACAGTGTGCACATGGCTGATATCATGAGATTGTTGACATGCAGTGTGCACATGGCTGATATCATGAGATTGTTGACATGCACAGTGTGCACATGGGTCCTCTGATTTGTTGTGCCCTTGTCCGAGAAGGTTAGGTGTCAGATTAAGGACCAGGAAATGTCTACCAGCGTTTCTTACTCTACAAAATGTCATAGCAGAATCAAACCAGGACTGCTCTAGAAGGAGGTAGACGCTGTACTTCTAAGGCACCCAAGAAGATGTACACAAGGACTATGTGAACTCTGCTGGGAGAGCCCATTAAATCCAGTCACGGGCCTTGTACAGGCCTTCAGGCAAGTTGGGCATGTGGTGCTGGATCCATGTTTGTATAGACCCACTGACACTGAATGGGGGAGGGGGGTCCAGTGTCATGCTGGCTGCCGTTATTTCCCAAGATGTTTCCTGTTACCCTTGTCAGGCTGGCGTGCCCTGGGAGCCCATTTCAATTTTTTTAAATTCTGATCATCATGGTCATCCCACCCTCACATCCAAGTACAATATATCCACTCACTTGAAGTACATTACACCTACCCCACCCTCACATTCAAGTACACTAAACCCACTAACCAAAGCTCTCCCATCACAATCAGCCCATCCTCACATCCAAGTACATTAAACCCACCCCACACTCACATCCAAGTACATTAAACCCACTGACCTGAGCTCTCACATCATGGTCGTCCCACCCTCACATCCAAGTAAATTAAACCCACTGACATGAGCTCTCACATCATGGTCGTCCCACCCTCACATCCAAGTACATTAAACACACTGACCTGAGCTCTCACATCATGGTCGTCCCACCCTCACATCCAAGTAAATTAAACCCACTGACCTGAGCTCTCCCATCATTGTCATCCCACCCTCACATCCAAGTACATTAAACCCACTGACCTGAGCTCTCCCATCATGGTCGTCCCACCCTCACATCCAAGTACATTAAACCCACTGACCTGAGCTCTCACATCATGGTCGTCCCACCCTCACATCCAAGTAAATTACACCCACTGACCTGAGCTCTCCCATCATAGTCGTCCCACCCTCACATCGAAGTAAATTAAACCCACTGACCTGAGCTCTCCCATCATGGTCATCCCACCCCCACATCCAAGTAAATTAAACCCACTGACCTGAGCTCTCACATCATGGTCGTCCCACCCTCACATCCAAGTAAATTAAACCCACTGACCTGAGCTCTCACATCATGGTCGTCCCACCCTCACATCCAAGTACATTAAAACCACCCCACACTCACAGCCAAGTACATTAAACCCACTGACCTGAGCTCTCCCATCATGGTCTTCCCACCCTCACATCCAAGTAAATTAAACCCACTGACCTGAGCTCTCCCATCATTGTCATCCCACCCTCACAGCCAAGTAAATTAAACCCACTGACATGAGCTCTCACATCATGGTCGTCCCACCCTCACATCCAAGTAAATTAAACCCACTGACCTGAGCTCTCCCATCATTGTCATCCCACCCTCACAGCCAAGTAAATTAAACCCACTGACCTGAGCTCTCCCATCATAGTCATCCCACCCTCACATCCAAGTACATTAAACCCACTGACCTGAGCTCTCCCATCATTGTCATCCCACCCTCACAGCCAAGTAAATTAAACCCACTGACCTGAGCTCTCCCATCATATTCGTCCCACCCTCACATCCAAGTAAATTAAACCCAATGACCTGAGCTCTCCCATCATTGTCATCCCACCCTCACAGCCAAGTAAATTAAACCCACTGACCTGAGCTCTCCCATCATAGTCGTCCCACCCTCACATCCAAGTAAATTAAACCCACTGACCTGAGCTCTCCCATCATGGTCGTCCCACCCTCACATCCAAGTAAATTAAACCCACTGACCTGAGCTCTCCCATCATTGTCATCCCACCCTCACAGCCAAGTAAATTAAACCCACAGACCTGAGCTCTCACATCATGGTCGTCCCACCCTCACAGCCAAGTAAATTAAACCCACTGACCTGAGCTCTCACATCATGGTCGTCCCACCCTCACATCCAAGTACATTAAACCCACTGACCTGAGCTCTCCCATCATGGTCGTCCCACCCTCACATCCAAGTAAATTAAACCCACTGACCTGAGCTCTCACATCATGGTCTTCCCACCCTCACAGCCAAGTACATTAAACCCACCCCACACTCACATCCAAGTACATTAAACCCACTGACCTGAGCTCTCACATCATGGTCATCCCACCCTCACATCCAAGTAAATTAAACCGACTGACCTGAGCTCTCACATCATGGTCGTCCCACCCTCACATCCAAGTACATTAAACCCACCCCACCCTCACATCCAAGTACATTAAACCCACTGACCTGAGCTCTCACATCATGGTCATCCCACCTTCACATCCAAGTAAATTAAACCCACTGACCTGAGCTCTCACATCATGGTCGTCCCACCCTCACATCCAAGTACATTAAACCCACTGACCTGAGCTCTCCCATCATGGTCGTCCCACCCTCACATCCAAGTACATTAAACCCACCCCACACTCACAGCCAAGTACATTAAACCCACTGACCTGAGCTCTCCCATCATGGTCGTCCCACCCTCACATTCAAGTACATTAAACCCACTGACCTGAGCTCTCCCATCATGGTTGTCCCACCCTCACATCCAAGTAAATTAAACCCACTGACCTGAGCTCTCCCATCATAGTCGTCCCACCCTCACAGCCAAGTAAATTAAACCCACTGACCTGAGCTCTCCCATCATAGTCGTCCCACCCTCACATCCAAGTAAATTAAACCCACTGACCTGAGCTCTCCCATCATAGTCGTCCCACCCTCACATCCAAGTAAATTAAACCCACTGACCTGAGCTCTCACATCATGGTCGTCCCACCCTCACATCCAAGTACATTAAAACCACCCCACACTCACATCCAAGTACATTAAACCCACTGACCTGAGCTCTCCCATCATTGTCATCCCACCCTCACATCCAAGTAAATTAAACCCACTGACCTGAGCTCTCCCATCATAGTCGTCCCACCCTCACATCCAAGTAAATTAAACCCACTGACATGAGCTCTCACATCATGGTCGTCCCACCCTCACATCCAAGTACATTAAAACCACCCCACACTCACAGCCAAGTACATTAAACCCACTGACCTGAGCTCTCCCATCATGGTCGTCCCACCCTCACATCCAAGTCCATTGTTGTTAGTGTTGAGCTCCATGCTCCCGTTGTTGTTTGTGTTCAGTTCGGCCATGACTGCAGCATCACCACTTGTAGACCACACCACACCATCATTCCTAGGGTTGAGAGTGCTGTAATTGCCACTATCTTCCTGCTCAAGGAGAACAGTTGGGGGCACTGTTATTTGCTTAAACCTCAATGTCATGTCAGGTTTATACATTTGCAGGTACTGAGCTGAACTCAAGAAGACAAAAGGATTTGAGTAGGTCTTAAAGGATACATGCATAAGCGGGTGTGAAGCATAGACACTTCTTTCTTTCAAGGACCTGCATCAGTATACTATCCAAGACAAGCTGCAAGTTCAAGACAATGAGTGACGGATCTCAAGTGCACCACACAGTCACACCTCTTTTACAAGGGTTTACATGGATATATACTATCCGTGCCATGCTGGGGTGCAAGGCAACAAGCAAGTGGATCATCTGTGATCTCAAGAGCACCAGAGACTGGAACACTCCTGATGGACATTGGATACATCCTGACAACTATCTATGAGCAACTACCAGTTGAAGACACAACAACAGATGGAACAACATATTTAAGAATGTTTGAGTTTGCATTTAAGAATGGTTCCAGCAAGGAGGGCTATAAGAGTGGACAGATCTGATACGTGAACCCCCAGTGTGTTAGTGGAACAATCAGTATTTCATCATCAACACACTAAGTGAGTTGCCTTGCACTGTTTTGTCAAGCCTATGGCTCGATATATCCGACTGTGACAAGCATTTTTTCAGGTTCGTTTTCCCTAGCCGTTGACTGTCCCCAGCTTACCTACAAGGCAGCATGTATGTGTCTCTCTTCGTCTGGTTCCTATCCCTTGACCTGTTTGACAAGGGAGACTCTACAAGTAGATGCATTACTGTCTCCATAGCTCTTGGGGTCAATCGGAACATGTAAGCCCCTCTACCACATCAAGGAGCATACACAACAGAGGGAAAATCAGCGTTGACACCTAGTAGTGACACGGCCTGCAGAAGACGGAGAGCTGACTGATTCAATAGAGTGCTGTAAATCCATTAAGAATTAACTAGCAGATAACAGATCAATCTGAAAGTGAACACCACACACTGGTTAGAGAAATTATATGTAGACAGTTCAGATTTGCTGGGCATGTCATGAAGAGAAAATAACTTACAAACTTCATGACAACTAGCAAACTTGAGGCAAAAAGAACAAGGAGTGTACAATGTGATAAATATATTAAAAGCTTGGCCAATGGCATAAATGGAATGGGAATACAGATCTGATCAGAGATTGGTAATCATGTGAGATGATGAGACGATCACCCACACGTTTTGTTATGGCAACTAATATCTGAAAGCAGTAGGAACATGTGGTAGTCATGACTTGTGTTAAGTAGCACAACTGAGAGAGAGAAAGAGATAGAAAGAAAGAGAGAGAGAGAGAGAGAGAGAGAGAGAGAGAGAGAGAGAGAGAGAGAGAGAGAGAGAGAGAGAGAGAGAGAGAGAGAGAGAGAGAGAGAGAGAGAGAGAGAGAGAGAGAGAGAGAGACAGAGAGGATGTCATTTAGGTTCAGAATCGATATCACTGCACTTAGGACATTCCTACACTCTGCACTTCTCTCCTCGGAAGCCACCAGAGTGTCCTTGCTGATGGTTCCAGTAGCAGCCTGATTAGAAGCCTGCCTGACCTTTCCCCTAATGTTGCGCGCCGTCAATGCTATCTGTTTGTTCCTCACTGAATAAGTCTCTCTAGGCATGGAGAATCAGTCTGTTCTGCTACACTGTTCATGTTGTCCGAAAGAAACTTGAACATGTCAACCTTGATCAACATTCAGAGGAGCAACCAGCGTCCATCTGTCAGCCAGTTAAATGCCCCAAACGCCTGCATGCCTTGGGCAACAGAAAAGCCATGCTATAACCCACATCCTATCTAGCAATGCACGTCAGTCCACGTGGAACCTGCCAGTGTCTTATGTTCTGAAGCATTCTCTGTGAGTCCATTGAACACACATGTTTGGTTGTATTACCTACCAACCATTCCAAGGCTCCATTCTCATGTTAGAAGTTGCGCTATCATACACCAGGCTCTCCTATTTCACACAGTATCTATTTGACTTGGCAAGGGGTTGTGTGCCAGTGTAAGACAACTTTAGACCCTTGTATTTTAACTATAAACTCAGGTTCAATGCAATGACAGGTAACAATGTGTGGCTGTACTGAGGATGAGTGAATGTGAAGTTCAGTGAGACAGTGTGGCTGTACAAAGACCGGGTGGTCATGAACTTGCAGCAGAAAGATGGTGGAACTGTGAGTGTGGTTTGTGTGTTGTCACACCTCACCACTGTTGCATGTTTGAGCAGTATTCCATCTAGTGAAGTCACCAAGGTATAGTCCACAGTTGTGCTGGGTCTGCCACATTTACAAGAGGTTAGTTGTTGTATGTGAAAGAGACAGTGCCATGCCACTAGAATTCCTGAAATCACCCTACTATGTATTACAAGTGTTGCTATGGAACCTTGAGTCTGTCATCTGTTAAATGTTTGTCCATACGTTATGTGTGGGAGACATGAGCCAAGCATTTCATATCTAACACACACATCATGTCATTACACTGGATTCAAACCTGCTCCTTTCACTAACATGTAAGCACATAGTTCTCAAAGTCCCAAACCAGGTACCTACCAGACCAGTCTTACTGTGACAATGCTGAGCCAGCATGAGAAGTTCAGCAATTTCCTGGGCAACCAATCGGTGCTCTGTCAGCTCAGCTTCCAGAAGATGTTTTTCCTTCTTGACAGCTTTCAAACCTTTTGCGTCGCTTTCATACTTGACTGCATTCAAAAGCAAAATATCATTTTACAATCACAAGCAAATTTCTTATTCTTAGAAACATGTGGAAATAACAGCAGGTCACAGTACCAAACATATGAAAACATGTTTAAAATCAGTAGGCAGTTGGAAAATAATAAGCAGGCCTTAACTGGAAAGTGCCCTGACAATTTTCTACTCAAAAAGTTATCTTCTTCTTCTGCTACCTTGTTTCTCTGATTGGAGCACATACCCTCAGCCAATGTAGGTCAAGCCACCCTGTCTTCTGCCACTTCCTACAGCTCCCACCATCATAATTCTCTACTCCATGTTTATTTTAGTCTCTCTCTATTTAATTTGCCCTGTGGATCAAAAGCTGCCTATAGAACAGTAAATCTCTTACATGGATGTGGAAGACACAGGGAAACCACCACATATATTTCCCCATAATATGTTTAATGTCAATCATAAAGCTATATTTATGCTAAAATGACAATGTCAAGAAGCTTCATGCCAGTCTTTGGTCTGAATAAGCAGATCTGACAAGTATGAATTATATGACACTTCCACTTGACACAAGAACACAAGTCAAACATGCAAACCATATCAAACACGTGAACACTATATAAGATAACACAAGTCAAACATACAAGTCAAACCACATCAACCATGGAACAGAGAGGCATGAAAATATCATATCCATGACAATACAAGCCGGACAAAAAGAGAACCATAAGAAAACAAATTACAGACAGCCAAGCTTCACAAACATAACAGTCAAACTCACTGAGCTGTGCCACAAAAAGAGAAACATAAGAAAAATCACAGACAACCAAGCTTCACAAACATAACAGTCAAACTCACTGAGCTGTGCCATCAACAGCTCCAGCAGACAAAAAGAGAAACAAGAAATATCACAGACAGCCAAACTTCACAAACACAACAGTCAAACTCACTGAGCTGTGACACAAAAAGAGAAATATCAAAAACAGCCAAGCTTCACAAACACAACAGTCAAACTCACTGAGCTGTGCCATCAACAGCTCCAGTTGCTCCTGCAGTTTCATCTTGTCTTGCTCAAGTTCCTGTTTCTTCATGTCCTCCATTTCCAAGTCATTGAGCAGACGGCTGAAAATGTACAAGAAATAAAACACATAGATGGAATGGAATGGCAGGAGAACATAAACCAAGAAGGATTACAAAAACATGGGACTGGAAAAACCATTAGCAAATGAGATCAGGGAAAGACAATTAATGTACTCCAGAACTCAGTTTTGTTAGAGAATATACTGGAAGGAAATGTGGAGGGGAAGCATGCAACAAGAAGACACTGTTACATATGGGTGCACAACATCAAGAGAGGGACTGCAAGAAGCCTGCATGAGTGTAACGTACAGACTCTGGACAGAGGGTGTTGGAGGTGACACTTGATGATAATGATGATTAATATGTGCAAAAGGTGTGTGCTTGTACGATGGTAAGTGGATAAGTCACAAATGGCTGTAGAAAAATAACTAAATATGATAACTTGAAACCAGTTTATTTGTATACATATATTGTCCCTTTATATCTCAACATAATTTCCACCAACATTGATGCACTTATCCCATCGTTTTATCAGTCCTCCCAAACCAGCTGCATAGAACTGTGCGCCCTGTTTTCTAAACCACGTTTTCTCTTCACATTCAACTTCGGCGTCACTTGCGAAATGTCTCCCGCCAAGGTGGGTTTTCAGTGGACTTAGCCCCTAGCAATTTCCCGTAAAGAGGTGCATAGCTGGGTAGAAAAAGTTACGAGGGTGAGTCCATAAGTAAGTCACACATTTATGTGGGATGGAAGGTAAATTAAAACAGTGCACATAGTTCTATGCAGCCAGTTTGGGAGGACTGATAAAATGATGGGAGTAGTGCATCAATGTTGGTGGAAATTATGTTGAGAAATAAAGGGATAATGTATGTATAAAAATAAACTGGTTTCAAGTTGTTATTATAGTTAGTTATTTTTCTACAGCCATTTGTGACTTACTTATTAACTTATCCTCGTACATATACATACAAGTACTAGGGTTGTGTCCCAGGAGGCAAAGATTCTAGGGTTGTGGCTCACATATAAAGTGGGTTTAACTTTTTTTCTTCCCCAGTATGCTTCCACTGAAGCACAGACTTCAACCCACTCACACTAAGTTGTCCATCTCCAGCAGTCACCTCCATGCCCTCCCTATGTTATTCATCCGTTTCTAATTCTCTTCTCCGTGTGATTCGTGGCCTCTCTCTATCTCTCTTGTCCTGTGGGTCTGAGAGAACAGAAGCTCTAGTTACAGGTTTTCCCAACAGTGTCCTATCTAGTGCCAGCGTGTTGTCCACCCATGGGGCTAACTTGTTGTATTATCTACTGGACCTACTGTGCATGTTCACCTCTATGGTGGCAAACAAGAACAGGCAACAGCTATCCGGTTGATCCTGGAGACATGGCTGCAGACACAGACAGCATCAGCATCATCATCATCAAGTGCATTGCAGACTGGCATGGGTGATAATCTCACACAGCATGTATCAATTCATCTGCTGACAGACAGCCTTCCATGCCACATCACAAGGCTGTCAATCTTCTCTTGCTGTCTTCCTCTATCTCCCTCTCCACAAATCCTTCCAGTTGTCACGTTTCAGTTTTTCCCTTCACATAATATGGCCAAAAACTGTTGATTGTTTCTTTCTGATATTTGTGATGTTGTCTTAACCTCATTTGAAACATTTTCATTACTCATTTTGACTTTTCAAGGAATTTTCAGCAATCTTCTGAAAAAGCACATCTCTGAGGTCTCTTTGTGCTTATGTGTGAACTATCCAGGATGTTATCAATAAATGGTTCTTTGAGGCAGGCAAGAACTGTTGTTCTAACCTCCAGCAACAGGAATTTATTGCATGAGATGTTAATTTGAGAAAATGCAGTGTTTGTTTGCCCTGTTCTGTTCTTTATCTTGTGATACATCTTCCATTATCCATGTGCCTAGATACTTGAATTTCTGGACTTGCTCAAATTAATAATTGTACACTTAGGTATGATTCATGTGTTAGATGTAGACACAGTATGCATGTTCCTAGCAAGAAGACCTGAAGATTACACCACACAGCCAGGAGGTTGACAGGGTGTCACCACACAGCCAGGAGGTTGACAGGGTGTCACCACACAGCCAGGAGGATGACTGGGTGGCACCACACACCCAGGAGGATGACTGGGTGGCACCACACAGCCAGGAGGTTAACAGGGTGTCACCATACAGCCAGGAGGGAGTGTCACCACAAAGCCAGAAGGTTCACAGGGTGTCACCAGACAGCCACGAGGTTGACAGGGTGTCACCACACAGCCAGGAGGATGACAGGGTGTCATCACACAGCCAGGAGGATGACAGGGTGTCACCACACAACCAGGAAGTTGACTGGTTGTCCACCACACATTAGCCCAACCTTCACTGATGAAGATACCTCCACCTCACAGCCAGGAGGTTGACCGGGTGTCCACACCCAGCAGCCCAACCTGTACTGATGAATACAATAGACCAGCACTTGCACCTGCTGGCCCCACTCACTTGATCTGAGATTCCTGGGAGGCCAAGGATGTCTGCATGTCAGACAGCTGCTCCATGAGCTCGTCCCGCTCCTGAGTGATGCTGGCCAAGGTGTCCCTCAGCTCATCCTCAGCTGCCTCCATCTGCAGATACAACAACAGCACAGGTCAGAAGTGGAACACATGGGACACCACTCATGAAGTACAAGAACCCACACATGGGACACCACTCATGAAGTACAAGAACCCACACATGGGACACCACTCATAAAGAATGAGAACCCACACATGGGACACCACTAATGAAGTACAAGAACCCACACATGGGACACCACTCATAAAGAATGAGAACCCACACATGGGACACCACTAATGAAGTACAAGAACCCACACATGGGACACCACTAATGAAGTACAAGAACCCACACATGGGACACCACACATGAAGTACAAGAACCCACACATGAGACACCACTCATAAAGAACAAGAACCCACACATGGGACACCACTCATAAAGAACAAGAACCCACACATGGGACACCACTCATAAAGAACAAGAACACACACATGGGACACCACTCATAAAGAATGAGAACCCACACATGGGACACCACTCATAAAGAATGAGAACCCACACATTAAACACCACTCATAAAGAATGAGAACCCACACATGGGACACCACTAATAAAGAATGAGAACCCACACATCGGACACCACTCATAAAGAATGAGAACCCACACATGGGACACCACTCATAAAGAACAAGAACCCACACATGGGACACCACTCATAAAGAATGAGAACCCACACATGGGACACCAGACACCACTCATAAAGAACAAGAACCCACACATGGGACACCACTCATAAAGAACAAGAACCCACACATGGGACACCACTCATAAAGAACAAGAACCCACACATGGGACACCACTCATAAAAAATGAGAACCCACACATGGGACACCACTCATAAAGAACAAGAACCCACACATGGAACACCACTAATGAAGTACAACAACCCACACATGGGACACCACTCATGAAGTACAAGAACCCACACATGGAACACCACTAATGAAGTACAAGGACCCACACATGGGACACCACTCATGAAGAACAAGAACCCACACATGGAACACCACTAATGAAGTACAAGAACCCACACATGGAACACCACTCATGAAGAACAAGAACTCACACATGGGACACCACTAATGAAGTACAAGAACCCACACATGGGACACCACTCATGAAGTACAATAACCCACACATGGGACACCACTCATGAAGTACAATAACCCACACATGGGACACCACTCATGAAGTACAAGAACCCACACATGGAACACCACTAATGAAGTACAATAACCCACACATGGGACACCACTAATGAAGTACAAGAACCCACACATGGGACACCACTCATGAAGAACAAGAACTCACACATAGGACACCACTAATGAAGTACAAGAACCCACACATGGGACACCACTCATGAAGTACAATAACCCACACATGGGACACCACTCATGAAGTACAAGAACCCACACATGGGACACCACTAATGAAGTACAAGAACCCACACATGGAACACCACTAATGAAGTACAATAACCCACACATGGGACACCACTAATGAAGTACAAGAACCCACACATGGGACACCACTAATGAAGTACAAGAACCCACACATGGAACACCACTAATGAAGTACAATAACCCACACATGGGACACCACTAATGAAGTACAAGAACCCACACATGGGACACCACTCATGAAGAACAAGAACTCACACATGGGACACCACTAATGAAGTACAAGAACCCACACATGGGACACCACACATGAAGTACAAGAACCCACACATGGGACACCACTAATGAAGTACAATAACCCACACATGGGACACCACTTATGAAGTACAAGAACCCACACATGGGACACCACTCATAAAGAACAAGAACCCACACATGGGACACCACTCATGAAGTACAAGAACTCACACATGGGACACCACTCATGAAGTACAAGAATCAATACATGGGTCTCAGACAAGGGAAAACACGTTCACAATAGACAGACCTAGAGAAATGCACAGCAAGATTACACAATACATCATCACCATCCTCATCATCCTCGACTTTTGCTGTCAAGTGTTGTGGGGAGGAATAGTTGACATTCCAGCACCAGACGGGTGGCACTGGATAGTGTCCTTCCATATGATTGTACAATGCCTTTGATGTCGTCAAATCGTTTTCTTCTCGGGTGTCCTCTGGCTGTCGTCTGGCTGTCCTCTGGCTGTCGTCTGGCTGTCCTCTGGCTGTCCTCTGGCTGTCCTCTGGCTGTCGTATCATATCTTATTTGATGTAGTGCCAGTTCTGGTAGTTGATGATGTTGCATTCTAACAAGATGGCAGTACCATTGTTTTATTCAGTCTCGGATAGTTAAGTTGGCAGCTCTCCTCAAACATCTCATTTTACATAAGAGTGATTAGAATAATGTCCAAGTTTGTCACTGGTAGTATAAGATTGGTGTGAATGTTCTATTTATTATCTGTATGTTTCAGTATTGGTGATAGCTGATATATAAGTGTTTTTGCTTTTTTACATCTGATTTCTAATTTTGATGTGTCTGTCTATACAGAATACATTCATTTATAGGGGTTGAACCAGGGGTAAAACAACATATTAGCAATAGTATGCCACTTAATTTAAATACAAAATCAAAGTTAGCAGCATTATACAGCCTACACCGTATGAAATAGCTCAGATACAACATTAATTGAAGTGAAGAAGGTGGGCAACACAATATAACTATCCCAATTGCTGGCAAGACATGAACTGACACATTAACTGAAATAACAATAGGTACAATATAGCTCAATTGAACAGGATATTATACATAAGAAAAACAAAAACATCAGACAAAAACACTGCCACATGAGTGCCACTACTGATGTCTGTAAGAGGAATCTGTGGTGGCCTAAAGATAAAAGGCAGTGACCAAATTGTATACAGGCTATGACTCCACCTGACCTCCAGCATCAAGAGAAATTCTGTCAGTCAACAACTGCTAAATCTTCCTGCTGCCCTGGATCATCTACTGGAGCATAGGCCCTCAACTTATTCAAGCCAATCTGTCCCATCTGCTGCCATCTCCTCCTCATACTATTCATCCCTGTCTCTAATTCTCATCTCCATGTGTATCCCTCTATTTTGTCGGCCCCACTGGTTCCTGTTAAACTATTCTCAGGTTTTCTCCATGCGTGTCCTCAACCAGCGGGAGTATCTTTGCTTCACTCAAATCTGTCTAGTTTTCTCCATGCGTGTCCTCAACCAGCGGGAGTATCTTTGCTTCACTCAAATCTGTCTAGTTTTCTCCATGCGTGTCCTCAACCAGCGGGAGTATCTTTGCTTCACTCAAATCTGTCTAGTTTTCTACAAAAGCTCTCCATTAGTGATTCTTGTAGAACTCCTATTCTGTGCAGGCCCTAGTTAATGACTGTAGTTTATTTGTAACTCTTTTAGTCATTCTCCATGACACAGATCATGAGAACTAATCATGCCAACGATAACCTAATCACCCTTGGTTAAACTTCATGTCAAGGGATGGAATCGCAGACACACTTAGGTAGTCATGCAGACACAAAGACCTGATGTAAGGAAGCTCTAAATGATAGTTTCCAAAGATGTCATCTGGTAGCAGTAGCACCCATGTTTATGTTTGTTTAGCCTAGGTTCCAGACTGTTAGATCTGGACAGCAGGAAAACATGGCAGTCATGCTTGTGGAGTGCACAAAGGAAAACAAGCTGAACATGGGCCTGTCTGTGGAACATCACACTCCATATTTAGATGAAGGGCAAGATCTGCTCAACAGGACTGTTACTGCGGGTGAATCATGGATGCATCACTGCATGCCGAATTAAAGTAATCATGGGTGCATCACTGCATTCCTGAATCAAAGTAATCATGGGTGCATCACTGCATTCCTGAATCAAAGTAATCATGGGTGCATCACTGCATTCCTGAATCAAAGTAATCATGGGTGCATCACTGCATTCCTGAATCAAAGTAATCATGGGTGCATCACTGCATTCCTGAATCAAAGTAATCATGGGTGCATCACTGCATTCCTGAATCAAAGTAATCATGGGTGCATCACTGCATTCCTGAATCAAAGTAATCATGGGTGCATCACTGCATTCCTGAATCAAAGTAATCATGGGTGCATCACTGCATTCCTGAATCAAAGTAATCATGGGTGCATCACTGCATTCCTGAATCAAAGTAATCATGGGTGCATCACTGCATTCCTGAATCAAAGTAATCAAGGGTGCATCACTGCATTCCTGAATCAAAGTAATCATGGGTGCATTACTGCATTCTTGAATCAAAGTAATCAAGGGTGCATCACTGCATGCCCGAAACAAAGTGTATTTTAAAGCACTCCAAACATCCTTCACCTTCAGCCAAGGAATTTAAGGTGTAGTCATCAGCAAGGAAGGTTATGTGTTCAGTATTGTGGGATTCTCAAGGTGCGGCCATCAGCAAAGAAGGTTATGTGTTCAGTATTGTGGGATTCTCAAGGTGTGGCCATCAGCAAGGAAGGTTATGTGTTCAGTATTGTGGGATTCTCAAGGTGTAGTCATCAGCAAGGAAGGTTATGTGTTCAGTATTGTGGGATTCTCAAGGTGCGGCCATCAGCAAGGAAGGTTATGTGTTCAGTATTGTGGGATTCTCAAGGTGCGGCCATCAGCAAGGAAGGTTATGTGTTCAGTATTGTGGGATTCTCAAGGTGCAGCTATCAGCAAGGAAGGTTATGTGTTCAGTATTGTGGGATTCTCAAGGTGCAGCTATCAGCAAGGAAGGTTATGTGTTCAGTATTGTGGGATTCTCAAGGTGCGGCCATCAGCAAGGAAGGTTATGTGTTCAGTATTGTGGGATTCTCAAGGTGCAGCTATCAGCAAGGAAGGTTATGTGTTCAGTATTGTGGGATTCTCAAGGTGTAGTCATCAGCAAGGAAGGTTATGTGTTCAGTATTGTGGGATTCTCAAGGTGCAGCTATCAGCAAGGAAGGTTATGTGTTCAGTATTGTGGGATTCTCAAGGTGCGGCCATCAGCAAGGAAGGTTATGTGTTCAGTATTGTGGGATTCTCAAGGTGTGGCCATCAGCAAGGAAGGTTATGTGTTCAGTATTGTGGGATTCTCAAGGTGTGGCCATCAGCAAGGAAGGTTATGTGTTCAGTATTGTGGGATTCTCAAGGTGCGGCCATCAGCAAGGAAGGTTATGTGTTCAGTATTGTGGGATTCTCAAGGTGCGGCCATCAGCAAGGAAGGTTATGTGTTCAGTATTGTGGGATTCTCAAGGTGCGGCCATCAGCAAGGAGAGTCACAGTAAGAGAGACAAGAGATATATACAGTAAAACACATACAGAGAGACACAGAGAAACAAAAAAACAAGATAAAGAGGGATAGACAGTGAGAAATACAGAGACAGACAGAGAGACAGCAAAATAGACAGAAAAACATCAAGAGTAACACAGACAGCAATTCTTAAAACAGACACAAAGACAGTGACAAAGACAGAGATACAGATAGTAAGAAAGACAGAGACAGACAGTAAAGCATTTACAGAGAGAAAAATATGATGAGACAGAGAGACACAGGTAGTGAGAGAGACACAGAGACATACACATAGAGAGACAGATAGACAAACAGAGAGATACAGAGACACACGCAGACACAAACATAAAGACAGACACAGAAGACTAAGCAACAGTGCAGGCATGCCACCCAAGACAGTGAAACCAGACAGGCACGAGTCAAGCCATCAACAACACAGCTCCACCAGCAACAAGACAGCTCCACCAGCAACAAGACAGCTCCACCATCAACAAGACAGCTCCACCATCAACAACACAGCTCCACTATCAACAACACAGCTCCAACTAGAGAGGCACAAGTCCAACCAGTAACAACACAGCTCCACCATCAACAAGACAGCTCCACCATCAACAACACAGTTCCACCAGCAACAACACAGCTCCACCAGCAACAACACAGCTCCACCATCAACAAGACAGCTCCACCATCAACAAAACAGCTCCACCATCAACAACACAGCTCCACCATCAACAACACAGCTCCACCATCAACAAGACAGCTCCACCATCAACAAGACAGCTCCACCATCAACAAGACAGCTCCACCAACAACAACACAGCTCCACCAGCAACAACACAGCTCCACCAGCAACAACACAGCTCCACCAGCAACAAGACAGCTCCACCAGCAACAAGACAGCTCCACCATCAACAAGACAGCTCCACCATCAACAAGACAGCTCCACCAGCAACAACACAGCTCCACCAGCAACAACACAGCTCCACCATCAACAAGACAGCTCCACCATCAACAACACAGCCCCACCATCAACAACACAGCTCCACCAGCAACAACACAGCTCCACCATCAACAAGACAGCTCCACCAGCAACAAGACAGCTCCACCATCAACAAGACAGCTCCACCATCAACAAGACAGCTCCAACCAGACAGGCACAAGTCCAACCAGTAACAACACAGCTCCACCATCAACAAGACAGCTCCACCATCAACAAGACAGCTCCAACCAGACAGGCACAAGTCCAACCAGTAACAACACAGCTCCACCATCAACAAGACAGCTCCACCATCAACAAGACAGCTCCAACCAGACAGGCACAAGTCCAACCAGTAACAACACAGCCCCAACCAAAATCCCGCTGCTGTGACACTACCTTCTTCATCTTGTCTTTCATCCTGCGTTGATAATCTTCCACAGAATCCTGGGCTTCCATCAGATTCTGCAAAGCCTCATCCCTCTGACGTTCGATCCTGTCAGCGACAACCACGACAAAAATGTGAATCAACATTTACATGCCACAGTGGCATATAGGGCATCATGTCACATCATACATTTTACAACAATGTGTATCATCAACTATATGAAACAACATTACATGCCACTGTGGCATTTTACCAGGCATCATGTCACACCATACTTATTATTAACGTACTAGATAGTTAGTAACTTATCTCGTTAAAATAATTAAATATATAATAACTTGCCTCGTTAGATACATATTTTCTAGACAGATACATAATTTGCCTTTGCATTTATAAACTTAGTAAACTGCCGACATGATGAAGACAGAATGTGGATGATCAGAGTGCGACAACAAACCTACATTGAGAAAAGACTCTGCCAGGCAGACAAGCGTTCCCGCTACGGACATGGTTGAACAAACAAGAGGCCGTGTGCCAGCCAAATCTGCGTCTTCCAGCGCCCGGGGAAGCCAGTTCCCCCACACTCAAGGACAAATGTTGCCTACAGGCTCCACACTACGACAGTTGTCCTCTCCGTCCTCCGCCAGGTCCCCGACGTGCGCTCGGGAAATCCCGCACACGCGCGCATCCGACCACCTATTCCGTATGTTTAGTCTTTGCAGAACGTCGTCTATATCTATATTCATCCATGCCCCGAGGGTTAAACTATCTTTCGTCCGTTGCCCCGACCCAGGCATTTTCACGCTCAAGATCATTATTTGGGGTATCATCCTTGCACTCCGGACAAGTCCATATGTGCTTGGATCTCGCTCCCCCCCCCCTCCCCCACCAACATATGCATCAGCATCGGGCGCTAAATGGTACCAGTATAATGTTGGCTGAGGAGGTCCCTCGTTCTCCCGCTTTGCCTCTCGTTTCCGGCCGTGCAGATTCTTACTCCCAAGTCGACCTCCTAAAGGTGGCTGGCTACATTCTATACGGTACAGGTGTGGACATTAAGATAAGGAAACTGACAGAAGAGCACTCGCGGCGAGAATATATCAACATCTACACAAATGGGTCTGCCGCGCCTTGTTCAAGGTCAGCGTGGGCGTACACAGCACAGAGGATGGGGAAAACAAAGACGATAGTGGTGCGTGTCAGACAACTACCTCAATCAAGCCTGAGTATGGAAGTAATCGTTGCTTCCAGGACACGCGCATGGGTAGCAGAGCAGGAAGTCACACACCGGATAATCATTTCCGACTTCATGAACATGGTGCAGAAAATCGAAACATGTCGTCTCTGCTTCAACTGGATCGACAGTATTTTGAAGTCCCGCATAACATTACACCCCTTGATGTACGCATACTCGGATATGCGGGTGTAAAATGTAATGTACGCACAGACCAGGTGACATACAATGTACACCATTACGCTAGCCCGACTACAAGATTTGGGGTGAAGCCTGGTGAAGCATGCCAATGCCACCTTCGGGGTCAAGAGAGGAGATATTATAACAACTCCTCAAGGAATTAGTGAGCAGATATACTTTGAACTGTTGCTTCATCGGAGGATTGAGGTCGCAAGTTGAGTTGGGTCAAGAACCGACATCAGCGCACCCGGGCCATTCCTATAAGCGCCCAGTCCTAATCTTCAACAATCAAGAGTCCCAATACTAATGGTGCCCGTTACAAACTGATTATATGTCCACCTTGCTTTACCTCTGAGTGACGGCTGTCGACCAGATTCTCTCTAGACCATATTTTTATTTTATCTGGTCTTCTGCATAATTCACGCGCACCCAGACGGCCTTCTCTACATCTGCCTTATCATGCATCAAATCAGCCCTCAATGATGCAGCACCAGCTAATCTGTCTGCTTGTTCTTTCCCAACCACGCCAGAGTGTCTTGGATAAAATGATCCAGCGAACGCTTACAACCCGTTACCTCTGAATTAATGCATGTCATTCAGCACGAAGCATGCCAGACTTCACCTTTGTCATCACGCTTTGTGAATTAATCACATCATGCGTGTACAGTTTGTTTTCCAACCAGTGCAAGTAAGGTCATGACCAATGCGCAATGACGATTTTTGATATAAAACATATCTTGATATAACAAAGTAATTCTCAAGTTTTCAATGTGCTCATAAGGCACGTCACATCACGGCCCAAAGTCTCCGCTTCGTGTCCCGCAAACTGAAACACTGTGGCCATATTATCTGATTCATTGCCGAAGGCTAAACATCGCCAAATATGTTCTCCCATTTGAACAGAAGGACGGTATATCGCCGAACTAGGGTCATCGTGTTATTTGCAGCGTGTCGTGTATCTTCCACAAATTCCAAAGCTCAGTGAATGGAGATTTACAATATAATCCATCCATTCATCATGTGTCATGCCGATAAGCGTGGACGGTCATGATTCGCCCTTTCACTCGATCACCAGAGTCGTGGATCAGCTCAGTGTTCTTGTCTCGACCTTACCACGTGGCAAAGCCATCCAGGTATTTACTTCTCTGTCTTCCCCTTGTTCTCTTCCCCTCGATCTTGCCAGTTATCACCAAGTTCTCCAATTCATTTCTTCTCATAACCTGTCCAAAATATTTTGACTGTCTACGTCTAATGTCTCTAACCAGTTTACGATCTTCATGTGTTTCTTGAAGGACATGTTCATTGGTTTTTTCTGTCTGGCTATGGTATTCTTTGCATTCTCCTCAGAAACACATTTCCACATCCGTCATCAAATGTTTGTCAGCTTTTCTGCTCACTGTCCACGCCTCACACCCATACATGCTATTATCCGTTCACGTGATTGTGTCCCGTGTCAGGTCCACGCCTACTGTTTGTTGGGCGCTGAATCAATTCAAGGTCACAGCGGTGTGGACAGAACAGTAGTGGGGGGGGGGGGGGGGAGTTGTTGCTGGAAGACGGGGCTGGGTCGACCAGCGCGATGGTGGAGGCGGGACATGGCAGACACTGTGGGAATGAACATGCATGGGGAACTGGTGACAGATGAAGAGTCTGTCCAGCGGGTGGTGGAGGCGAGACATGGCAGACACTGTGGGAATGAACATGCATGCGGCAGGAGAACTGGTGACAGATGAAGAGTCTGTCCAGCGGTTTGTGATAAAAACGGCGTTCTTTATGGGACCTGCTACAGGGCAATGGTGACTGATCAGCACTCAGACATACATGATAGAAGTAGGGATGAAAAGACACACTGGACTATATATTCCAAACTCATCAGTTGACTTTCTTATTGTGTATTTATTTTTTTTTTATTATTGTTTGTTATTTATTATTTGTTCCCAGAGTACGGCGCCGTGAAAGGGGCATGAAGGAGGAACCGGCTACGGGTGCTAGGAATTGTTTGAGGCCACGAAGCAACGGGTGCACAAGGCTCTCTCCTCCCCGAGGGAGATGAGGCTTGGGAGCAGACATGTGTGGGACAAACACCCAACATCGCAAGGACAACGAAAACAACCGAACGTCTCGCACGGCAGGGGAATGACGCCCGGGTCATGACTCCGGGCGGGCCCGTCCCCAGAGAGTGTCAAGAAGATAAAAGAGCCGAAACATTCGTAGAAGGGGGACACTTCTGACGATCAGAAACCCACGGTTGAGCTTGCTCCGCGGCGGAGTTTTTATCACTAGCAGAGATTATGTCATGGCACTCAAGATATGCTCTAAGTCAGTGGTTCTCAACCTTTTTTGGCCCATGCCCCCCCCTTTACCATATGTTCAGAACGTCATCCCCCCCCCCCCCCCCTTTCGAATTTCCTCCCTATAAATCCCCCCCTTTCCACAGTATACATAAAAATGGAAGCTAAATTTAATAACACATACTAGAACAAGTCTAGATATCTACATAAAACGTGATTTGCGGGTCTACTTACGTTATAAAAAGAATTTCATTAGGGCGAGAAGTACAGAACCGTAAAATTTAGAAGGAAAAAACAATATCAAGTAATTGGTTCTTGTATTAATGCGATTTTGAAATAATCTTAATCCCCCCCCCCCCTGGAAACCCTAAAATCCCCCGGGGGGGGGGGGTATTCCCCACCGGTTGAGAACCACTGCTTTAAGTGATCCATCTTCTTCGGCAAGCACTGAAGTACATGGATGCTAACTACTTTCGTCACGCTCTGGTTGGATACATATCTAACACGTCCACGCAGTCGACATGTAGCACTAGTTCTAGTGTATATTTCATGTTCCTTCAATCCGTGCATTGTTGTCTCCTTGCGTACTGCATCAGTGCACTGGCGTTCACCTCACTGCTTGCACTATAGAAGATATCCATTTGAAATGTGCCCAGTAAACGCGTTCTAGAAGCCATACAGAAAGTTAAATGTAGAAAAGCTCAAGCAAAGGCTACATGTCACCAGTAAAGGATATTCTCTGCACTCTGTCTTTGTAAATGGAGTTGAGAAGACTAGTTCAGAGGAACTATACTATATTAAGACAATCCTGGCGTCCCTTTACCAGTCTCACAGCCTCGTCTGCAATGATACCAAAACTGGTGTATGACTCCACCGCTTTAAATTAGTTTCCATCACGGGATATCTGGTTACAGTGTGCATGATTTATTCTCATGATCTTTGTCTTTCCCCGGCGACGGTTAAAAAATGACCAAAATTCGCGTGGTACAGTTTGTCAGGAAATATGTCTGGACCGCCTCCCACAAATGTCCTAGTACTGCAAACACACCTCTGGGCGTTAGTACTCTTATTGTAATACCTTTACCTGTTCCCATCAGTGTTCACATTGGTGTATTCTTCTTCTGCGTTCATCCGGCGTGTTTTTTTTTTAGACGTAATTACGTCGTGCCTGTTTACAGCAGAGATGTTATACTTGCGCCTTTAGGCCGACACATCCGACTTCTGCAGGCGTTTGTTGACTGGGTTACCCCAATGGTGTATAATCCCGCCTCTAGACATTAGTTTCAACCTAGGGAGATCGGGTTATTGTTTCCTTGGTTTATTCTCCCTACATGAAATTGTAGAGCTAATTGTTGTCACTTCCCACCAAGTGTGTTTACCTTTTCTAGCATCTGATTTCGTGTTATGTTATCAGAATCTGTGTCAATGCACACTGGGCATTCGCTCTCTGATACAGCAGCCCCCGCAAAGTATCTCTGCTGACTGTTCCCATCAGTAGTTGGTCACGATGTCTCTTCACTGGACCTGGCAGCTGGCATGGACTTATCTGTATGTAGGCAGACTAGCATCAAAGACTCACTGGCGTCCACCAATCAAATCCACACTGAAATGACTATATCAGTCCTGCCCATGCTTGTTCCTTACAGCAGTGATTTCGTATGTGGGACAGAGGGGCGATGTCATCAACAAGGCTCAGATAATCAAGCTGCTCTGTTAAAGTCCATGCCTCTTCCTTGGAGCAGTGATTTTGTGTGGGGGACAGAGGGTCGATGTCATCAACGAAGTTCAGATAATCAAACGGCTCTGCTAAAGTCCACTTAATTCCATTTCTGGCGGTAGCTATTTGTGTCTTCAAAATCAAGTCAGCAAGAATGAAAAAGAAGACAAGAGGCATCTCTGCTGCACTCTTGCTCTCATTTTAAATGTATTTTTTAGTTTTCCCATGTGAAGAACTCTGCCTTTCATATCTTTATATGTTGTCTTCATTAAATTAATCATCATCTGTGGTATCCCATAATGCATCATCAATGTCCAAAGTGACTCCCTATGAATGCTGTCAAAAGCCTGTTCACATTGTCACAGAACGCTTTTATGGGATAAGAATTTCTCTCTCATCCCCAATGAAGGTATGAAACCAAGAATGAATGAAGAGATGGTAAAACAAATCTCCACCGTGGCTTGAGGAAAACATCAGCAAAATATATCAACATCTCGGACATTGGGTCACCGGGAATTCCCATTGACACGTGAAGACGTGAGTGAGTTGAGAAATACAGAGATGCACAACCTGCACCAGGAGACTGCTAGCTCAAGGATGGTGACTAAACCCCATGTAAAACCCTATCTCAGGGCGAGTGGCCTGGCAAACAGAAACTGACAACAGAAGCTCACGTCTCAGTAAGACAGGATGGGGCAAACTTGACTTGGATCTCTGCTTGTCCCAAGGGAAGGGGAAAAGGGTAGAGAGATAGGAAAGATAGCAAGACGAGAAATATATCTCTAAATGAATTTGTGACCTACTCACCAAGGAAATTATGTATCTGCTAAGAGTCAGACACCAGCTGGTGAGGGGTGAACTTTGATTGTGTCCAATCCTATCAATCTAGGCATACATTTCTCACAGCCATTGCTGGGTAAGCTGAACAGTACTCAATTGTTATCTTCTGTGTTCCTATGCAAACTTTCTAGTTCTATTAATGTGATCGTTACCAAAATCTCACACTTACAAATTTTCTGTGGAAATTTGGCTGATGCAAAAAAGTTCTTATACATGTGAACGTCTATTTCACTGTTTCTATCTGTCGTCTGTGCTATGTTCATGTTATAACACTTTCATATGGATGCCTATGATGGATGTTGAGTTGAGTCAAGAACTGACATCACAGCACTCAGGACATTCCCATACGTGTTCCATTCTCATCTGCAACAGCCAGTGAAGAGTCTCAGTACCCATGGTACCTACCAGTAGCAGTCTGATTGTGTGTCTGTCAGAGTTTTGAGTGTCGGCCAGATCCTCTGGTCACTCCCTGCAGAACCATTCTCTCCAAGCCATGATGATCTGTCTGTTCTTCTGCACTGAACACACGATTCCAATGGGCCTCGGCCACATCTGCCTTATCATACACCAATACCCCACCGACAGATGTTGACCCAGCCAATCTGTCCACCTGCTCGTTTCCCACCACAATAGCATGTCCTGGTGCGACAACTGACATGTCCTGGGTGACAACTGGCATGTCCTGGTGTGAAACCGGCATGTCCTGGGTGACAACTGGCATGTCCTGGGTGACAACTGGCATGTCCTGGTGTGACAACTGGCATGTCCTGGGTGACAACTGGCATGTCCTGGTGCGACAACTGGCATGTCCTGGGTGACAACTAGCATGTCCTGGTGTGACAACTGGCATGTCCTGGTGCGACAACTGGCATGTCCTGGTGCGACAACTGGCATGTCCTGGGTGACAACTGGCATGTCCTGGGTGACAACTGGCATGTCCTGGTGTGACAACTGGCATGTCTTGGGTGACAACTGGCATGTCCTGGGTGACAACTGGCATGTCCTGGTGCGACAACTGGCATGTCCTGGGGACAACTGGCATGTCCTGGGTGACAACCAGCATGTCCTGGGTGACAACCAGCATGTCCTGGTGTGACAACTGGCATGTCCTGGTGCGACATGCCATGGGTGACAACTGGCATGTCCTGGTGCGACAACTGGCATGTCCTGGTGCGACAACTGGCATGTCTTGGGTGACAACTGGCATGTCCTGGGTGACAACTGGCATGTCCTGGTGCGACAACTGGCATGTCCTGGTGCGACAACTGGCATGTCCTGGTGCGACAACTGGCATGTCTTGGGTGACAACTGGCATGTCTTGGGTGACAACTGGCATGTCCTGGGTGACAACTGGCATGTCCTGGTGCGACAACTGGCATGTCCTGGTGCGACAACTGGCATGTCCTGGTGTGACAACTGGCATGTCCTGGGTGACAACTGGCATGTCCTGGGTGACAACTGGCATGTCCTGGTGTGACAACTGGCATGTCTTGGGTGACAACTGGCATGTCCTGGTGTGACAACTGGCATGTCTTGGGTGACAACTGGCATGTCCTGGTGCGACAACCAGCATGTCCTGGTGCGACAACTGGCATGTCCTGGTGCGACAACTGGCATGTCCTGGTGCGACAACTGGCATGTCCTGGGTAACAACTGGCATGTCCTGGTGTGACAACTGGCATGTCTTGGGTGACAACTGGCATGTCCTGGGTGACAACTGGCATGTCCTGGTGCGACAACTGGCATGTCCTGGGTGACAACTGGCATGTCCTGGGTGACAACCAGCATGTCCTGGGTGACAACCAGCATGTCCTGGGTGCAACCAGCATGTCCTGGGTGACAACCAGCATGTCCCGGTGTGACAACCAGCATGTCCTGGGTAACAACCAGCATGTCCTGGTGTGACAACTGGCATGTCCTGGGTTGACAACCAGCATGTCCTGGGTAAGAACCAGCATGTCCTGGGTAACAACCAGCATGTCCCGGTGTGACAACCAGCATGTCCTGGGTGACAACCAGCATGTCCTGGGTAAGAACCAGCATGTCCTGGTGTGACAACCAGCATGTCCTGGTGCGACAACTGGCATGTCCTGGTGCGACAACTAGCATGTCCTGGGTAACAACCAGCATGTCCTGGGTAACAACCAGCATGTCCCGGTGTGACAACCAGCATGTCCTGGTGTGACAACCAATATGTCCCGGTGTGACAACCGCATGTCCTGGTGTGACAACCAGCATGTCCTGGGTAACAACCAGCATGTCCCGGTGTGACAACCAGCATGTCCTGGTGTGACAACCAATATGTCCTGGTGTGACAACCAGCATGTCCTGGTGTGACAACTGGCATGTCCTGGTGTGACAACCAGCATGTCCTGGGTAACAACCAGCATGTCCCGGTGTGACAACCAGCATGTCCTGGGTGACAACCAGCATGTCCTGGGTAAGAACCAGCATGTCCTGGGTGACAACCAGCATGTCCTGGTGTGACAACTGGCATGTCCTGGGTAAGAACCAGCATGTCCTGGTGTGACAACCAGCATGTCCTGGGTAACAACCAGCATGTCCTGGTGCGACAACCGGCATGTCCTGGTGCGACAACTGGCATGTCCTGGTGCGACAACCAATATGTCCTGGGTGATACCCAGCATGTCCTGGTATGACAACCAGCATGTCCTGGTGTGACAACCAGCATGTCCTGGTGCGACAACCAGCATGTCCTGGTGCGACAACCAGCATGTCCTGGTGTGACAACCAGCATGTCCAGAGTGACAACCAGCATGTCCTGGTGTGACAACCAGCATGTTCTGGTGTGACAACCAGCATGTCCTGGTGTGACAACCAGCATTTCCTGGTGTGACAACCAGCATGTCCAGAGTGACAACCAGCATGTCCTGGTGTGACAACCAGCATGTCCTGGTGTGACAACCAGCATGTCCTGGTGCGACAACCAGCATGTCCTGGTGTGACAACCAGCATGTCCAGAGTGACAACCAGCATGTCCTGGTGTGACAACCAGCATGTCCTGGTGTGACAACCAGCATGTCCTGAGTGACAACCAGCATGCCCTGTCCAACACAACATCCACTGCATAGTGCAATTAGGAAGGTGAAGGGCAGCAGGTTAAAAAAAGCAGAAGGTCATGGATGGGTCAAGCCGAAGACATTCTTCAACAGGTGCGTTCACTTGAGGACTTAGAACCTGGTGAGGAGTGGGTACAAGTGCCAACAGATTTCTGTACGTCCTTTTCAGTATGCATCCAACTAGACAGAAAATGCAGACAAGAAAGTCCGGCTGCTGTGGAGTTGGAAGTACAAGCGTTGATTTTCGAGAATTCGTTAGACGGTGATGCTGTCATCTACACAGCTGGGTTGGTCGTCCGACATGTGAGAAGCTCATGGGCCTTCACGGCGCAGGCCGGAGGGAGAATTGTGAAGGAGGACTCTGGTGCTTTTGTTGAGACCACAAGTAGCCTGACTATGGAAGTCATGGCAGTAAGTAAAGCAATAACATGGCTCGAGACACAGACATTCAATAGGGCATGTGTCCTTAGCGACTCAATGAGCATGCTCAAGAGGATAGAGGTGGGGTGGATCCGAAGAGAATGGTTGCTGTCTCTGGAGTGGTCTTGGCTGACAAAGATTAGTTTCATCTTCATGCCAGGGCATGCGGGAGTACAAAGAAATGGGCGGTCTGACAAGCTCGCAGGTAAGGCTAATGTGGAGGGCGGACGCACCATGGACCAGGCCGACATTCTGAATGCTCTACGAGAAGTAAGACTTTTGCGAGAACCAAGTGATGACTGCGAATCTACAACCATGGTCAGACTGCGAGAACAGCAAATTAAAAGAGGTGTGGCCAAACAAGAACACTACGCAGGAAGCCAAAGAAGATTGATAAACCAACACAGAACTGGTGTCGTTAGCCGCTACACGCTGCGGGATTTGCTGAGGAGGGGATCCGAGCACTTATGGACTGAATGGTTTGATGTGCAATGAGGATGATCTGTCGACTAACTATCTGTCAACTAACTAACTAACTAACCATCTAATGTCCTGGAGCATCGACCCTTATCCAAACCCGGTGCTTGATGGAGGTTGTGGTTAGTACAAACCTGTGAGGGTCTACAGAAATATAAGGGTGAGCACCCTGAAGTTTGGCAGTCTGGTGATAACACCAACATCACTATTATTCTGACCAATGCACCCAGGGTGGCTGCCTACAATGTGTATGACACTACTGGACAGTAAGAGCAGCTTGACCATACACGCCTGCATGATGACAGACAGAAGACACAGGACTTAACTTTTCATAACAGGACAGGAGGGGGCAGGAGGCAATTGATGTAGAACTGGACATGTGTGACTACAGAAAGTCCTTCAGGCTCAATGCTGAGAGAGGGAGAAAGAAAGGAGAAGAGTATTTGTGTGTGTTTGGTATGTGTAGACAACATAAACTACACACATGTGTGTGTTTGGTATGTGTGGACAACATAAACTACACATATGTGTGTGTTCCTCCTAGTTCCCACATAGTCAAGGACTTATATCACCTGAGAGAGAGGACCTGTAGCTGTGGTGACACTTCTCAAATTGGGTAATGAGACCTGTTTAAGGGTGCCTTTTATGTAAGTTATGTACTGTAATCAGCTGAAGGATACCCCCATCTTCTTAGCTCAAGTTTAACACTACAATCAATTCACAACATCAAATCACCTGATTTATTTATTGATAATGGTCTAAGAATGAATCTGTTTGATTATTTAAATTATAACACTACTACACTAACACCATCATAATATGAAACCAATATATTATGTTATTCTTCAAAGAAAATGCTCAAATAAATCACCATTCTTGTGTAGAAACCAACCTATACTTGGTTTTCTCACTCTGTCTGTATATGTTGTGTAATAGTTAGAGAAAAACAACTAATTAAAACCACACACATCAGTTGGTGGGGGTTCACTTTTATTCATTCAAGCGAAGCAACAGAAGGCTCATGGGATAGCTCTCTATCCAGCTACTTCATCGACATATATACGGCTAGACATATGTCTTCACTCATGTTTTCTGCTTGTGATACTCCATTCAGCCTATTTCTGAATAACCTTACAAGCTCATCCTTGGCTGTGTCTAGTATTTCAGGGATTTGTGTCAAATAATTAATTCAGCCATAACCAGGATCCCGGCAGGGATATTAATCCCCAGAAGTGACGTTATAATAGTACACAAATTCAAAATAAAGTGGCTTATTCATTTCATTGCTTTGCTCTAATATTATGTATAATGTGTCTGGTCAGTGTAGGATGTGCTTGGTTGATTGATTGATTGATTGATTGATTGATTTAGGAACCGACATCACAACAGCATTCACATAAGCGCTCCGTCCCCATCCTCAGCAGCCAGCGAAGAGTTCCAACACTAATAGTACCAGTAGCAATCTGATTATATGTCCGTCTCGCCTTTCCTCTGAGCGTTGATCGTCGGCCAAATCCCCTCATCACCCCCCGCTGTCGCATTCTTGCCAGGAACCGACATCACAGCATTGATCGTCGGCCAAATCCCCTCATCACCCCTCGCTGTCGCATTCTTGACAGGAACCGACATCACAGCATTCGGGGCATTCCCATAAGCCCTCCGTCCCCATCCTCAGCAGCCAGCGAAGAGTTCCAACACTAATAGTTCCAGTAGCAATCTGATTATATGTCCGTCTCGCCTTTCCTCTGAGCGTTGATCGTCGGCCAAATCCCCTCATCACCCCTCGCTGTCGCATTCTTGCCATACCATGGTGATCCATTTGCTCCTCCGAGGTGTACACATGCTCCCACAAGGTCGCAACCACATCTGCTTTGTCAAGCATCAATACTCCACCAAGTAGATCTGTCCGCCTGTTCATTCCCCAGCACACCAGCATGCCCCGGAGAAAAGATCCAGACGATGCTTGCCACCCGTGACTTCCGAAGCGAAGCAAGCCACTCTGCACGAAGCTTGCCTGTCTTCACCCTACTCAGCATGCTTTCTGAATCAGTTACAATCACGATGTGTGTGTGTATCGTATTCTCCATCCAGCGGAAAGCTGCACTGACCGCCTCCACCTCCATTCTTAAGCTAGATGTTGTGGTATCATATGCCAGGCTCTCCTGCACCAAACGTCAACCATTGCTTGGTTGGAAATGTTCCTGATCTACCTGTTGTTTGCCAATGGCATCTCTTAATCTTACCATAATGATCCTGTTTAATAGTTTCCCAGGTGATGACAATAACATTATTCCCCTATAATCTTCACACTTCTATTTTGGCAGCTTCACCAGACATCCTTCTCTCCAGTCTACTGGGTATTTTTTTGTTTCCCAGATTCTGATATATATAAATTGTGCTGCAATTCAGTTGATGTATTTATATTGGCTTCTTGCTTGGATTCCATCTGGACCAGCAGCTTTTCAATCCTTCAGGAGTTTGATAGCTTCTCTAATTTCTTCTTTAGATGGTTTCTCACAGTTGAAGGTGAAGATAGAGCAATTATGGGAATGTCCAGATTGTTAGGATGTTGATTCCTGACTCAGCTCTACTCAACTCACAGTTGAAATCTAGCTCCAAGTCTGCAGGCTGGATTATCTGTGGAGATGTCCCATCTCAATCAATCACGTGCTGACGCCACAATGACGGGTTGGCTGCATTGGATCTTCAACACTGTGTCTCTCTCACCCTGACTGTAAATTCTGTCAGATTACTGTCTGTCCATCTCTTGATGTTATCTTCCCACTTGTATCGTTGTCTTACCTCTTGCTCGCTTGCCTTCAACCTTACACTCCAGTATGGTTTTCATAAAAGTGTTATGTCTTTTAACGTGGCCGAAATATTTAACTTGCCTCTTTTTTTTATTTCTTTCATCAACTCTCTTTTCATTCCCAGTTTTTCTGTATTTGATTGTTTTTGTTTCAATGAAATACAACATATTCTTCTGTATATCCACATCATCAGGGCCTGAATTTGACTTTCTAAAAGCTTGTTCATTGGCCAGGCTTCCACGACATATAGTAGTGTTGAATATACGTAGCATTTGAACATTCTAATTTTTAATGCGTTGTTAATGTCTCTATATGTTAATACTGATTTTATGATGTTGAAAACATTTTTGGTAATTCCTATTCTCTTTTTGATTTCTGTTTCACTTCTGCCATCATCTGTTATTACAGATCCAAGATAATAGAAACGTATGTCCCATCTGGGATTTGTTTATTTAGAAATTCAAAAACTCCTCAAAGTATTCAACCCATTTGTTCATTTGATCTTTCATGGGGTGAGAACTGTGTCATTACTATTTCTGACTAATCCACTTGCTTGATTATGTTTTCCTTGTCGTGTTGTAAAGGTCTGTTAGGTCTTCTTATGTTGCTGCTACTTCTGCCTATTCTGGTGGGCTATTCTTCCTCTTCTTCTTTTGTTCACTTGAAATTTGCAATGTTGTCTCTTGTATGAATTTAACTGTCTTTTTTAGTTCACCCAGTGGTCCATAGAGTATATCTTCCACTGCTGTTTCTCTAGGCTAGAATGTCTGCCTAGATATGTCATATTTTGGGCAGTCTTGGAGTATGTGCTCTGTTGTCTGCAATGCCAATCCACATGTGATAATGGCTGATTCACCAATCTTGAGCTTTGTATACACGTGGTTGCGTAATCTATTGTGTCCTGTTCTGAGGCACAGAATAATGACTTGTTCTGGTCTGTTCATAAGGTTGTAATTGTCATGAGCTGGTGGTGGTGGCCTTTTGACTGATCTGATCATTCTTTTATTTTGGTGGTATGTAACAGGAAAATCAGGTTGTTCTTCTGTTGTTCTTTCCTTAGTCGATCAGTGTTCTCGTTTCTGGGTACTCCACAGTGGGATGGTATCCACTGTATGGTGACCTAACGCTGACTGCCTAGTTCAGAAAGTAGTGTCCGTAGTACTAGCAATTTCCCAAACAGGAGCATCTCAATACTGATTTTGCCTCGAGTACTGAAGTTGCATCTGTCAATAGCACCACAGATTGTGTACCATGGCTGGTATTTAGTAATTTCTCTGTTGCTATATCTTGATTGCCTTAATTTCAGCATCATAGTTATGGCAGTACTTTCCTGTTGGTACTTTGGCCGTGTCCCTAGTAATATTTGGGTATTCTATGTACACTCCCGCTCCTCTATTTTGAACACCATTTTATGCTGGCCCATCTGTGTAGACTCGGATCCAGAGGTCCTGTGGGTATTCTATGTACACTCCCGCTCCTCTATTTTGAACACCATTTCATGCTGACCCATCTGTGTAGACTCAGATCCAGAGGTCCTGTGGGTATTCTACAAGCTAGGCTTTTAAAATATTCTCTCTTATCCACTTTCTAACTTCTCCATAAACTTCTGTGTATTCTTCATGGGCTTTGACTTTAGTAGTTCTGGTTGTTATCATCATCATCATATGTCATGGCAGCCTGCATGGGTGGGCACAGTTTACCCTCTCACACAATCTCCGATCAGGTCTATGCTCTTTTCCTGATTATGTCTTGTGGTCAAGTCAAGTAATCCTAGTACTTATCTCTTTGCCTTCCCTTTTCCCTTTCTCCATCAAGTCTGCCAGTTGTCACTTAGTTTTCAAGTTTATTTTCGTGTCATAAAGTGCCCAAAAAATCTGGACTGTGAACATCTAATTTCTATAATCAATTTATGGTTTTCGTTAATTTCTTTGAAATTGTCATTCATTTTTCTGCCCGCCCATAGTATTCTTTTAATTTTCCTCAAGAACCACAATGCCACTGCCACTGGATGTTTCTCAGCCTGTCTGCTGATTGTCCATATTTTCCATCCTGCACAAGGCTACCATGTTCTAATCTATGTCAGGCATCTTCCATCACATGCTGTGTCTATTCCAAGATAGTTGTGCTGACTAACCTGTTAAAGAATATTTCCTTTTACTTGTATATTAATTACACTGTGGATTTCTTTCTTCTTGGAGATGACCATAATCTCTATCTGCTTACAATTTAATTGTAACCCTAGTTGTTCACTGTGTACAATAACAGTATCCACTAAATGTTGCAGATCCTGTTCATTGTCCGCAATTAATACTGTATCATATGCATATCTAATGTTATTGATGTTATATCCCCAATGGTGATTCCTTTCATATCTTTTAAATTTCTCATATTATTTTCACTATTTAGGGAAAAAAGATCTGAAGACCAAACACAGCTGGTTTTGCTATTGCTTTAAAATGCTTTATTTTTCCATTCTTCTATTTCTGTAAGGGCTTCAGAGTTATGCATACTGTATGTGTTCACTCCATGTTTACCAGGTCTTCCACACATGATTCGCTCCAGATGCTCCTAACCTGCTGCCAGCAGTCATCTGCACTCCCCTGGTCTGCCAACTGTTGCAGGACCTGGTACATCTGCACTCCCCTGGTCTACTAACTGTTGCAGGACCTGGTACATCTGCACTCCCCTGGTCTACCAACTGTTGCAGGATCTGGTACATCTGCACTCCCCTGGTCTACTAACTGTTGCAGGACCTCGTACATCTGCACTCCCCTGGTCTACTAACTGTTGCAGGACCTGGTACATCTGCACTCCCCTGGTCTACCAACTGTTGCAGGATCTGGTACATCTGCACTCCCCTGGTCTACCAACTGTTGCAGGATCTGGTACATCTGCACTCCCCTGGTCTACTAACTGTTGCAGGACCTGGTACATCTGCACTCCCCTGGTCTACCAACTGTTGCAGGACCTGGTACATCTGCACTCCCCTGGTCTACCAACTGTTGCAGGATCTGGTACATCTGCACTCCCCTGGTCTACCAACTGTTGCAGGACCTGGTACATCTGCACTCCCCTGGTCTACCAACTGTTGCAGGACCTGGTACATCTGCACTCCCCTGGTCTACCAACTGTTGCAGGACCTGGTACATCTGCACTCCCCTGGTCTGCCAACTGTTGCAGGACCTGGTACATCTGCACTCCCCTGGTCTACTAACTGTTGCAGGACCTGGTACATCTGCACTCCCCTGGTCTACCAACTGTTGCAGGATCTGGTACATCTGCACTCCCCTGGTCTACCAACTGTTGCAGGACCTGGTACATCTGCACTCCCCTGGTCTACCAACTGTTGCAGGATCTGGTACATCTGCACTCCCCTGGTCTGCCAACTGTTGCAGGATCTGGTACATCTGCACTCCCCTGGTCTACCAACTGTTGCAGGATCTGGTACATCTGCACTCCCCTGGTCTGCCAACTGTTGCAGGACATGGTACATCTGCACTCCCCTGGTCTACCAACTGTTGCAGGATCTGGTACATCTGCACTCCCCTGGTCTGCCAACTGTTGCAGGATCTGGTACATCTGCACTCCCCTGGTCTACCAACTGTTGCAGGATCTGATACATCTGCACTCCCCTGGTCTACCAACTGTTGCAGGACCTGGTACATCTGCACTCCCCTGGTCTACCAACTGTTGCAAGATATGGTACTTGCTAGAGGCTGTGACCAAGTCTGGTTCCTTAGCTGCTTGACTTTGTAGATATTCTACACTGTACTGACTGCTGTGTTTATGAGAGGTGTGTGTCTGGAGTTTCAGCTTCACTTGTACACATCAGTAGATGGTGATCTGAGACTACATCTGGCTTCTAAACGTGTGTCCATCACGCAGACACGAGCTATGTTTCTCATTAATGCAGATATTATCAGTTTGATTTTCTGCATTAACTATTTTTGTACATGGAAAACACTATGACATATTGATTCCCTGTGCAAACACTGGTGAATAATTCTCAGTTCTTGTTAGATGCTGGGCTCTCCTTCAGGAGACCCAGGTTCGAATCCTCAGAAAGGTGTGGATTTGTTTATGTCAGTGGCAAAAAGAAAACCATAACCTGCACAGTTCGCGATGACAGCACTAGCCAGACGGCCTTAATTCCTCAGGATCAAGACCCTCCACCTGTCCTACACAGCAAGGTGCTATAGGCGTCTCCTTCTGTGAGCGCCAAACAATACTATGTGTGTTTATTTATGTAACTGTCTCAGTGGCCTCAACGGGTTCCCCAATTGATTTTCCTGTGTTATACTTGTACAGCATTAGAACCAACCAATCATTTCTCTTCTTTAAATGTTTGTTAATACTCGACACAGCATGACGGTCCGATGTGTTTGTGTGTTCGTTATTTGACCTATGCTGGTTTAATATAAATTATGAGACCCATGGTGCTATCTCTATGGTTTTATACGAATTCTGTCCGTATTCCATAGTTGTAGGTTCATGTGTATGATAGACATGACTAATGAAGACACTTTGTTGGAGTGTCTAGTTGGTCTTTCGTTGAAGTACACTTGTTCCCGCAGTGAGGCGCTGCCGCCATTTGTAGACGACAGGTTCGGATCCCAGTCAGTAACTATAGCTTTCAAATTTTATGTTGTCTAGTGCGTCCTCTAAGTCTCAATTTCCTTCTTCTCCTTCTGTCAGCGCCAAACAATACTGTGTGCGTTTATTTATGTAACTGTAGGTAGTAGATGACTGTTGTTCACCACACCAAGTCTGTAGTTTGCCCATTACCTCTTCACATTACCTCTCCACAACACAAGTTATCCAATACTGTCCTGGCACTCAGATCACCCACCCATCAACAGTACTCTATGGAGTAGAAAGACAGAGTGGACTATTATAGCAACTGTCTGGAGTAGAAAGACAGAGTGGACCATTATAGCAACTGTCTGGAGTAGAAAGACAGAGTGGACTATTATAGCAACTGTCTATCTGACTCGAGTATAAAGACAGAGCGGACTATTATAGCAAATGTCTGGAGTAGAAAGACAGAGTGGACTATTATAGCAACTGTCTAGAGTAGAAAGACAGAATGGACTATTATAGCAACTGTCTGGAGTAGAAAGACAGAGTGGACTATTATAGCAACTGTCTGGAGTATAAAGACAGAGTGGACTATTATAGCAACTGTCTGGAGTATAAAGACAGAGCGGACTATTATAGCAAATGTCTGGAGTAGAAAGACAGAGTGGACTATTATAGCAACTGTCTAGAGTAGAAAGACAGAATGGACTATTATAGCAACTGTCTGGAGTAGAAAGACAGAGTGGACTATTATAGCAACTGTCTGGAGTAGAAAGACAGAGTGGACTATTATAGCAACTGTCTAGAGTAGAAAGACAGAATGGACTATTATAGCAACTGTCTGGAGTAGAAAGACAGAGTGGACTATTATAGCAACTGTCTGGAGTATAAAGACAGAGTGGACTATTATAACAACTGTCTGGAGAGGATGGACAGGTTGATGATATACTGTACAGAGATTGTCTCTTTTGAAGGTAAACTATATGGAGATTGTCTCAAAACAACCGTTTTACTGCTTATAGTATCTTGCGGTTTAGGAAAGGGGGGTTTTGAGCCTAAAGGATTAAGGCTGCCTGGCTCATGCAGTCACAACAAACGGTGTGGGTTAGAGTTTTCTTCTTTCCCCTGACAGAAAAAAAATCCACCACCTTATCGAGGATCTCAACCCGGGTCTCCCAATTAGAGGCCCAATATTCAAGCCTCTCCTCTTCAAAACAACATCCAAGTGAAATACAAAACAAGAATCAAAGTCTGAGAAATATCACAAGAAGAAAAGAAACACAGACAAACATAGACAGACACACAGGAACTTACTCTTTTTTGGTAGATTTTGTAGCATTCACCTCCATTTGTAAGTCAGATACATCCCCTTCGTATTTATTTAGCTTCTTCTGCAGCTCTGCATTCCTTCTGGCACCCTCCTCAATGTGCTTCTCTGCTTCCCTAATGTGAAAACAAAACAGAAACAAAACTACTCACAGGAGAACACTGCTATCTATGAAAGCTGGCTATCTATGAAAGCTGGTGTCTGTGAAAGTGGGGTGTCTATGAAAGTGGGGTGTCTATGAAATCTGGTGTCTATGAAATCTGGTGTCTATGAAAGCTAGTGTCTATGAAAGTGGGGTGTCTATGAAAGCTAGTGTCTGTGAAAGTGGGGTGTCCATGAAAGCTGGTGCCTATGAAATCTGGTGCCTATGAAAGCTGGTGTCTATGAAATCTGGTGTCTATGAAAGTGGGGTGTCTATGAAAGCTGGTGTCTATGAAATCTGGTGTCTATGAAAGCTGGTGTCTATAAAATCTGGTGTCTATGAAAGCTGGTGTCTACGAAATCTGGTGTCTATGAAATCTGGTGTCTATGAAAGCTGGTGTCTATGAAAGCTGGTGTCTGTGAAAGTGGGGTGTCTATGAAATCTGGTGTCTATGAAAGCTAGTGTCTGTGAAAGTGGGGTGTCCATGAAAGCTGGTGCCTATGAAATCTGGTGCCTATGAAATCTGGTGTCTATGAAAGCTGGTGTCTATGAAATCTGGTGTCTATGAAAGTGGGGTGTCTATGAAAGCTGGTGTCTATGAAATCTGGTGTCTGTGAAAGTATAGTGTCTAAGAAAGCTGGTGTCTGTGAAAGTGGGGTGTCTATGAAAGCTAAAGTCTATGAAAGCTGGTGTCTGTGAAAGTGGGGTGTCTATGAAAGCTAAAGTCTGTGAAAACTGGTGTCTATGAAAGCTGGTGTCTATGAAAGGTGAGTCTGTGTGCATGTTAATCACGGACATGATCACTGTCACAAAAGCAGCCTCGTGTGGCTCAGGACACAAACAAACCAACTCAGGTGAAGTTATTAACTAATAACACTTACTGGAAGTTTCAAACAGAGTCAGACCTGGCTAAGACAGCAATTACTGTTTGAATCAACAATGTGTGAAAGTCCCTTGTATCATGGTTTCCTAAGACTCTAGAATGTTTACATTGGAAGCAACAGAGAAAATAATGCAGCTGAACCCAGAAACCAGTGACCAATTAATAATATGGCCAGAACAAGCTTACTGATGCAGATTAACAGAACAAGCTTACTGATGCAGATTAACAGAACAAGCTTACTGATGCAGATTAACAGAACAACCTTACTGATGCAGATTAACAGAACAAGCTTACTGATGCAGATTAACAGAACAAGCTTACTGATGCAGATTAACAGAACAAGCTTACTGATGCAGATTAACAGAACAACCTTACTGATGCAGATTAACAGAATATGCTTACTGATGCAGATTAACAGAACAAGCTTACTGATGCAGATTAACAGAACAAGCTTACTGATGCAGATTAACAGAACAAGCTTACTGATGCAGATTAACAGAACAAGCTTACTGATGCAGATTAACAGAACAAGCTTACTGATGCAGATTAACAGAACAAGCTTACTGATGCAGATTAACAGAACAAGCTTACTGATGCAGATTAACAGAATAAGCTTACTGATGCAGATTAACAGAATAACCTCAGTGAGGCAGATTAACAGAACAAGCTTACTGATGCAGATTAACAGAACAACCTCAGTGAGGCAGATTAACAGAACAAGCTTACTGATGCAGATTAACAGAATAAGCTTACTGATGCAGATTAACAGAATAAGCTTACTGATGCAGATTAACAGAATAACCTCAGTGAGGCAGATTAACAGAACAAGCTTACTGATGCAGATTAACAGAACAACCTCAGTGAGGCAGATTAACAGAACAACCTCAGTGAGGCAGATTAACAGAGCAACCTCAGTGAGGCAGATTAACAGAACAACCTCAGTGAGGCAGATTAACAGAACAACCTTACCGATGCAGATTAACAGAACAACCTTACTGATGCAGATTAACAGAACAACCTTACTGATGCAGATTAACAGAACAAGTTTACTGATGCAGATTAACAGAACAACCTTACTGATGCAGATTAACAGAACAACCTTACTGATGCAGATTAACAGAACAACCTTACTGATGCAGATTAACAGAACAACCTTACTGATGCAGATTAACAGAACAAGCTTACTGATGCAGATTAACAGAACAAGCTTACTGATGCAGATTAACAGAACAAGCTTACTGATGCAGATTAACAGAACAAGCTTACTGATGCAGATTAACAGAACAAGCTTACTGATGCAGATTAACAGAACAAGCTTACTGATGCAGATTAACAGAATAAGCTTACTGATGCAGATTAACAGAATAAGCTTACTGATGCAGATTAACAGAATAAGCTTACTGATGCAGATTAACAGAATACTATGAGCAGATTAACAGAACAACCTATGAGCAGATTACAGAACAACCTCAGTGAGGCAGATTAACAGAACAACCTATGAGGCAGATTAACAGAACACCTCAGTGAGGCAGATTAACAGAACAACTCTGCAGATTAACAGAACAAGCTTACTGATGCAGATTAAACAGAACAAGCTTACTGATGCAGATTAACAGAACAAGCTTACTGATGCAGATTAACAGAACAAGCTTACTGATGCAGATTACAGACAAGCTTACTGATGCAAATTAACAGAACAAGCTACTGATGCAGATTAACAGAATAAGCTTACTGATGCAGATTAACAGAATAAGCTTACTGATGCAGATTAACAGAATAAGCTTACTGATGCAGATTAACAGAATAAGCTTACTGATGCAGATTAACAGAATAACCTCAGTGAGGCAGATTAACAGAACAAGCTTACTGATGCAGATTAACAGAACAACCTCAGTGAGGCAGATTAACAGAACAACCTCAGTGAGGCAGATTAACAGAACAACCTCAGTGAGGCAGATTAACAGAACAACCTCAGTGAGGCAGATTAACAGAACAACCTTACCGATGCAGATTAACAGAACAACCTTACTGATGCAGATTAACAGAACAACCTCAGTGAGGCAGATTAACAGAACAACCTTACCGATGCAGATTAACAGAACAACCTTACCTGATGCAGATTAACAGAACAACCTTACTGATGCAGATTAACAGAACAACCTTACTGATGCAGATTAACAGAACAACCTTACTGATGCAGATTAACAGAACAACCTTAGTGATGCAGATTAACAGAACAACCTACTGATGCAGATTAACAGAACAACATTAGTGATGCAGATTAACAGAACAACCTTACTGATGCAGATTAACAGAACAACCTTACGTGATGCAGATTAACAGAACAACATTCAGTGATGCAGATTAACAGAACAACCTACTGATGCAGATTAAACAGAACAACATTAGTGATGCAGATTAACAGAACAACCTTACTGATGCAGATTAACAGAACAACCTTAGTGATGCAGATTAACAGAACAACCTTACTGATGCAGATTAACAGAACAACATTAGTGATGCAGATTAACAGAACAAGCTTACTGATGCAGATTAACAGAACAACCTTACTGATGCAGATTAACAGAACAAGCTTACTGATGCAGATTAACAGAACAAGCTTACTGATGCAGATTAACAGAACAACCCCAGTAAGGCAGATTAACAGAACAACCTTACTGATGCAGATTAACAGAACAACCTTACTGATGCAGATTAACAGAACAAGCTTACTGATGCAGATTAACAGAACAAGCTTACTGATGCAGATTAACAGAACAACCTTACTGATGCAGATTAACAGAACAACCTTACTGATGCAGATTAACAGAACAACCCCAGTAAGGCAGATTAACAGAACAACCTTACTGATGCAGATTAACAGAACAACCTTACTGATGCAGATTAACAGAACAACCTTACTGATGCAGATTAACAGCGAGCAGGTAGAAAAATACAGTGAACTCCAAGGGTCAAAAGGTTAGAGTGCTCGATCTTAAACTTCCAGTGCACTGATGGTGGAGTAGGAAAGTTCTCTCCCTACACTGGTCAGTTAGACTTACATGCTGACTTCTTATCCTTGACTTGGGGATGTAAATTACAAGTACGCCAGAAGTCGGAGTGGGAAAGCCTGATGATGGGAGACACTGATAAAAGGGAAAGCTGGTCTGCATGCAAACATTCAGCCCAGTGTAGACTACACTCGTGTTCAGAGTGAGCAAACTAAAATAAAAGAAGAAATTGGTAAAATGGCCAGAAGATTACAGAAGATTTAACAAATTTTCAGAATTAATAGATGCCCATTGCCTGTATTATGAGGGGGCTTCAAATTAAAACCTTTAAAATGTGATAGAAATTACAATAACCATGCCACTGTCTTGTAACATGTCAATTTTGTTGTTAAGGGTGTCAAGAATGTTAAATATGTGACATCACGGTGCAGATGAACAAGGTGACGTCAAAAAGACAGTTTAAAGATGGCCGCCCCACTTTTGACATGTGCCAAAGAGGAGCAGTGTTCTGTTATCCATTTTTTATCAGTGAAGGGGTAAAATCTATACAAATTCATTGGCAAATGAAGGTCCAGTTTAGTGATGAATGCCTGTCAGTCCAGCAAGTGTATGAATGGAGAAGGAAGTTTCAAAATGGCAAGACTTCTGTGACAGACTGCTCACGACGAGGTCTGGCACACCGAGCAGTGACTCCAGAGTGGTTACACACAAGACCAAGTGAATATTTTTTCTACAGGAATCCAAGCACTTTATCAGCACTGGAGGATTTGCATTGAACGCAGTGGTGACTACATCGAAAAATGATATATTTGTTTTTCACTTTTTCAAAATAAATTCACCAAAAGTAAACAATTTAAGGTTTTAATTTGAAGCCCCCTCATGGGTTGTATAAATGGGAGCTTCAGTACAAAGAGATGTGAGTCTGAAGGATCACGTTTAACCGTTGAAATCTTTCTGATGGAGACACATACAAACATGTTAGTGGCATGTCCTTTACAGGATGCTGCAGTCAACCCCAGCATTTACTGTCTGTTTGTAACTTTCCAGGTAATTCATGTTCAAGAGTTTGTCCCTGCTTTCTGAACGGCAGATGGTTATACCATTGAAATCAACACTAAGCTATCTGTTCACTCCCACATGGTCTGTGGCAGATTGTCAACCCTGGACCTGGCATGTCAGGGAACTGCCAGACTGCATTCACCAACACCTCAGCCACAGGTGAACACTAACCATTATCATCATGTGCCTTGTTGGCTGGCATGGGCGTTCACGTCTTTCCACACATCTCAATCCTTGATTCTCTGGACCAACTGTTTTGATGATATTCATCCATGCTACCATTTCAGTCTATCCAGCATCATTTCTCTTGGTCTGCCTTTGCCTCTTTTCTCACTGATCTTTCCAGTCATCACAATGTTCTTCAATGCCTCTCTTCTTGTCACATGATGAAAGAATGTTGTTCGTCTCATTCTTGTAGTTGTATATAATGTTGTAGTTTCATTAGTCTCTTCCAGGCAATCATTATTAGTTACACTGGCAGTCTAAGATATTCACAACATTCGTCTCAGGAACCACATCTCTGTTGCTTCCAAGCTTTTCCTAATTTGTTCATTAACATTCCATGATTCACTGCCATACAGCAAACCAGGTTTTGTACAACATTTCAGCACTAACTGTCTTACCTTCGGCGATAGTGACTTACTGCATAAGATACTTTTCATTTTATGAAATGCAGCTTTTGCTTGCCCTATTCTGTTCTTAATCTCTGCCTTGCATCTTCCATCTGATGTTATAACTGCTCCTAGGTATTTACATTTATCAACCTGGTTAAGTGTTTTCACTTCAACTGTTATCTCACATTTAGGTATCATCTTTTTCTTTTATATAATCATTTCTGTTTTCCAGATATTCAAGGAAAGTCCTTTTTTTTGTGCACTCTCTGTTTCTACAGTATCCAAAAGCAATTGTAGATCTGTTGTATTTTCCGCCATGAACACCAACAATGGTAAATACGTCATTCATTCATTCAGTAGCCTGTCCTTTGCAGAACCTCACCCCCATAACAACCTTTCGGAAAACCTCTCGATCATAAGCAAGATGTCCCGCGTCCGATACACCCATCTGGAGATCATCCGCCACATCCTGCACCCATCTTCTCTTTGGCCTTCCTCTTCCTCTCTTCCCAGGCATATACCCCTCCATTATTGTTCTCTCCAAACTTTTGTGACATTTCAAGTGACCAAACTATTTAAATTTTCTTTGTTTTATCGTCTTTAATTGCCAACCTTCTTCATTATTCAGCTCTTGAAGTATGGATGCATCTGTACTTTTCTTTATCCAAGATATTCTTAGAACTCGTCTATAACATTTATACTCATAAGCATGTATGCGCTGTTCAGCTTGTTTAGTAAGCGTCCAGGTCTCGCAGACGTATATTGCAATTGGGGAAAAATGCATGCTCTTAAAAATCTAATTTTTGTAGTTCTATCTGTCCCTCTGCCAGTCTCCCTGGCCTAGGGTTTAACGACTTTCTCTGTAATCCCTTATAATCTCGTGAGTAACGCGAGAATCGGTGGCAGTTCTCGTCGGGTCGGTAACTTACGGGGTATGTGAGCCGGTCGCTCAGAAAATAATGGCAAACTACTGAGTGTAATCTTGCTAAGAAATCAACAATCAGCTGAAAGATGCTGATGTTGACAGCGATGTCCTGTAAAGGATATGTGGGGGGGGGGGGGGGGGGGGGTCATGTCCCTCTACATGTCATACAGATAGTGTTTTTACACAAGTAGCTAACCACCAGATACAAACCTGAGTGCTTTGTCCTGAGCTTTGTTCTCTGCCTGTAGACCTTCAATTTTGTCTTCTAAGTCGGGAACTTTCCTGCTTACAGCTTCATACTTCTCTGCAGAAGTGACCTGGAGATGTCACAAATTTAGACAGTTTCAGACACACACAGAAACACTCTCCAAAGATCAGTTTCATACTTCTGTGAGAAAGTGACCTGATAAAGAGAAAATTACACCTTTTTTTTTTGCTACCCATCCCAGGCTGAGATACTCTGAGATAAGTAGCAAAACATTGTATTTTTCAAAAACATTTGTTTTTCAAATTTTCATTTTCTCTTCATTGTTCTCATTTTTTCATCTTTTTATTCTTCTCATCCCGTTCTTATTCTTTAATGTAGTCACTGGAGTGTCTTCTCCGTGATTATATGTTGTGTTTTGTGTATGTATTTGTTTGCTGATGAAGGCTAGTCTCCACAACGTCCTGTATTTTTCAGAATTCTATTTCGTAATTCTGTTCTGTAAAGCTACATTACTTTATTACTGTGTGTTAATTTACATTGTTTACTTTTGACAGACGGAACTCTTCTAATTCCTTAGCACTGTTTGAAATGACGGCTGTTCATCTTTACATCTGAGTTCTGGAACTGATACTTAACACAGACATTCCATAATCCCCCCACCCCCCCCCACCCCCAACAACCACAGAAATGTTCCTATGCTGGTTACTCCAGTAGCCCATTGTCTCACCTCATCTTGTTCCTCTTGTAGCTTGCCGTGTCCAGGTGAAGCATAAATAGGGTGCCCATTTATGGGCTTCATATGTCGAGATTCTCATGGACTCTGTCCATCGTTTACATGGTCGGCCTCTTCTTCTGCTTCCATGTGGTCTGTACATCATTGCTGTCTGGTTTAAAGTCTGCTGGACTTTTCCTCTGCCCACTCCCTCCTGAGCCAGTCTTTCTAGATATGGGTACCCTGTCTGTTCAGCTACACTCTCCACCCAATTCCAGACAGTCACAACATCACCTGCATCATAAAGCAGCTTCCCACCTGATCCCAGATAGCCTTCCCACATCATCTGCATCATAAAGCAGCTTCCCACCTGATCCCAGAGAGCCTCCACCACATCACCTGTATCATAAAGCAGCTCTCCACGCAGGGACAGCAACAGCGAATCTACCAGCCTGTTCATCGTCGCACGTGCACTTCTAGGATTGGATTTCCACCAATTATGAATGGATAACAATTGTCACTGATCTCTGCACTGTTGACATTTCTCATAATTTTCTGAATAGATGTTGAGCATGGGCAGAGAATGTAGCCTGTCCTCACTCCCCTTTTACACCTCAAACCAATACTTTCATAGTCAGGGTAAATACTTATGGCCAAACCAAACGTTGTAAGGTTGATCTGAATTTGGCTGTTAATGCTCTTGATTTCCTTGAATAATTGTCCATCTTTTCCTGGCAACTGATGATGCTCTATTCTATAACAAGTATTCGTTACAAACTTTTTCTTGTTATCTCTGATAACACTTCTGATTTTTCTCATGTAATTTTTGTCTATGGGACTACTTGTTTCTTCCCCTGCTTGTTTGAATGTTATCCTTTCTTCCATTAGCCTGAATGTTTTCGCTATGATATAATACCTCTGCTTCTTGCACCCTTTTTTAGGAATTACGTTTTGTACTGATGATCTTGCTTGCATGGTTAGCTCATTCAAGTATCACTTCTTCTTGTACTGCAATCAACATCCCCAATTTTTTTTTTTCTTCTTCTTCGTAGTTTGTACAATATTAATTTTTTTAACGTAATTGCATTGTGTCAGTTTACAGCACAGCTGCAATATTTGCCCCTTTCGGCTGACACAACCAACTTCTGCGGGCACTTGAGACATAGAGAAGGGGACAATACTGTGAATTACCTGTAATTTTCATCATCTCATCATGTTCTTCTTATACCTTGCGGTGTCGAGGTGAAGTATAAACAGAGGGAGAGTGCCGCTTATGGGCTTCATGTATTGATATTCCCATGGACTCTGTTATTCCCTGCATCCATAGTTTACGTGGTCGGCCTCTTCCTCTGCTTCCCTCTGGTCTGTACATCATTGCTTGTTGTGGTATACTGTTAGTTGGTAACCTATTTGCATGGCCAAACCATTTGACTTGCTGCCTTCTAATAAAATCTTGTGCAGCTACAACCCCCACTTTAGTCAAAATTTCTTCATTTCTGATCTTATCTCTTCTTGATACATTGAGTATTCTTCTCAGGAATCTCATTTCTGTTGTTGTGATTTTTCTTTTCTCTTTTTCTGTCATTGTCCAGGTTTGGCACTGGTAACAGAGTTGGTAGGAAGATTGTGTTGTAAAGTGCTTTCTTAGTAGTTATTGATACATGTTTGTTCTTTAGTATTGGTGCCATTTGTCCAATGAGTTGGTTTGCCTTATTGCATCTATTTTCGATCTCGTCTTCTGATTTGCCATTTGATGATATTATACTTCCTAGGTACTTGAAACTCTTTACTTGTTTCAAGGGATGTTCGTTTAGGTGAATCGTTGTTGCTTTTTCTTCTTTAGTTACAGTCATTACCTCTGTTTTACTTGTGCTAATTTTCATGTTATGTTCCCTACACATTTCATTTAGACTATTCATGTGGTCTTGTAATTCAGCTTCTGATTTTGCTATTAGTGCTTGGTCGTCCGCAAACAGGAGTTCTCTAATGGTTAGATTTGCAAATGTCTTCCGTGTTCTCTTCATGCGGTGTTCTTGTGGTCTCTGTTTGGCTGGTTTCTTTACATATGTTGTCTATATATGTTATGAACAAGAGAGGGGACAGGACACAACCTTGTCGTACTCCAGATCTTATGGTGAAGGGTTCTGAGTGTCCTCCAGTTGCTCTCACTATGCATTCACTGTTGTTGTATAAGCTTCTACATAGATTTGTTAGATGTGTACTCACTCCATATTGTTTAAGGATTTCCCACAGCTTGTTTTTATCTACTCTATCAAATGCCTTTTCTTGGTCGACAAAGGCTAAGTACAGTGTTTCATTGAATTCAATTGGTTTTTCCATAAGTTGTCTAAGAGCAAAAATGACATCTGTGCATCCTTTGTTTTTCCCAAATCCAAGTTGTGTTTCCCTTAGCTGGGGTTCTACAGTAGTTCGTAATCTTTTCTCAAGAATTTTGCAAAATATTTTCCCAGTATGACTCAACAGTGAAATGCCTCTGTATCTGTTGCTGCCTTTGTTTTTCCAAATTGGGATAATTATGGCGTTTCCCCAGTCTCGTGGTGTCTGTTGTTCTACCCAAACATGGTTGAATAATCTATTTAGCCATACTGTTCCTACTTTTCTTGCTGCTTTAATTAGTTCATTTGGTATTTAATCTAGTCCTGGTCATTTATTCAATGGGGCTAATCTGATGGCTTCTATAATTCCTTCTTTCAGTATGTCTGGTTCTAGTTCTTCGGTGACATCTGTTTCTTGAATTCCTGTGACATCTGAAGGGATGTTGAGAAGTTGTTCGAAATACTGTTTCCATCTTATTAGGATTTGTTTTTATTCACTTATTGGTTCTCCATTTTCGCTGTTAATTATTTCAGTTGGGTCAAAGGGTTCTTCTCTGATTCTCATTGCACTTATCTTTTTGTAGAAGTTTCTAGTTGCCTCCTTGTAGTTTTTATTTAGGGTTTCTCCATACTCTTCCCAGTCTTTTTCTTTTTCCTTCTTTACTATTCTATTCACACGTCTTCTCGCTATTCTATATTCTATGTAATCGCATTCCTGTTTGCTCTTTGACCACTTTTTATATTTTTCCTTTTTGTCTTTTACAGCTTTCTTTACTTCTGCGTTCCACCAACTTGTTATTTTCTTTATCTGTGTTTTAAATTTTTTCGTGGTTCCACGTGTTATTTTTGCAGTATTTAAAATGCTTGATTTGAACATCTCCCATTCTTCTTCCACTGCCTTTCCTTCTATAGGTAATTTTACAAAGATTTCAGTTAGTTCTTTCCCATAATTTTCCCTCACTGTCTCGTCTTTGAGGATGTTTCAGTTTCCTGATTCACATGGCATGTATTTTCCTGGTCTTTGCTTTCTTCTACTGATGGTTCTTATTGTGGCAACAACTGCTTTGTGGACTGCGTTTATACTTAAACTGGGCACTGCCCTTGCATCTAACATATTTCTCTTTCTGTTATTTTTTGTTAATATAAAATCAAATTGGTTTTTAGTATCCAGATCGTTCCATTTATACCAGGTGTATATTTGTGAGTCTTTGTGTTTATAGAATCTCATCATCTCATCTCATCTCATCTCATCATGTTCCTCTTGTACCTTGCGGTGTCGACCTCTATATAACAACCACATTCTATAAACTTCTTAGTTTTTCTACGAGCAGAATGAAGATCCCCTGCCGGCTTACTAGGCCTGTTGCAGGTTTAGGACAAAAATCTGACCATAGGGAGTCCATCCCCTACGGCGAGCCATAGCCCCGTTAGCCCATGACCTCGCGGCCATGGTTTCCCAGTCTGCACCACGTGGAGGTGGGGGTTGACTTGTGTAGTCTGCGGGTCATCGGCAGGCTACTAATTTTCACTTTTCACCCCTTCTGGGAGAGGATAGCTGATCTTAACCTTGCTGGCTGCAGGGCCAGGTGCAGTCCACACCTTGTAGATAAATTTTACCACTTGCAATTCATCGACAAGACTGAGACACAGAAAATGGCAATATTGTGAATTACCTGTAATTTTACCATGTGCAATTCATCGACAAGACAGAGACACAGAAAAGGACAATATTGTGAATTATCCTGTAACTTTACAGTGTGCAATTCATCGACAAGACAGAGACACAGAAAATGGCAATATTGTGAATTATTGTGCACTACATATGCAAGACAGAGACACAGAAAAGGACAATATTGTGAATTACCTGTAACTTTACAGCGTGCAATTCATCGACAAGACAGAGACACAGAAAATGGCAATATTGTGAATTATTGTGCACTACATATGCAAGACAGAGACACAGAAAAGGACAATATTGTGAATTACCTGTAACTTTACAGCGTGCAATTCATCGACAAGACAGAGACACAGAAAATGGCAATATTGTGAATTATTGTGCACTACATATGCAAGACAGAGACACAGAAAAGGACAATATTGTGAATTACCTGTAACTTTACAGCGTGCAATTCATCGACAAGTCGCTCGACCTCCCCCAGGAGTCTCTGGTTCTGGGACAGCAATTTCCGTTCATATTTATTGGCAGGGACAGTAACTCTTGCTGAATTGGTAGAACTGTCAGAATCATAGCTGTCTGCGGCTTTTGTTGATACTGGGGCCCGCTGATTGAAAACAATCAAAACAACAAATCTTTTTGACAAGGTTGTGCACATTTGACTTAGATTATTCATTGATTAATACTTTTCCTCATCCTTCACCTTCTTTTGCTCCTTTTCACTTTTCTTGTTCATTGTTCTTCTTCTCATACCCTCATAAGTCCCACTGGCATAGTGGTAGGGGTACTTGCCTATCAACAGGGGTTCAATCCCCCATAGCAACAGACTAACTCTTCATATCCAAACATCAGTCTCTGACATAGCTTTCTCAACCGTCCAATGCCTGGTCAGGAGCAGACATCAGCACTCGTGATTGTCCCATTCTCTCTGCCATCATCACCAGGTCTGGAGCAGACATCAGCAATCATGATTGTCCCATCCTCTCTATCACCTAGCCATGATTTAGATGAATATCTTGCCCTGGACGTGCTGTACAGGCAGCAGCCTGAATGTGGTCATACTGGATGCATGTGGTCATACTGGATGCATGTGGTCATATTGGAGCATGTGTGGTCATACTGGATACATGTGGTCATACTGGAGGTGAAGATTACATTAGCTTTGGACATCAGCATGGATGAATGGATAAGAGTGCTCATCCTTAAACATCCTGTGTGCTGATACCAAGGTAGCTGGTTCCACTGATCAGTTGGATTAAAATGTTGACTTCACGTCCTTGACTTGGGGACATAAATTAGCACCGCAGAAGTCAAGAGTGGGTTCACCTGATGTCGAGGGACACTGGTAATAGGGAAAGCTAATCCACACGCAAGAATCGGTCCACTAGAAGTAGTTACACATGTATGGACTATGCTCGGATTCAAAGCAAACAAAAGCAAAAACAAATTACATGGACTTTCTTCCACCATGCATTTCACCACTTATGCCTCCATGCAAATGTCAGCATTCAGTGGAGTCTTTTAGAGCATTCACACATTGCCTGTACACTGTGTATAGTACTCAGGATCAGGCGCTGACTTGCAGCAGGCTTTCTTAACCACTGCCACAATCTCCATATACAACAGAGGCTCAATATTGAAACCAACCATTGGTTCCCCTGGCCATGACAGACTTGCCATCGCACCAAGCCACTGTATCAATCCTTTTCTGTAGTTCCCTCTGACTTGTTGCTATCAAGAGAGCAAATAACAATATTAATATTTAACCCTTTACTGGGCAAATCGTCTTTTCCGTCCGGACCCCGGTACGGGCAAACCGTCTCAAACCGCCCGTTACTATATGCATAGTAAAAACGCCAATTCGCGGCTTTCCGAGGCTTCCGATCGTCTATTTTCGTTTTCGCCAACAGCTTGACAATGTGGCTGTCATTTGCAAGTGCGTACTTTGAATTTGAACTGATTTTTTTTTAAATAGTTTTGGGGAGTTTTACGCGTTGTATTTCAAAATAGATTTTGATGATTCTTCAAGTGATAGCGGAGATTTCGCTGGGTTCATTTTAAGTGACATTTAAGTGCACGAAGATGACTGAATTGCAGCTAGATATCAGTGATACCAGCGTGGGCATTGTACATAGACACTTTGAAGACTTTGAAGAAAGTGATTCTAATTCTGAAAATGTGTTTGTAAATTGTCGTATAGATGACTGACAATCACCAACAATGTGTCATATTTTGTAAATATTTGTGTTCATATATGGATTAGCTGCAACCTTCACATGAGTAAAATATTCTGCATGCTTTTCCCGTCATTTTGCTGTTTATTTGACTAAAATCTGCTGACTAACAACCTATACATGATGTTTTTACTAATGTAACCCAAAATTTTTCCGAACCTGAAAATTCTTCTTGCCCATTCAGGGCTACAAAACAGACAAATGTCTGCCCTGTTAACAAAAGACAACAAAGAGGTGTACCTTGTGTTTGCTGGGTGTGCTGCTGGAGATCTGGTTACTAACAAACCGGGTGTATGAGTCGGGAACCGTGCTGATCGCCGATGTAACACTCACTGTGTCTACTTGAGGAGAGTCGTGACACCTGTATGTACCCGATATGTGCTCACTAACTGATGATATCCTGTCGGAGCTGGTGACGAGAATAAGCAACCACACAAATCATGTTATCATCTGGTTTACAATTCTTTCGATTAGGGAAATTAATGTCAGACAAAAGGGTTCTCAAGTGTTCTGCAGTTGCTGTGTTGTCCATGGCTTTTTTGTTTGTAACTGCTGTGTTATGTCTTTTATTGTGCTGTGGCTGTTGTTGTTTTGTGGCTGTAGCTGTTGTCTGTTGTTGTATAGCTATAGCTGTTGTCTGTTGTTGTGTAGCTATAGCTGTTGTCTGTTGTTGTGTAGCTGTAGCTGTTGTCTGTTGTTGTGTAGCTATAGCTGTTGTCTGTTGTTGTGTAGCTATAGCTGTTGTCTGTTGTTGTATAGCTATAGCTGTTGTCTGTTGTTGTATAGCTATAGCTGTTGTCTGTTGTTGTATAACTATAGCTGTTGTCTGTTGTTGTATAGCTATAGCTGTTGTCTGTTGTTGTGTAGCTATAGCTGTTGTCTGTTGTTGTATAACTATAGCTGTTGTCTGTTGTTGTATAGCTATAGCTGTTGTCTGTTGTTGTATAGCTATAGCTGTTGTCTGTTGTTGTGTAGCTATAGCTGTTGCCTGTTGTTGTATAGCTATAGCTGTTGTCTGTTGTTGTGTAGCTATAGCTGTTGCCTGTTGTTGTATAGCTATAGCTGTTGTCTGTTGTTGTGTAGCTATAGCTGTTGTCTGTTGTTGTGTAGCTATAGCTGTTGTCTGTTGTTGTATAGCTATAGCTGTTGTCTGTTGTTGTGTAGCTATAGCTGTTGTCTGTTGTTGTGTAGCTATAGCTGTTGTCTGTTGTTGTGTAGCTATAGCTGTTGTCTGTTGTTGTGTAGCTATAGCTGTTGTCTGTTGTTGTATAACTATAGCTGTTGTCTGTTGTTGTATAACTATAGCTGTTGTCTGTTGTTGTGTAGCTATAGCTGTTGTCTGTTGTTGTGTAGCTATAGCTGTTGTCTGTTGTTGTGAGCTATAGCTGTTTGTCGGTTGTTGTGTAGCTATAGCTGTTGTCTGTTGTTGTGTAGCTATAGCTTGTTGTCTGTTGTTGTGTAAGCTATAGCTGTTGTCTGTTGTTGTATAACTATAGCTGTTGTCTGTTGTTGTATAACTATAGCTATTGTCTGTTGTACTGGAGCTATAGCGTGTGTCTGTTGTTGTATAACTATAGCTGTTGTCGTTGTTGTTGTAGCTATAGCTGTTTCTGTTGTTGTGTAGCTATAGCTGTTGTCTGTTGTTGTATAGCTATAGCTGTTGTCTGTTGTTGTATAGCTATAGCTGTTGTCTGTTGTTGTATAGCTATAGCTGTGTCTGTTGTTGTGTAGCTATAGCTGTTGTCTGTTGTGTAGATGCTAGCTGTTGTTCTGTTGTTGTGTAGCTATAGCTGTTGTCTGTTGTTGTGTAGCTAAGCTGGTGTCTGTGTTGTATAACTATAGCTGTTGTCTGTTGTTGTATAACTATAGCTTGTTGTCTGTTGTTGTATAGCTATAGCTGTTGGTCTGTTGGTTGTATAACTATAGCTGTTGTCTGTTGTTGGTAGCTAATAGCTGTTGTCTGTTGTTGTGTAGCTATAGCTGTGTTGTTGTTGTATAACTATAGCTGTTGTCTGTTGTTGTATAGCTATAGCTGTTGTCTGTTGTTGTATAGCTATAGCTGTTGTCTGTTGTTGTATAGCTATAGCTGTTGTCTGTTGTTGTGTAGCTATAGCTGTTGTCTGTTGTTGTGTAGCTATAGCTGTTGTCTGTTGTTGTGTAGCTATAGCTGTTGTCTGTTGTTGTATAACTATAGCTGTTGTCTGTTGTTGTATAACTATAGCTGTTGTCTGTGTGTATAACTATAGCTGGTTGTCTGTGTTGTGTGTAGCTATAGCTGTTGGTCTGTTGGTTGTATAACTATAGCTGTTGTCTGTTGTTGGTAGCTAATAGCTGTTGTCTGTTGTTGTGTAGCTATAGCTGTGTTGTTGTTGTATAACTATAGCTGTTGTCTGTTGTTGTATAGCTATAGCTGTTGTCTGTTGTTGTATAGCTATAGCTGTTGTCTGTTGTTGTATAGCTATAGCTGTTGTCTGTTGTTGTGTAGCTATAGCTGTTGTCTGTTGTTGTGTAGCTATAGCTGTTGTCTGTTGTTGTGTAGCTATAGCTGTTGTCTGTTGTTGTATAACTATAGCTGTTGTCTGTTGTTGTATAACTATAGCTGTTGTCTGTGTGTATAACTATAGGCTGTTGTCTGTTTGTGTGTAGCTATAGCTGTTGTCTGTTGTTGTATAACTATAGCTGTTGTCTGTTGTTGTATAACTATAGCTGTTGTCTGTTGTTGTATAACTATAGCTGTTGTCTGTTGTTGTATAGCTATAGCTGTTGTCTGTTTGTTGTATAACTATAGCTGTTGTCTGTTGTTGTATAGCTATAGCTGTTGTCTGTTGTTGTATAACTATAGCTGTTGTCTGTTGTTGTATAACTATAGCTGTTGTCTGTTGTTGTGTAGCTATAGCTGTTGTCTGTTGTTGTATAACTATAGCTGTTGTCTGTTGTTGTATAACTATAGCTGGTGTCTGTTTTGGGTAGCTATAGCTGTTTGTCTGGTGTTGTATAACTATAGCTGTTGTCTGTTGTTGTATAACTATAGCTGTTGTCTGTTGTTGTGTAGCTATAGCTGTTGTCTGTTGTTGTGTAGCTATAGCTGTTGTCTGTTGTTGTGTAGCTATAGCTGTTGTCTGTTGTTGTGTAGCTATAGCTGTTGTCTGTTGTTGTATAGCTATAGCTGTTGTCTGTTGTTGTATAGCTATAGCTGTTGTCTGTTGTTGTGTAGCTATAGCTGTTGTCTGTTGTTGTGTAGCTATAGCTGTTGTCTGTTGTTGTGTAGCTATAGCTGTTGTCTGTTGTTGTGTAGCTATAGCTGTTGTCTGTTGTTGTGTAGCTATAGCTGTTGTCTGTTGTTGTGTAGCTATAGCTGTTGTCTGTTGTGTGTAGCTATAGCTGTTGTCTGTTGTTGTATAACTATAGCTGTTGTCTGTTGTTGTATAACTATAGCTATTGTCTGTTGTACTGGAGCTATAGCTGTTGTCTGTTGTTGTATAACTATAGCTGTTGTCTGTTGTTGTATAACTATAGCTGTTGTCTGTTGTTGTGTAGCTATAGCTGTTGTCTGTTGTTGTGTAGCTATAGCTGTTGTCTGTTGTTGTGTAGCTATAGCTGTTGTCTGTTGTTGTGTAGCTATAGCTGTTGTCTGTTGTTGTATAACTATAGCTGTTGTCTGTTGTTGTATAACTATAGCTATTGTCTGTTGTACTGGAGCTATAGCTGTTGTCTGTTGTTGTATAACTATAGCTGTTGTCTGTTGTTGTGTAGCTATAGCTGTTGTCTGTTGTTGTGTAGCTATAGCTGTTGTCTGTTGTACTGGAGCTGTAGCTGTTGTCTGTTGTACTGTGGCAGTAACTGTTGAATTGTGGCAGTAGCTGTGGTGCTGTGGCTGTAAGTGTTGAATTGTGGCAGTAACTGTTGTGTTGTGGCTATAACTGTTGTCTTGTGGCTGTAACATAACTGTCTTGTGGCTGTAACTGTTGTCTTGTGGCTGTAACTGTTGTGTTGTGGCTGTAACTGTTGTGTTGTGGCTGTAGCTGTTGAAATGTGGCTATAGTTGTGGTCCTGTGGTTGTAGCTGTGGTGTTTTAACTGCAGCTGTTGTATGTAGCTATTGTGCCATGTATCTGTTGTGTCTACAGCTGTTGTGTTTGTAGCTGTTGTGTCTACAGCTGATGTATCTGCAGTTGTTGTATCTGCAGCTGATGTATCTGCAGTTGTTGTATCTGCAGCTGATGTATCTGCAGTTGTTGTATCTGCAGCTGTTGTGCCTGTAGCTGTTTTGTTTGTAGCTGATGTGAAATAAAAACAAACAAATCGCTGCAACCTACAGAAGAAGAAAAACTTAATGGGGCTGGAATATGCTTCTACATCCCAGGAAATGAAGACAAGACTAAAACAGAAATAAGATACTATAAATGCAAGAGGCCAGTCTCCCTGGCGTAGGGGTTAGCGACTTTCTCCGTAATCCTGTACATTCTTGTGAGTAGCGCAGCTTCGTGAGATTTGGTAGCGGATCGCGCCGCGTTAGTTAGTTACGGGGGTATGTGAGCCGGTCGCTCAGTAAGCAATGGCAAACTACTGAGCGTAATCTTGCCTAGTACATCAACAGCAGCTGAAAAATGCTGGTGTTGGGATATGCAACAAACAAATAAACAGAAATGCAAGAGTACTGAAGAAAGCCTAAACAATACTGTAAGGCACTTCTACACCTCAGGGTAGGAAAGGAAAGATGAAACAAGGCAGTAAGCTATTTCTACAATCAAGGGTAGAAGATGAAAAGTTAAACAAGACTATTAGGTTATCTACACTCCAATGTTGAAGAGGAAAGCATAACTGTGATTAACCTTTATACCACTGAAACAAGACTAAACAAAAGTGTAAGATATCCCTACATCCCAGGGCTAAAAGGGAACTATCAAACAAGACTGCCCCGGGAAGGTTAACCCGGTCAACAAATCCGGATGAACGCAGAAGAAGAAGAAGAAACAAGACTGCAATGTACCTTTCCATACTCAGAGTACAACAAGAAAAAATAAACAATACTGGAAGATTGTCCACGCCGTGGGGTGGAAGTACACAGAAATATCACTAGGGTGGAAGTACACAGAAATATCACTAGGGTGGAAGTACACAGAAATATCACTAGGGTGGAAGTACACAGAAATATCACTAGGGTGGAAGTACACAGAAATATCACTAGGGTGGAAGTACACAGAAATATCACTAGGGTGGAAGTACACAGAAATATCACTAGGGTGGAAGTACACAGAAATATCACTAGGGTGGAAGTACACAGAAATATCACTAGGGTGACCCTTGGAGGCCACCAAGACAATTCAACCGGGAAGGTTAACCCGGTCAACAAATGCCCGGCAGAAGTCGGATGTGTCGGCTTAACGACCCAAGAACTGCAGCTCTGCTGTAAACAGGCACAACACAATCCATCCATCCATCCATCATGTGCCATGCCGGTAAGCGTGGGCGGTCATGTTCTGCCATCTCACTCGATCAACAGAGTCGTGGATCAGTTCCGTGTTTCTGTCTCGACCATGCCACAAGGCCAAGCCATCCAGATACTTGTTTCTAGGTCTTCCCCTTGGTCTGTTCCCCTCGATCTTACCAGTTGTCACCAAGTTCTCCAAATCATTTCTTCTCATAACATGCCCAAAAAATTGTGACTGTCTACGTCTAATGTTTCTGATCAGTTTACGATCTTCATTTGTTTCTTGAAGGACTTCTTCATTGGTCTTTCTGGCTGTCCATGGTATTCTTTGCATTTTCCTCAGAAACCACATTTCTACAGCCATCAGATGTTTTTCAGCCTGGCTGCTCATTGTCCAAGCTTCACATCCATATAAAAGTACAGGTTCTATGTAGCATCTCAACACTCTTTTTCTCGTTTCAATTGACATCTTTTTATTGGTCAGTATGTTTTTCATCTTGCTAAAGGCTACTTTTGCCATGGCGATTCTTGTTCTAATCTCTTCAAGGCATCTCCCATCAGATGTTATTACTGTTCCGAGATAATTGTACCTATTCACTTGTTGAAGAATATTCCCATTTACTTGTATATTACACTGTGGTATTTCGTTCTTCCTAGTGACGACCATAATCTGTGTCTTTTTACAATTTAATTCTAACCCTTGTTGTTCACTGTGTGTAACAACCGCATCTACTAAATTTTGCAGGTCCTGTTCATTGTCTGCAATCAAGACTGTATCATCTGCATATCTAATGTTATTGATGCATCGTCCCCCAATGTTGATTCCTTCCATATTTTCAATATTTCTGAAAATATTTTCACTGTACAGGGAAAACAGATCTGGAGACATTACACATCCCTGTCTCACACCTCTCTTAATAGGCTGATATTGGCTTACTTCATTATCAACTCTTATGGCAGCTTGTTTCCAATATATGTTTTTTACAAGTCTAAGGTCTTTCCCATCAATTTGTAGATCTTCAAGCATCCTTATCATGTTGACATGTCTCACTTTATCAAAAGCCTTTGTGTAGTCAATAAAGCAAAGGTGTAGATCTTTGTTTACTTCTATAGAACGTTCGATTACGGTTCTCAGCATATACACAGCATTTACTGTACCCTTGCCTACTACAAACCCACATTGTTCTTCTCCTATTTCAGGTTGTATTTTCCTCCTAACTCTTTGCATGATAATTCTTAGCAAAATCTTCGTGATGTGACTCATTATACTAATTGTTCGATGTTGATCACATTCCAAGGCTCCTGATTTCTTTGGGATTGCAATAAATACAGAATTACATAACTCATGAGGTATATTTCCAGTATCATATATTGTATTAAGCAGACTGGTAACTTTATCTATTCCATATTCTTCTAAAGCATTAATCATTTCTGTTGTGACGCTGTCTGGACCAGGGGTACAACACAATCACATCCGGAAAAAAAAATTCCAGATGAACGCAGAAGAAGAAGAAGAAGAAGAAGAAGAAGAAGAAGAAGAAGAAGAAGAAGAAGAAGAAGAAGAAGAAGAAGAAGAAGACAGTTCATAAATAAACACACATGAACTGATTGGCACTCACAGAAGTAGAAGAAGGAAGTAGGGATTAAAGGACATATTAGACAACATAAAAATTAAAGCTATAGTCACCGACCGGGATTTGAACCTGTCACCTAAAAAATGACGACAGCGCCTCGCTGCAGGAACAAGTGTACTTCAATGCATGACCAACTAGACACACTTGGAAAGGTGTCTTCATTAGCCAGGTCCATCATCCACATGAACCCACAGCTATGGATGTACAGAATTTGTATCCAACCATTAAAACAGCACCATAGATCTCAGAACTTTATATTAAACCAGCAGAGGTCAAATAACAAACACATTGGACTGTAATGCTGTGTCTTCAGGGTAGAAGAGGAAGGGCTATATACCTCCAGGTTAGAAGAGGACATATTCATCAAGACCATCTTTTACAATGTCGTGGACAAATCAATATTATAGAGACATAAATAAATGAAATTATCTTATCAAGTGGGTTCAGACGGATGCTCTCAAATGTATGCAAGAATACAATGCTGACTATAATATTGGATGTGCACACAGAAAGTAAGAACAAAAACCAAAAAAGACAAACGATAAAGGTGCAGACACTTACTTGCCAGACACCACACTTTGAAGATCTTCGTCCAGCTGTTTCAGCTTCTCCAGCTTCTGTTCAGTTTCTATAAGTCTCCTCTTCATTTCTTCATAGTCCAGTTTACTCTGCTCTTTTGGCATTTTCGTCGATGATGGAACCACAAACGACATCATGAAGAATCTGGAAATGAAATAATCATTCCTTGTGAATACTAAGAACTCAGGGACACTGTGAATCTCTTGATGTATTCTTCTCCTGCTTCCTCTTCTTCTTGTTTTTCTTCATCTGCCATTTATCTCCCAATGAAGCACAGACTGTCAACAACTCCCACCAAGCCGTCCTAGCATTTACTATATCCTGCAGCAAGGTCCGCATGGCCGAATGGGTAAGAACGCGTGTTCTTAAACATATGTTGTGCTGATGCCGTGGTAAGCGGTTCAACCCCTACACCGGACAGCTGGACTAAAATGTTGACCTGTCATCCTTGACTTGGGGACGAAAATTACAAGTATATCTAAAGTCACAGTGGGTTTGCCTGATGGTGAGGGACACTATTAATAGGGAAATATAACCCACATGCAAAATTCAATCCATCACTATAAATAGTGTGTATGGACTACGCTTGAGTTCAAAGCGAGCGAGAAAAAAAAAAAACCTGCAGCTCCATTCATGTTCCCATAGACAAGAGGTACATTGCAGTCTTGTTTGATCTTTCCTCTTCTACTCTGGGATGTTGGGATATCTTACCATTTTGTTTAGTCTTTTTTCGGTACTTTTGCTTTTATTCACCCCAAACAAAAGGGAATCCCAGGGTATGACGTCACATCCAGGGCTTCCCTGTGTTGCGCCGAACATCCAGGGGGTTTCCGTGTGTTGCGCCATAGCTCGGTGCGCAATTCTATGCGGCCGTGTGCGCTATTCTTTCACTTTCCGGTTAGGGTTAGGGTTAGGGGTAGGGGTAGGGTTAGGGTTAGGGGTAGGGTACACACAACCCTAACCCTAACCCTAACCGGAAAGTGATTTGCAGGACCGATGCAAATGAGGATCGAAGGGAGACAGACACTCACACAGAAACGGGTTGCCACAGCCCCAAAGAAACAACACTGTGTTGTGGGGCAATTGAAACGCACTGACACGCACTCCAGCCGAACACAGGGAGATCACCGTCGGCGCTAAATATAGCTCGTGACGCTAAATATAACTCAGAAGTTTGTTTGGGGTGAATTAAAGCAAAAGTACCCTTTTTTCTTCTACTAATAATGGACATTTCATCAAACTAGCTAAATAAAAATTCTCTTGCTGCTGTTGTAGACACAATTAATTCATTACAAACATAAATATCTCCACTTATAATTGATGCGACATTTAAGCATCAGTGTCTTTGAAAGAATGGTGGTGGGAGACTTGTCTAGATGAAGAGACAGGGGTCAATCATCACGAAGATAGTAATTAAATTAGTAATTACTGATTACAGACGAGACTCCTCATGCATAAGATGCATGATGGCGGAGGAGAGATGAGACTGAGACTGAGAGCCTATATTATTTGGCGCGCCGTGATGAGAACGGCGCTCTGTTAAAGCTCTACTGCACGATGATGCTAACTGGCGCACTGATTTGCTTGAGAAACCGTTTGAGTTTCGATTGTTCACCTCTCTCCGGTATCTCATTGGTTCCCATCATTTGTGGGAAATTGTGAGGAGACAGCGGAGATTGTTCAAACTTGTTGTAGCTTCAAACGAAGTCACCAACGACACTCTACTCACAGACTCAACTGTATTGCAACGCCCGGCGGGATCGCATCTCTTCTAACATCAACGTCTTTCGTATTATTTTGTCCCCCCTCTAAAAGCACGAATCAATACCTATAACTTCACGAACACATCTGTAGGACTCCCCTGAGCGGGACTGTTTACACTCGTCTGCTACCTACTTCCGGCTGGCAACAACTTGGGTTGTGTCCAAATTATGGATGTTTTTCTTTGCGAATTAATAGATTCATTCCCAGCCACATATCGCTGGCTCGATTTGAACTGGAGCATAGTCCACAATCGTACTACTACTACCACTACTACTACTACTACTACTACTACTACTACTACTACTACTACTACTACTACTAGTAAATTCACTTGTCTAATTTTGCTTGAGGGTTGGCTTTACCCGTGTCCTTCGCCATCAGGCGAACCCAATCCTACTGACTAATGCTGAGGTATATATGTAATTTACGTCCCCGAGTAAAGGACGAGAAGTCACCGTGTGAGTACATCAGGCCGGCCAGTGGAACGAACCCACTACGCCGCGATCAGAAGAGAAAGTTTAAGCTCTTTAAACCTCCCAGCCACGCCGATCACACTAAATTATGAATTATCATGTTGTTGGTGAAAGGGGAAGGGGTGGTTTTTGTTTATGAGGGAGGAGTTTACTGTGGGGTGTGGGGTCTAAACAGATAGAGCACATCAGATAACTAAGTCAGAACCCATCCGCCCGGGAGCCGCGCCAGTGGGTAGCAGTTTGATGCCGGTTTCGTGGGAAATGTTCTGAAAAGAGCTGTCATCCCGCGTGACGTTGTCCACACCATCCAGCGAGTGTCGGCTGTTATATAAAGATATGGGGCCCGCCTCATATACATGCCAAATACACCTTAATAGGTGGAGATCCACTACTTTCATGTACTCTTTAGTACACCGCATTGATGCAATCTAGATTGGGGAGTAGTCATTTTACTGCAGTCTAGATTAGAGAGTACGGTCACATTACTGCAGTCTAGATTGGAGAGTAGTCATATTACTGCAGTCTAGATTGGAGAGTAGTCATATTACTGCAGTCTAGATTGGAGAGTAGTCACATTACTGCAGTCTAGATTGGAGAGTAGTCATATTACTGCAGTCTAGATTGGAGAGTAGTCACATTACTGCAGTCCAGATTAGAGATTACCATCGCATTACTGATGTATAGAATAGACAGTAGTCACATTACTGCAGTCTAGATTAGAAAGTATATTCGCATTACTGATGTAAAGAGTAAAGAGTATAGTCACATTACTACAATCCAGATTAGAGAATACAGTCGCATTACTGCAGTCTAAACTAGAGAGTAGTCTAGGCTAGAGAATACAGTCACATACTAAGTCTAGACGAGAGAGAAAAAACGCCATAAAAAATAAAGGCAAATGAGGTCCGCCAAAAGAATCCCATCTCGAGAAAGCGGAAGACTGACTGATAACTGAGTCTAGATTAGAAAGTACCATGGCATTACTGATGTGTAGAGTAAAGAGTACAGCCACATTACTACAGTCTAAACTAGAGAGTATAGTCACATTACTTCAGTCTAGGCTAGAGAATACAATGACATTACTAAGTCTAGACGAGAGTGAAAAAACTTCATAAAAAATAAAGGCAAATGCAGTCCGCCAAAAGAATCCCAGCTCGAGAAAGCGGAAGTCTCCATGACCAAGTGGTTAAGCCTCTGCCTGGTGATCCGAAAGTCCATGATTCGTACTCGAATTCCATCATTTGATTCGCGGGTTCAGTTTTTCCGAAGAACCCCGGAGGTCATTGCAAGAGGTGCGGGGTTTTGCCGTTCACAATGTTTTCGGCGGACGGTTAGTTGCTCTCCCGGGCAGGATAGCTGCTCTGCGGAGGGAGACTCGGCTATGTGGGATCTAACCGGATGCAACTTGGCCTTACAATTTACAACAAACGGAAACACAAGAGGCATCGTCCATATTCATCATTATGATGTGTCCTGTCACACGGTGCAGCGTTCATGCGTCTCCACAAATCTCGGTCCTTGATGTTCTGGATCAATTATGTTATTGATATTCCCCCATGTACCGTCTCAGTGCCTGTTCCGTGGTGAAGGAGTTACGAGCGCGGTTCGTGATCCCGCATACCCGCATTTGAAACACAACTGCCCGCGATTTGGCAGCAGATTTCGTTGCGTTGGTTTTTGCGAAATGGTATGGGTGTCGGTCGTTCAGAAATCAATGGCAAACTACTGAATGTAAACTTTCCAAGACATCAAATCAGCAAAAACTGCTGGTATTGACTGCAACGTCCTGTAAAGGATATGCAGCTAACTTGTCGTCTCAGTCCATCCAGCATCAGTTCTCTCGGTCTTCCTCGGTTTCTTCTACCGCTGATCTTTAACTTCGCAGCGATGTTTTCCAATGCCTGTCTTCTCATTATATGGCCACCACAGAACATTCTCTCATTCTCTGGCAGTCCAAGGTATTCGTCTCAGGAACCACATCTCCGTTGCTTTCAAGATCTTGTTGCCCATATTAGGATTATAATACATAGACAGTGGCAACATTAAGATAAAGATATCAAATTGTAGAACTTCCTGGCCAAATGGCTCCATCGGGTAAAGAACATAGATTTGACCCCGAGACTCTGATCATCTATGAAACGAAAAAAACCGATGCTTGCCGACATGACACATGATGATAACCAAATATTACTTATTAGTATACCTGTTATCAGCTGTCCCTTTGTAACGACGTTTGTGAGCACGGATGTGTTACGATGAACCAGTATTCTGTGTTGTATACATATATAAATATACAAATTCATAAAGCCATATTGAAGGCCCTTCTGACTATAAAAATTGTACACATCACAAACATACCCCGATTGGCTGGTTTTTCTATTTCACAGCAGAAACGTCATTTCTCTTTTTGCCTTAGTGATGGTGACGTCATCTGCACTTCCTCTGTCTATTTCCGTCCAACAACAGGGGACACGTGATCCTCTCAATCAACTGGGTGCCGTCTGCGCAGTGACAGTTGGCTGAAGTTGATCTCCAGTAGCTGTGCGTCTCCCCGTCGTGTAGTACTAGTACGCTCTGACGGATTTTCTGGTCAATCTCTTTGTGTTATCTTCCTACCTCTATAATTGTCTTATTTGCCTCATCATTTCCACGTGCCCTGCCAACTGACTCAGACGTTAATACATTTCCACATATCTCGGTCCCCGATCTATTGATGATTGGAGGTCAACAACAGTTGTCAAGATTTTCAATGGTGTTACAAAGCATTCCCATTCTGGCAATTTGTGACCCTTTGAAAATAAAGACCGTTCGTTAGTTCGTTCCCAAATATCATGGCCTGAACTCCTGCCTCCGCAAATACGGTATTTTGTTGCCTACATCCCATAGCCAGTCTGATGCATACTGAAAGCACTCTCTGCTGGCACTTGTCTCCTTTCTTCACCAGGTTCTATGCCCTCATAGCCGCTACACGTTGAGGGATTTCTGAGGACGGGATCTGAGCACTTATGGACTGAATGGTTCGATGTGCAAGAGGCTGATCTGTCGACTAACTAACTAACTAACTAACTAACTTACTAACTATGTCCTCAAGTTTTCAAATCTGTTGAATAATGTCGCCAGTCTGACCCATCCAGGATGTTCCTCTTTTATATCTGATGTCATTTGTTATTTTGCAGTAGGTGCTGTGTGTCTGCACTGACTCGGTGGTAGGTACGTGTTCTGCAAATCATTATTCCGTCTCTCGTGGTTGGAAAATCAGGGAGTACACAAATCGCACTGCATTGTGTATCCTTTGTGCACCCTAGTATCATGCGCGTAGTCCTTAGTCTCGCTCTGTAATCGTTCGATATCTTCAACTGAGAACGGCTCAGAGTGAGGATAGCCAGAGTGTACTCAGTCAAAGCCAGGGTGTACTTAATCACAGTCAGGGTGTACTAAGTCACCGTCAGGGTGAACTTAATCACCATCAGAGTGTACTAGGTCACCATCAGGGTGTACTCAATCACAGCCAGGGTGTACTAAGTCACCATCAGGGTGAACTTAATCACCATTAGAGTGTACTAAGTCACCATCAGGGTGTACTCAATCACCATCAGAGTGTACTACGTCACCATTAAGGTGTACTCATCACAGCCAGGGTGTACTCAATCACCATCAGCATGTACTCAATCACCATCAGCATGTACTATCATCACCAGGATGTACTCAATCACCATCAATATGTACTCAATCATAATGAGCATGTACTCAATCACCATCAGCGTGTACTCAGTCACCACCAGGGTGTATTCAATCACCATCAGCATGTACTCAATCACTATCAGCATGTACTATCATCACCAGGGTGTACTCAGTCACCACCAGGGTGTACTCAATCACCATCAACATGTACTCAATCACCATCAGCATGTACTCAATCACCATCAGCGTGTACTATCATCACCAGGGTGTACTCAGTCACCACCAGGGTGTACTCAATCACCATCAACATGTACTCAATCACCATCAACATGTACTCAATCACCATCAACATGTACTCAATCACCATCAGCATGTACTCAATCACCATCAACATGTACTCAATCACCATCGGCGTGTACTATCATCACCAGGGTGTACTCAGTCACCACCAGCATGTACTCAATCACCATCAACATGTACTCAATCACCACCAGCATGTACTCAATCACCATCAACATGTACTCAATCACCATCAACATGTACTCAATCACCATCAGCGTGTACTCAATCACCATCAGCATGTACTCAATCACCATCAACATGTACCCAATCACCATCAGCGTGTACTCAATCACCATCAGGGTGTACTCAGTCATCATCAGAGTGTACCCAATCACCGCCAGAGTTTACTCAATCCATGCTAGGGTGTACTCAATCACTGCCAGGGTGTACCCAATCACCGCCAGAGTTTACTCAATCCATGCTAGGGTGTACTCAATCACCGCCAGGGTGTACTCAATCACCGCCAGGGTGTACTCAATCACCGCCAGGGTGTACCCAATCACCGCCAGGGTGTACTCAATCACCGCCAGGGTGTACTCGGTCACTGAAAGGACCAGACCCTGCTGTAGGAGGCACACAGCTCACGGTTACCCTAATAGTTTTATTTATACATGGCCCTTGTGCTCAGAACAAATCAACCCCCTACCAAACAGCACTCTCGGGTACCCCATAGCATCAGAGTCCTTTCTACAAGCTCCGAGCATAAATTGACGGTTGGTATTGGGGTGTTGACAGTACGGTTGTTCAACCAGAACCATGTCACGGCTGTTCAGTTATAACCACGTCACGGTTGTTCAATGAGAACCATATCACAGTTGTTCAATGAGAACTATGTCACGTTTGTTAAGCCAGAACCATGTCACGGTTTTCAATAAACCATCACACGTATGTCTCAATCATCATGAGCATGTACTCAGTCACCATCAGGGTGTACACAATCACCATCAGGGTGTACACAATCACCATCAACATGTACTCAATCATCATGAGCATGTACCCAATCACCATCAGCGTGTACTCAATCACCATCAGGGTGTACTCAGTCATCATCAGGGTGTACCCAATCACCGCCAGAGTTTACTCAATCCATGCTAGGGTGTACTCAATCACTGCCAGAGTGTACCCAATCACCGCCAGAGTTTACTCAATCCATGCTAGGGTGTACTCAATCACCGCCAGGGTGTACTCAATCACCGCCAGGGTGTACTCAATCACCGCCAGGGTGTACCCAATCACCGCCAGGGTGTACTCAATCACCGCCAGGGTGTACTCGGTCACTGAAAGGACCAGACCCTGCTGTAGGAGGCACACAGCTCACGGTTACCCTAATAGTTTTATTTATACATGGCCCTTGTGCTCAGAACAAATTAACCCCCTACCAAACAGCACTCTTGGGTACCCCATAGCATCAGAGTCCTTTCTACAAGCTCCGAGCATAAATTGACGGTTGGTATTGGGGTGTTGACAGTACGGTTGTTCAACCAGAACCATGTCACAGGTTGTTCAATGAGAACCATGTCACGTTTGTTCAACCAGAACCATGTCAGCGGTTGTTCAGTTATAACCACGTCATGGTTGTTCAGCCAGAACCGTATCACGGTTGTTCATTTATAACCAGTACAAACTAAAGATATCTTGATAACTGCAGCCAAAGATTTCATTCCGACCAAGAAAAAGCAACATAAGCCATGGATTACATCAGACACGTTAGAACTTTCAAAACAACGAAGGGAACTGAAACAGAAAGGAGATGAATCCGATAACAGCAGGATGAAGTATAAATATTTAACTCAAGAAATAAGAAAGAACACAAGAAAGGACAAAAACCAATATATACAAGATTGCTGTACCAGAATAGAGCAATATCATAAGACTGGAAGGCATTATGAAATGTTCAAAGAAATGAAGTTATTGACAAGAAATGTTCAACCTCAATTAAATGTTATCTGTGACAAGTTGGAAAATACCTTATCAGAATCTAGACAAATTCTAGAAAGATGGCAAGAATACTGCAGTGAAATGTATGATATGAACAACAGTGAGGATATGAATGAGATACATGAACCAATGACAGCAGAGACAGAACCTAAACCCTCATTAGATGAAATTGCATGGGCAATAAAGAACCTGAAGAATGGTAAATCACCTGGATGTGATGAGATACCCGCTGAACTAATTAAAGTGGGAGAAGAAAGCATATAAATATACTATGCCTTATGTAAAAAGATGGAAATATGATATATGGCCAAAATATTGGAAGAGAACTATCTTCATTCCAATACCTAAAAGGGCAATCTGAAATTATTTACCAACTGTAGAACTGTTGCCCTGATCAATCATGCAAGTATAATTTTACTAAAAATCACAATGGGAAGACTTCGTAAGAAAATGGAAGAAGAAAATAACTTGGCTCAAGCTGGATTTAGACAAGGAAGAGGAACAAGAGATCACATTCTTAACAATCGTTTAATAATAGAGAAGTGCAGAGAATTTAATGTAAACCCATTCTCAAGTTTTGTCTGGGCCAGCAAGCAGCGATTAGAATAGATGGCGAGACATCAGATTTGTTTGACATCAAGCAAGGAGTCCGTCAGGGCTGTGTGCTGTCCCCATTTGTTTAACCTGTACGCATATAACGAGAAATGTCAGAGATGATATAAATATGGAGCTATATGATGCCCTAAATATCGGTGGTCATGACATACCAGAGATTCGATATGCTGATGATACAGAATTGCTACCCACAACACAGACTGGTATAGAAAACATAATAACCTCAAACCATTTTAATAGTGAAAATCACAACTTATATCTTAAGATAGGAAAAACAAAGATAATGCATACTGATAAAACTACTATGGAGAAAGAAATGGAGAAGTTAATGAGGAAAATTTGAGGTGGTAGAAAATTTCGAATATCTTGGGTCATTGATTACCAACAATGGTGACATAATGAAAGATATTAAAAGACAAATATCGATTACTCTTCAGACTAAAACAACTGAATAAATTGTCGAGTGGGACAGATAGAACTACCAAAATTAGATTTTTAAGATCATGCGGATGACGAGGCAAGGGGGTTCAACCCCTACTCCGGACAGTTAATTAAAATGTTGACCTGTAGTCCTTGACTTTGGGACATAAATTACAAGAACCTCTGAAGTCGGAATGGGTTCGCCTGTTGGCGAGGAACACTTGTTAATAGGGAAAGCTAATCCACACGCAAAATTCAGTCCATCACTATAGTGTATAGTGTGTATGGACTACGCTCGAGTAAGTGAGCAGTTGAACTAAAGTGTTGACTTACCGTCCCTGAGGGACGTAAATTACAAGTACCCCTGAAGCAGTGGGTTCGCATACTGGCAAGGGAAACAGGGAAAGCTAATTCACACGCACATTCAGTCCAGTACCACTGTCTAGTAGTACTAGCAGTGTGTATGGACAACGCTTGAGCAAAGGAAAAACAAGTGCACAGACAAAGAGTTGTTTGGTTATATTGACAGCACGGATCACTCCTCGTGTGTACTGGGTGGCCCTGAAAAGGACCCATATTGGAGATGGTATGTAGGTATATCGCACCAGGTTTACTTGGATGCTGCTGCCTTCTTGGGAGTCTTCACCTTCTTGGCTGCAGGCTTCTTGGCCACTTTTGGCTTGGCTGCCTTGGGCTTTGCTGCGGCTTTCTTGGTTGGTGTTTTGACTTTCTTGGGCTTGGCTGCGGCGGCCTTCTTTGGCGATTTGGGTTTCTTTGCAGCTGTGGTTTTCTTGGCACCAACTTTCTTTGGTGATTTGGGCTTCTTGGCAGCAGCTGGCTTCTTGGGTTTGGCGGTCTTCTTGGGAGATTTAGGCTTGCTTTCTTTCTTGGCTTTTGGGGCTTTCTCAGCTTTCTCGCCAAGTCTGAATGAGCCAGCAGCTCCGGTTCCCTTGGACTGTTTCAGGCTTCCAGCTGTAACGCCGGCTTTTAGAGCGGCCTTGAGACGAGCGTTGATGGCAGTTGGGTTGTCGCCCACCTTGTAGTTGGCGATGATGTACTTCAAGATGGCCTGGCGAGAAGAACCACCACGTTCCTTCAAAGCGGTGACGGCGGCTGCAATCATAGCCTTGTACTGTGGGTGAGCAGCCGGTGCCTTGGCCTTGCTGGATGCAGCCTTCTTCTTTGGTGCTTTGGCTGGAGTAGTAGCAACAGCTGGGGCAGCAGGAGCAGCGTCAGACATGATGAAATATATAGCGTAGATAATAATCCGTAACTGTGAGGTGTGAGATCCTGACTCGAGCGAGCTGGAGAATAATATACCACGAACGGCAGGGCACCCCGTGTTTTGTTAACCTGCGCGGACGTCCGAGAAAACCTCTGGTCGTCTGCTCCTCCAGCAGGCCCGCTATCAGAACTGAAGGCTCAAAACTGTGCGACATGCCGCGTTTGTAATATCAATTTCTCTTTATACATCACACAAACAACCATCGCTTGTTGATTTTTATATCCGCCACATCATAAGCTTTCATTTTATTATAACTTTTACATACCTTTCACCGGTAGAATTGATGTTATTTCACATTTTAATGCGACCTACCTGGTTACCAATGTTGTGATTGTGTACATTATAAATAGTTTTTAAGTATATAATTTTCGCGTTATTATGATTTCTTACATTCTAAAATAATTAAAACTGAATATTATTTAATATTTCTGTGTTATTTTCTGGAAATGATTGTCATTTTGTACAAAAACTGAATTTTTCTCAAGCGTACATTGCACAGTTTAGATAACTGAAATCCTCCATTCTGTAGCTTTTTAATGATTATACAACTCAAAACCATGTTTTATCTGTGTTTAATTGTAAACACAATCTAATAGCAGAAATAATTTATATATTTTACTACAGAATAATCCGTATATGTTTCTAAATCTGTCAAATAACTGTACTTCTGTACTAGAAAAATGATATCACTTGGCCATCCGACCGACCTGACGTGGCCCACAAAGTGTACAGTCCCCATTGAAATATATCCCAACAATGTATGTTGAATGTTTAAAGAGGTTTAAAAAATTACAGTTAGAATATCATAGATCATGACAATATGTGTTTTCTGTTTCTTTATGACTTTAATATCAGCGAAAACGTAGCTATTTACATCGACCTTTGTACTTTTGTTATGAAAAAGACCGCCATCTTTCGTCGTGTCAGACTCGACCTGTTTGTTAGATATATAAACAAATTTATCGTCACTTTGGGTCGATTTTGCATTTACAGCAAACATAACAACATGAACTTCAATATTTAGGGTCTAAACAACTTTGCTGGTAAGCGTATTAATGGTCAATACCTTACAGGCAACAAACATTCATATCAACAACAACACACGGCTGTGCCGATGCTTTTTTTTTTTTTTTCATATCCTTTGCAGGACTTAGCTGTCAACACCAGCATCTTTCAGCTGTTTGTTGATTTCTTGGCAAGATTAAGCTCAGTAGTTTGCCATTGCTTGCCGATGCTCTAGCCCTATCTATCTACTATCTTTATTGTGTGGGGATCTCACTGACAACATAATTTTATATAAACAACAAAATTATACAGATGTTTAGTCATCGGAATAACCGCATTTATGATAACTATCTTATCAGTAACAACATTCTTTCATATCAACTATAAAATACGGTTAGTTAGTTAGTTAGTTAGTTAGTTAGTCGACAGATCATCCTCGTTGCACATCGAACCATTCAGTCCATAAGTGCTCGGATCCCCTCCTCAGCAAATCCCGCAGCGTGTAGCGGCTAACGACGCCAGTTCTGTGTTGGTTTATCAATCTTCTTTGGCTTCCTGCGTAGTGTTCTTGTTTGGCCACCCCTCTTTTAATTTGCTGTTCTCGCAGTCTGGCCATGGTTGTAGATTCACAATCATCACTTGGTTCTTGCAAAAGTCTCACTTCTCGTAGAGCATTCAGAATGTCAGCCTGGTCCATGGCGCGTCCGCCCTCCACAGTAGCCTCACCTGCGAGCTTGTCAGCCCGCTCATTTCCTTGTACTCCCGCATGACCTGGCACGAAGATGAAACTAATCTTTGCCAGCCGAGACCGCTTCAGAGGCAGCAACCATTCTCTTCGGATCGACCCCTCCTCTATCCTCTTGATCATGTTCATTGAGTCGCGAAGGAAACAAGCCCTAGTGAATGTCTGTGTCTCGAGCCATGTTATTGCTTTACTTACTGCCATGACTTCCATGGTCAGGCTACTTGTGGTTTCAGTGAAAGCACCAGAGTCCTCCTTCACAATTCTCCCTCCGGCCCGAGCTGTAAAGGCCCATGAGCTTCTTACATGTCGGACGACCGACCCATCTGTGTAGATGACCGCGTCACCGTCTAGCGAATTCTCGAAAATCAACGCTTGTACTTCAGCCTCAACAGCAGCCGAATTTTCTTGTCTGCATTTTCTATCTAGTTGGATGCAAACTGAAAAGGATGTGCAGAAGTCTGTTGGCACTTGCACCCACTCCTCGCCAGGTTCTAAGTCCTCAAGTGAACACACCTGTTGAAGAATGTCTTCGGCTTGACCCATCCACGACCGTCCTCTTTTTAACCTGCTGCCCTTCACCTTCCTAATTTCACTATGCAGTGGATGTTGTGTGTTTGCGTTAATTCTGAGGTAGGCGTGTGCCCTGCAAACTTGTATTCTCTCTTCAATGGTTGGAAAATCAAGAAGGTAGCGCATCGCCCTGCATGCTGTATCTCTTGTACATCCAAGAATAATGCGCATAGCTTCATTCTGTATCCTTTCCATCCTTTCTATCTGCTTATGGCTGATGGCTTATAAAATACGGTTGTTATTCGTATGTCTACCTGAAACAAGGTAGCAACATTCTTTCATATCAGCCATAATATATGGTTGTTATTCGCCTGTCTGCCTGTAACAAGGTAGCAACAGTCTTTCGTATCAACCACAATATTCGGTTGTTATTCGTCTATCTACCTGTAACAGGGTAGTTCTATAGTAGATGCTGCTCATGGGGTGTGAAGTGTAAAGGTTTTACATATTCTAGACCACAACATACGAGGTAAGATGACCAATTTTCTTTTCTCATCCCTCTTCCCTTCCAGAGAATTCTCAGAAAATTCTTTCGTGCTCATTTTGATAAAGCTGGATCGATGCCACTTATAAAGGCGACGGGCATATTCGCACTTGCGGAGCGCCATCACGAACAAGTTACCTGAACAGTTCAAGAAGACTGATACGGTATAGGGGGGAGGAAAATGTCTCATGGCAAGACCAACAACAAGAAACACCACACTCACAAGATGTGCAGCGTGGGAGCCGACAATACCGTAAAGAAGACGAGCAGAGAGAGCCTGCCTGCGAGCTGCAACAAGAAACATGAAACTACAGTCACATCAATTGAAGCTACCACGAGGAAGACCGACGACAACCCACCACAGACAAGAACCAAGACAACTGAGAAGAGGTGAAAGACACCAGAGTCGGAAATACCGACTCCAAGACAGTCAGGTGGGTTGTCAAACGTATTCCAGCGGAGCTGACAGATGAACATATCCTGAAGCAGCCACAAGAAGAGAATCGCCACATCCGAATCATGAGGGCGGAGCGGATTCTTACGTACTCAAAGATCCCTACCACGTTGGCGGTGGTGACGACTGAGGGCAGCGAGATACCACGCCAGGTATCGATAGGCAAGAAAATACAACAATCTGAAGGATTCATTCCAGGAATCACTCAATGTTCAAGATGCCAGAGGGCCGGCTACAGCAGAGCAACATGTCGCAGTAACACAAATCTGCCGATACTGCGCTGACCACCACGCCTTCAAGGAGTGTCCGCTGGCCAAACAGGACACGGACTTCCGAGCACCCAACAAGATAAAGTGCGCCAACAGCCTGGGCAAGCATGGAACAAGATACCTGGGATGTCTGTACCTCCAAAGACACATAGACGTCTTAAAGATCGCAAATTACCACAAAGACACCATATAAGGAAGCAATGTGGAGGTGCGAGACAGCCACGTACATCTCACATGCTGAAAGATCACAACTACAAAACCAGAATGACAAGTTAAAGAAACATGTCAAGCTACTTCAAACACCGGCACCAACCAGTGACAATGAAAAACTGCTTGCTGAGATAAAGGAGATCCAGCAAAACATCAAACAAGAGGTGGAGTACATGGTGCAGGCGACAAAGAAGAATGAAGAGATTCTACGAAACATCAAAGCGGAGAGAGAAATGTTAAAAACTGAAAGGGAGCCAACCCAAAAGAACCAGCAGAAGACATGGAAAAGAACACAGAGAAGCCGCAAGATGAAACCCAACAAGAAAACATCGAAAAGCTGCTAAAGACAATACACAAAAAAGGAGAAAAAAAGACGCATGATGGAGCCAAACCATAGACCCATCAGAAAGAACAAGCTAAAGCCAGTAGTCCAGCCAGGATGCCCAAGCAGCTCAAGGGAAAAGCAGAATCCCGCCAGACACCTGAAGAAAGCCCAGAGGAGGTTATCGACACACGTGAAGACAACCGGAGCCATGAAGAGAAAGACAAAGCAACCTTAACTCCCGCAGAGTATTAGACAAAATATGAGGAGGATAGATACGACGAGAGGGAACGGCAAAGAAGAATACGAGCCGGCAAATGGGTCTACGAATCGCCATTTTCCATAAGACGTATCCAGCCAAGCGAAATGCACAATTACAAGCAGCCAACACTGACAATAGAAACGACCAGAGGAGGCGGGCACAAAGGACAACGCGCCGAACAATTTCCCCAGCTGACGTCACAGACACAAAAGCCTACATAACCAGTCCGAATCAGGACTCACTCGTAAGAGCGCACAGACAAAAACAGGATTAAACCCACAAAATCCACGGATCTCAACTCTAACCAAGGCTGAAGAAGCAGGTTGAACGAGGCCGAATTTGGAATTTTTGTTTTTGAATTAAGTCAAGTCAAGTCTCAGAAGAAGAAAAAAAACTGAATCCTTGCTCTGCTAGGGATTAAACCGCCATGCACCGCGGCCATGGGCTTAAACGTGTACACGGACAATATGGCACCAGAAACATAACATGCAATCATAACAATAACAACAACAACACGCGTTTGTTATATTTGGGCTAACCGAATATATGAAAAATAATGCACTAGTAACTGCATGTATCGATCATATTACAGGAGTTCATAAGGTAAGGAAAGAAGAGTAACTGCATGTATCGATCATGTTACATTAATTCATAAGGTAAGGAAAGAATAGTAACTGCATGTGTCGATCATGTTACAGGAGTTCATAAGGTAGAGTTTAGTTTCGTTTTAGTTTAGTCGGTGGGTCAACATCACGGCACACGGGTGTAACCCATAAGTGGTCCGTTTTTCTCCTAACTCAAAACCTGAGTCTGGAGAAACTCAGCTCAATGCACGAACTCCGTAGCACCAGTGAGGATCCTGAAATACTTTGAGTAGATTTTAAACTCGAAATTTTGCCCGGGCAGCGCCGTTAGGCTACTCTTTTTCGATTTCCAACTGCCAAGGGATTTTTTACGTGCGCAACAATACACACGGGCGTCCGATCTCACTACCCAGAGACCAGGGGACATTTTATTACTAGAAGTCCACGTGAAAAAATCCAGGTCCTCACCGGGGCTTGAACCCGGGACCTCCAGCACTCGAGGCGGACACCATACCTCAAGATCACTCATGCCTTGCTTGCTTGATTGTGTTCGCTGGCTGTGAACTCAAACGTGAAGTCCTGTATGTCGGATGAAGACATCCTGTTGTCCAACATCAAGTGATGTCATAGAGGACCTTAAATTTGCGTGAGTATCCGTTGTCCCATGTCTGGCTTATTGGTGTGCAGACTGGTGGTTCCTCGCCGTGCAGGCAGATACTCTCCGACTTCGGAAGAATCAGCGATCCTACTACGTTAGCTAGGACCCCGAAGGGACCTGTTGCCCAGGACGCACGGCGAGGACGTGTTAGTAGGTCTTGGCCAGTCTAGAACCTGGCCCTGGTGCCTTGGAAACACCTCTGCGGTCCTATCGACCATGTTTCATGGGTTCTTCTTCTTCTTCTTCTTCTTTTGCATTCATCCAAGAAATTGTTCGGACGTGATTGTGTTGTGCTTGTTTACAGCAGAACCATCCGACTTCTGCGGGCATTTGTTGGCCTTCCCGGGTGACTTACATGAGTTCATAAGGGAAGGAAAGATTAGTAACCCTGCTACCTACCATGCATGTCGTAATAAACGTCTAAGGAAGGTTGGTGTCAGGCTGGCTACCTTATTGCATAGAAAATGTTTGCTGCACAATATAACCAAATCACGAACAAATCTACAAATGGCTGGGGGTGAGATGGTTGAGACCCTATCCTCTGTTGGGAGATGGAAGGCAGCAGAGGAAGACCGTCTATTTACAATACAAACAACAATAACAAGCGTTGTTATTCGGTGTATAGGACAAATATCGTACCAATAACACAGATACATCCGTCATTTATTGTTTCGGGTGGTTGTTTCGGGATTTGAAATTTAAATATTGAGCACAACCCACTACTGGCAACGCCGATCGCATTCTGGTATGAACCTAAGGCCTATCCACGTCAATATGGAAGCACTATACTCGAGTTTCGCCCTCATTTGAGCTCGTCACTAGTGCATATCCATGACCGGATCCGGAAACAGTCCCGGATCACGCGTGTGAAGCGGGTGTGTTTATTTATTTATTTATTTATTTTTACAAAGGATAGAGACAGCAGAAAATCTTAACTTTAGCAGAGATTCTTCTTCTTCTTCGTTCATCCGGAGTTTTTTTTCGGATGTGATTGCGTTGTGTCTGTTTACAGCAGAGCTGCGTTTTTGCGCCGTTAGGCCGACACATCCGACTTCTGCGGGCATTTGTTGACCGGGTTAACCTTCCCGGAGCAGAGATTCTATCCCATGGAAGCTAGTGAACGTCGTGAATAATGAAGGGCCTTGTAACAAAGTCAAAAAAAAAGTTAAACAAGGAAATGCCGTGTTGACAGTGGAAAGCTGCAAATGCACTGATGGAAGACTATGCTACCACAAACTACATTGATATTACAACAGAGTAGGAAACAAAAAACAACAATCAACCAGGAACAGGCGTGTCACAATAATACAGAAATCGCAGCAGAACGTATGATGTCACAATATTACAGAAATCGCAGCAGAACGTATGATGTCACAATATTACAGAAATCGCAGCAGAACGTATGATGTCACAATATTACAGAAATCGCAGCAGAACGTATGATGTCACAATATTACAGAAATCGCAGCAGAACGTATGATGTCACAATATTACAGAAATCGCAGCAGAACGTATGATGTCACAATATTACAGAAATCGCAGCAGAACGTATGATGTCACAATATTACAGAAATCGCAGCAGAACGTATGATGTCACAATATTACAGAAATCGCAGCAGAACGTATGATGTCACAATATTACAGAAATCGCAGCAGAACGTATGATGTCACAATATTACAGAAATCGCAGCAGAACGTATGATGTCACAATATTACAGAAATCGCAGCAGAACGTATGATGTCACAATATTACAGAAATCGCAGCAGAACGTATGATGTCACAATATTACAGAAATCGCAGCAGAACGTATGATGTCACAATAATACAGAAATCGCAGCAGAATGTATGATGTCACAATAATACAGAAATCGCAGCAGAACGTATGATGTCACAACAGAGCCGTGCGTCCTGGGCAACAGGTCCCTTCGAGGTCCTGGCTAACGTAGTAGGATCACTGATTCCTCCGAAGTCGGCGGCGAGGAACCACCAGTCTGCACACCAATAAGCCAGACATGGGACAACGGATACTCACGCAAACCTCAGGTCCTGTATGACATCACACTGATGTTGGACAACAGGATGTCTTCATCCGACATACAGGACTTCACGCTGGAGTTCACAGCCAGAGAACGCAAGCAAGCAAGCAGAGCAGGAAACAAGAACAATCAAACATGAACACACGCGTCATAATATACTAATAAAGTATAAAATAACACAAAGTAATGCAGCTTTACAGAACATAATTCCGAAACATACAGGACGTTGCGGTGACTAGCCTTCATCAGCAAAGAAATACCTACGCAAAACACAACATATAGCCACGGAGAAGACCCTCCGATGGCTACATTAAGACATAAGGACGGGATGAGAAGAATAGAAAGACGGAAAAATGAGAGCAATCAAGAGAAAATGAAAATGTGAAAAAAATAGTGCTATTTATCTCAGAGTCCTAGGCTATACTACTACCACGAATGTCATCTTAATGCTCTTTGTGGCCGTGGGAGTGTGGCATAGTTTACATTACATAGTGCTGCTGTCAGCTAGTTCTGCATTGTTTCTGCACTTTAGGATTGACACAACTGAATTTGCATATTGTTTCATATTTCTCTGCTGTGGTTTTCAGGGCATCTGTTTCTGCTATAAAGGTACTTGAGAACTGTCTTATTACAACCGACTGTGTCCTCTTTACTCCATTGTTTAGATGTAGCAGAATCCAGCCAAAGCCGTTTTCTGTTGAGTGTTTAGCGGATCGGTCAATATATACATGTGTCCGCGTGCTACTTGAGTAATGTTCATCTTTGGTTATTTGTTTTCTTCCTAGTTCATTCTGGTTATTCTTTTCTAAAACATAGGAATCATTTCTAATATCTACGACAGGCACTGTTGTCAACAGGCTGAGGAAACCGTATTGTGATTGGGTTTGTCTTGTGATATTTTGAGCATTGAGTTTGTCCTGATCTTTTTACAAAGTTGTTTGGCTGTAATATTTTCACTACCAGGACATTGACACCTCTGATACATGTGGTGATCTGCCAGTCTTGAATTTTCATGCTTGTTACTGGGCTCTGCTTTAGTCTGGCTAAAAGTGAACTAGAATGTTAAAAAATTTGATCTTGACCTGCCTTCTACCATTGATTTTGTCAATGGTTCTCAATGTCTTTCATTCACATGCATCTCAGTTCAGTTATCAGTTGGGGTATCTTCATTGCACTCCGGACATGTTCATAGGTGCTCAGATCCTCCTCCCAGCATATGCATCAGCGTCCGGTGGCTAATAGTGCCAGTTCTGTGTTGGTTGACGAGGCGCTTTGTTTTCCCGATGTACCTCTCGCGTCTGGCTGTGCCGATTCTTACTCCAAGGTCTTTCATCCTGGACAGCGATGTGGATTCACTGACGTCAAAGTCCTCTGTTCTCGCCATATCTTTGAGAACGTTAATAACATCGGCACGATCCATGGGCTGGCCATCTACAGGGGGTGCAGAGCCAGCCAGTTTGTCAGCTCGTTCATTTCCCTCGACTCCCGCATGTCCCGGGACGAAGATGAAGGTGACTTTACGGACAACAGACTTCCGCAGCGATTCAGTCCACTGTCTACGTACAGATCCAGCTTCGACCTTCTGAATCATGCTCATTGAATCACTTAGTACACACACGTTGGTATAATGCTGTGATTCCAGCCATAGGAAATCCTGTGTAACTGCCATCACCTCCATCGTCATGCTGCTCGTGGTCATAGAGTGGGCACCACTGGATTCTTGAACGGTACGGCCCGCTGAACGGGCTGTAAAATTCACAGGCATCTATATCTATAAAAGAGACTGTATGTATGTCCGTTCTTTATGCGTTCGCGAACGGTCCATCCGATTGAGATGAAATTTTCTACACGTTTTCTTTTCATTCCTGTGCAACTTTCTGTCATAGTTTTTTAGGTTTTTTTTTCGGCTACTTACTTACTAAAATTTAATCATTTTATCATTATAATTTCTATATAGCAAGGGGACTTAAGTTATTTCAAGGGACATAACTTTTAATAACATTTCTATATACTTTATAGTCATATTGTTGCATTGTTTTCAAAGATTTATAAACTCTTTGTCTATAGTTATTTACAGGCATATGAGTTATAATAAATAATGATATAATCTTTAAGGCATTTTCAAAGTTTTCATAAAAATAATGCATAACATTGTAACTCATCTTTTTATGCTTAAAGAAATTATCTACAGTCATGTAGGTGATTTAAAAACAGTTTTCATTAAAAATAATGGATGGTGTGTGGAAGGACATTCTTTTAAGTTACTGTGTGAATTTAATGAGACGCTCCCCGCCAGGAGCTGGGCGATGCCACGCTGGGTCAGACAGATAGTCGGGAACAGGAGCTTATATGACTACGTATATGAATTAAATGAGATGCTCCCCACCAGGGACTGGGTGAAGCCGGGCCGGGTCAGACAGACAGACAGACGGGAACGGCAGCTTATATGACTACGTATATGAATTAAATGAGATGCTCCCCACCAGGGACTGGGTGAAGCAGGGCCAGACAGACAGTCGGGAACGGGAGCTTATATGACTACTTATATGAATTAAATGAGATGCTCCCCACCAGGGACTGGGTGAAGTCGGGCCGGGTCAGCCAGATAAACAAGCAGACAGACAGACAGATAGATAGATAGATCCCCTCCAGGGACTGGGCGAAGCCGGGCCAGGTCAGCTAGTACGCTATATTTCTGTACTCTCCATTTCATATTGCAACCCAATTTTATTTCTACTTGCCAACTAATACAGTGGAACCTCGCTTAATGAGCACCTTGCATAACGAGTAATTCGCATAACGAGCAAAATAAATTGTAAAAAAATGACTCGATGAACGAGCGACGTTTCGCATAACGAGTGACACGGACAGGGGAAGTCCCGGATTTTGTGCCCGCAACAGTGAGGGTCGGAAGACAAGGGGGTCGAATAGCGCTGTGGGGAGGGGGATAATCACTTCCACATAGTTGCTTTCCTCAAGATGATCAAAAAGGCGTGGGAAGGGGTTACCAAGAGAACCCTTACTTCTGCTTGGAAGAAGCTTTGGCCAGAGAGCGTTGTCGAATGTGACTTTGAGGGGTTTGAGACAGTACCTGTGGAGCCTGTAATCAACAAGATTGTGTCGTTGGCCTAGATCATGGGACTGGAGGTGGATAACAAAGATATCGATGAGCTTGTGGAAGAGCATAGCCAAGAGCTGACCACCTAAGAACTTATGGAATTACATGGTTTCACAGCAAGAAGTTTTGAAGGAGAGTTTGTCCGTGGAGGAGGAGAAGGCAACAGCAAACCAACAATCTTCTGGTGCAATAAGAGAAATGCTGAAAGCATGGGAAACTGTTGCATCGTACATTGAGAACCATCACCCTAATAAGGCAGTGGCTATGAGAGCTACTAATTTATTTAATGATAATGCTGTGTCGCATTTCCACCAAATTCTGACGCGTCGGCAAAAACAAATTTCTCCAGACAGCTTTCTAGTAACAAAGAATTAGGTATGTATTATAAACTGTAAATTAATTTTTTCAGTTTTTTTTCCTACAAATCAAATTCTCATTCCAGGTTCGTTCATTCCGCGATAGAAGAGGAAGATGAATCACGCTAGTTGTATTTTCTTTGAATAAACGTTATATAAAATATTTTGAGTATTTTTTCGGCATGGAACGCATTATCGTGTTTTACATTAATTTGTATGGGAAAACTGTTTAACGAGTGTTTCGCTTTACAAGTAAGGTTCTGGAACGAATTATGCTTGTTAAGCGAGGTTCCACTTTTTATTCTGTGATCTTTCCCATAAACTTCCCCTAACATTGTAATGTCACACAGACCACCAAAGAAGCAAACAATAGCTTAAAGAGTTTCACATGTAAACATTTGTATACCAGTAACTGTGCATCACCAATATTTTCTCCCAAAAGTGGGCATCTACAAGAGATAAAACCCTGACCAGCCAATTCTGTGAACATTCAGGAACCTTCCTTTGTATACATGAGGAAAATTAGCAAATCAGTCACTTCCTGTGGTTTGGTAAAACTTGTTTGACTGATTCACTTTCATGTCAATGCACAATATACAACCAGACATGACCACAAGACAGAGAGGGAGATAGCAACATACAATGTACATCCACACATGGCCACAAGAGATGGAGATGATAGCAACATACAATGTACAGAGTGTAGCCTAAACAAGCCAGCAAACAAACAGCATAAATGTTTTAAACAAAAACAGCAGTGAATTTCTCAGTTTTAATAGTCAATTCAATGGCACAGAAAATAGTCATGTCAATGGCACAGAACCAAAGTATGTGTTAAACAACGTCAGTTGAGAGTCTTCGACTGGCTTCCAATGACTTCAAAAATGCCTCCTTTTTCTGTGCAACACGAGCCTTGCGCTGGGCATTGGACAGTTTCACACGGTTCCACCTGTAACAGAAGAATAACGTACATTAGCAATGAAGAATACAAATGTATGTCTACATGTAACAATATCCTGTTTATAAAACTCAATATTGACACTACAGGAACTGTGAAAATAAATAATCAAGAGAAAGTATTTGCCACGCCGTAAATGTGTAGGAAGCGGGGGGAACTGTTCTGGTAATGTCATGACTCTGGTCCCTGCCTGGGCCCGTCGCTGACACATAGGCCACCTATTCCTTCCGGCGCTATCACATCACAGACTCATGTCAGAAAATTGCTTCTGGACATTTTATTTTTATGCTGTAAATGTGAGGTCATGACATACCAGAGATTCGATATGCTGATGATGCAGTATTGCTATCCATAACACGGAATGTTATCAATCAATCAATCATGTGTTATGCCAGACAGCGTGGGTGGTCATGACTCGCCATTTCACTTAATCACCAGAGTCATGGATCAGCTCAGTGTTCCTGTCTCGTCCGTGCCATGTGGCCAAGCCATCCAGGTATTTACTTCTCGGTCTTCCCCTTGGTCTATTCCATTCGATCTTGCCAGTTGTCACCAAGTTCTCCAATTAATTTCTACCCATTACATTTGACTGTCTACGTCTAATTTCTCTAATCAATTTATGATTTTCATTTGTCTCCTGTAGTACTTGGTCATTGGTTTTTCTATCTGTCCATGGTATTCTTTGCATTCTCTTCAGAAACCACATTTCTGCAGCCATCAGATGTTTTTCAGCTTGACTGCTCATTGTCGCAGTTTCAAATCCATACAAAAGAACAGGCTCTATGCAACACCTCAACACTCTTTTTCTCATTTCAATTGACATCTTTTTATTGGTCAGTATGTTTTTTATCTTGCTAAAGTCTACTTTTGCCATGGCGATTCTTGTTCTAATTTCAAGGCATCTCCCATCAGATGTTATGAATAGGAATGGTATAGAAAACCTAATAACCTCAACCCAATTGAATAGTGACAAATAACTTATATCTTAACATAGCAAAAACAAAGATAATGCACACAAATAAAACAACAATGGAGAAAGAAATATATGTTAATGAGGAAAAATTGGAGGTGGTGGCAAAATTTTGAATATCTTGGGTCATTAGTTACCAACAATGGTGACACAATGACAGAAGTTAAAAGATGAGTATCTATTGCGCTTCAAAGACTAAAACACCTGAATAAGTTGTGGAGAAAGACAGATAGAACGACACTTGCTAAACAAACTGAACAGCGCATAAGTCTTTGAATATAAATATTCCAGACGAGTTCTAAGAATATCTTGGATAAAGAAAAGAACAAATGCAATGGAGAAAATGCTGTCAAACTGTCAACCTGACAGTGACAGCATGTTCCCCATTGCAGCATACGACAGTGAGACCTCGACACTTACTAAACAAACTGAACAGCGCATAAAAGTCTTTGAATATAAATGTTACAGACAAGTTCTAAGAATATCTTGGATAAAGAAAAGAACAAATGCATTCATACTTCAAGAGCTGAATACTGAACAGAAGAACGTTGGCTATTAAAGACGATAAAACAAAAAACAAAAGAAAATATGAAATATTTTGGTCACTAAAAGCGTCATGAAAGTTTGGAGAGAACAATAATGGAGGGGTATATGCCTGGGAAGAGAGGAAGAGGAAGGTCAAAGTGAAGATGGATGCAGGATGTGGTGGATGATCTCCAGATGGGTGTATCGGATGCGGGACATCTTGCTTATGATCGATAGGCGTCCGGAAGGTTGTTATGGGAGCGAGGTTTTGCAAAGAACATGCTACTGAATGAATGAATGAAAATATGAGGTTACAACAAAATTAATTTCAATGTAACGTGCGTGATAGACGCCGAGATAGGGCTGATGTACGAGCTAAGAATGTGAAAAATAACAAAGCAATGTGCAAATGTGAGGCCAGGAGAGTTAATCACAATCTTCAACAAACTGGGGTAATCCCAGACAAAGTGATGGTTACGGCACGTACACATCAATATAAATTGTGAGCTAATGGGGGAAACACCTAAACAAATGGTTAGGATATCACGTACTTGTCTAGATTAAAATCACCTGTGGGAAGGTGAATCGTGTCGACGAAGAAACAAAAGGAAAATTCTAAATGTAGTTTTCATGGGAAATGATCAGTGGTTAAATGGCATTTCCGGGAAGAGGGAATAAAGACACAAGTCTGGGCAAATTATGATCAGTTGAGTTGTGGGAGTTAGGGACAACTTCGCCTGGTGGCTTTCAAGGAGTTGAGGCTAAGTGAGGGAGTCTTGGGCAGACAAGTGGAGTTCAGAGGCTTAGCGAGTTATTCAGTGTGTGGGCTTGGTTCAGGAAAAACTAGCCAGTTATTCAGTGTGTGCACTATGTTCAGGAAGATAGCCAGTTATTCAGTGTGTGGGCTATGTTCAAGAAAAACTAGCCAGTTATTCAGAGTTCGGGCTGAGGAAGGGATCTCAGCCAGGCATTTAGTGAGTTCGGACATGGGAAATAGTCTGAAGCAATCAAGTCATTTCACCAGGCCGATCCAAGACAGATTTTTTTTTATGTACCTGTACTGATGGGGGAAATGGTATGGGAAATAGAGTCAATTAAGTCATATCACCAGGCCGATCGAAGACAGTTCTGTTGTTGTACCTGTACCAAGATTACTTATGGAAATGGTTTTTCATCATGTATCTTCATAATGAATAAAATTATATGCGCGAAAACGGTGTTATCCAGTGTCAATAGCTGTGCCTAAGTAAACCTGCAGAGTGTTCATACAGACATACCACTAGACACAACCACAGCCACTTCTGTCTGTCATAACCTTGTGACATTCACCACATACCTCTTCTTCTCCACCTCTTTCTTGACTGCAGTCATGGCTTCTGGGTCAGCTCTGATGGCAGCATGGGCCTTCTCGCACAGATAATTCATCTGAAGAAATGCAACAAATTGTAAATATTCTTATAGATGTCATGTGACTGGATTATTTCACAAACATGTTAACCCCAGATTATTTATCTTTTATTCTCTTCATTAGATCTCTCACATTATCTCATACACATTAGGTTATAGACAAAGTGTGGTTATACTAGATAGGTTTTCCCAAGGTATGATCTGCCCAAATATTTCCCTCACATCCTGTACCAAATTAATCATTATTAGTCATTATTCACGGTTTCAACTTCACTACAAAGGGTCGTCCCCATTATGCTCTATTCCTGTACAAGTGAATATCACATAAAATGCCCCTCACTGTCCCATGAAAAAAGCATTGCATTCGCACTTGCGGCGTGCTATCGAGAACAAGTTACCTAAACTGTTCAAGAAACCTGATATGGTGGAGGAAAATGGCACATTGCAAGAAAAATACCAGTAGATACCCAACTTACAAGATGACCAGCGTGGAAGCCGCCAAGACCTTAAAGATGACTAGAGAAGAGAACCTGCCTGTGAGCTGCAGCAAAGAACCTGAACCTACAGTAACCTTATGAAGCTACCAAGGGGAAGACTGACATCAACCCACCACGGACAAGAGAGCCAAGATAGCTGAGAAAAACAGCAAAGTGAAAGACGCCAGAGCCTGAAACACCGACTCACAGATGACCAGATGGGTGATAAAACGTATCCAAGTGGAGCTGACAGATGAACATATCCTGAAGCAGCTACAACGGGAGAATTTCCATATCCGAATCTTGAAGATTCTGACATACTCTAAGATACCTACTATTCTAGTGGTGGTAACAACTGGGGGAAATGAGATACCATGCCAGGTATCGATAAACAAGAAAATACAACAGCCTGAAAGATTCATTCCAAGAATCACTCAATGTTCAAGATGCCAGAGGGCTGGCCACAGCAGAACAACAAACCACAGCAAGACAGAAATCTGTCGATACTGCGCCAAACACCATGGATTCAAGGAATGTCTGCTGGCCAATCAGGACATGGAATTCTGAGTGCCCAATGACAACAGAAAGTGTGCCAACTGCCGTGGCAAGCATGGAGCAACATACCAGGGCTGTCCGAACATCCAAAGACATAGAGATGTCTTAAAGACTGCCATAACTACAAAGAAACCATACAAAGAAGCACTGCGGAGATGTGAAACAGCAACAGGCGGAGATGTGAAACAGCAACAGGCATCTCACAAGCCAAAAAATTACATCTACATAACCAGATTGATGAGTTGAAGAAGCAAGTCACGGCACTGCTGATGCTAACTCCAACAGCAACAACGACCAACTGCTGGCGGACACGAAATAAATCCAGCACAGCATCCAACAAGAGATGGAGAGCATGGCCGAGATGAAGAAGGAAAATTGAGAAGTCCTAAAAGCCATCAAGACAAAGAGAGAACTGCTGAAAGCCGAAAGGGAACAATACCAAAAGAAAAAAGCAAAAGCCACGCAAACGATCGCAGAGAAGCTGCAAGCAGGAGCCATGCCAAAGAATAGTGAAACATTCCAAGACAAACCCAGTAACCCATTTTCAATGACAAATAAGGGGAAAAAAAGTCTTCAGAGAGAGAGAGAGAGAGAGAGAGAGAGAGAGAGAGAGAGAGAGAGAGAGAGAGAGAGAGAGAGAGAGAGAGAGAGAGAGAGAGAGAGAGAGAGAGAGAAGAGAGAGAGAGAGAGAGAGAGAGAGAGAGAGAGAAGAGAGAGAGAGAGAGAGAGAGAGAGAGAGAGAGAGAGAGAGAGAGAGAGAGAAGAGAGAGAGAGATGAGAGAGAGAGAGAGAGAGAGAGGAGAGAGAGAGAGAGAGAGAGAGAGAGAGAGAGAGAGAGAGAGAGAGAGAAGAGAGAGAGAGAGAGAGAGAGAGAGAGAGAGAGAGAGAGAGAGAGAGAGAGAGAGAGAGAGAGAGAGAGGATCGACGAAGGATCGAGTGATTGGTAGCTCAGATGAGATTATTCTCAGGCCAACCACAAAGCAAGGAAACAAAAGCAAGCAAACCAAAGGAGTCCTTATAAGGACAGTGTCCTAGCAAAACAAATGAACCAGAAGCCAACGCTGAACAAAGAAACCGCCAGAGGAGCCGGGCACAAAGGATAACTCACCGACCAATCCCCCAGCTGACATCACAGACACAAACGCTTATATAACCAGTCCTAGTCAGGACTCACCCGTATGAGAGCAGACAGAAACCAGCTAAAAAACCAGAGACCTCACTCTAACCAAGGCTGAAGAAGCAGGTTGAACGAGGCCGAATTTGGAATTTTTGTTTTTGATTCATGCAAGCCATGTAAAAAAGTGGAACAGACAGGAGTCTCGACAAACCAATTCCCGCACAGTTATACTATGCATAATGCTGCCGCCAGAATGCCAACACGGAAGTCCACGAAAAACAGTTCATCGTCGATGGAAGCGGCAGCCACTAGAAAACCAGTAGCCACACATTACTGCACACGGCAAAACAGTTCAGCGACAAGCCGGCCGCATTTATTGTGAACATGCAGGTCATGCTACAAAAAAGAGCGGACAGATGTAAAAGCATTCCACACAAAAGTCACAGCTCACAGTATTGCTGAACGCGATCAACACAGCAGCAGGGTGACTGAACCATGCACCATCTGTCAAACATGAGGAAAATGTGTGTGCAAGCTGTAGCCACAAGCATACACACTCCAGAGGCTTTAACAACCGTTCAAATCCTATCCTTCATGTTTGAGACTGGAAGTTCTCCCATATCAAGTGAACTGTTCTAGATCACATATGTCTAGTTCAGCTGTAACAGTTTAACAACAAACATCCCTCGATTGTAGTCAGGGTTACAAATTTACAATAAACATGCCCAGCTGTTTGTGTGCACATATTTGGAGGGAATCACAGCAATGAGAAATATGAAACAATAGCAGATGGTGCAGCAAAGTGCTACTCAGACAAATGCCTCGAGGATCATCACAACTCCAGAACAATCCATCGAGTCTGGTCAAATACTGACCAAGACAACAATGGCCACTGGAGGCAGATTCGTCATCTGTGTCATCACTGAGAACTCAGCAGCCCACTGCAGTTATGGATATAAATAATAATAGGCTGCATGCTCAATTAGGAATGTAAAAGCCATGACGAGCCAACACTGGCTTACATCAACACATGATATTTGTCGAATCAGTTGTCCAAAAACACCAAGTAGACAAGACATTGGTGCCTTATGTCACTAGGACTTTAAAGATGACATGAATGTTTCTTGAGTTTCCCTTTTAAGATGGAACCATTAATCTACAATGTGATATTTCATTGGAAATTACAGTCACAATTTAAACAAAGAGAAACAAGACCATATTGGAAACCAGGAAACACTCTCACTAAATTTTTACTAACATATTTTATCAGCAGAACAAATCCCATCAGAATTTAATTGCTGCAAAAATGTAGTTTCATTTGAAATTCAAATGGTAATTCGAATTCTCATCATTGGGAATTGAACTAACCACCTTGTCTATAGAAGAATGCCACCAGCCACAATATTTTCCTAAATTACAGCAAGATGTACATTTACCAGCCTTGAGAAGAATTAACCAACAGACTACCTGCAAGGAACAGATTTCCAAGGGACATCAACAAGAAAGAAATGTGGTGAATGTGAAGCAATTACTAGAAAGAGAACAGGTACCCACAATTAAATGAAAAAATATAATATGATGGGAAACAATTGGACATGTTCTCAATTGCTGCTAACTAACCATAGGTAATTTGTATGTGTAGCACAACTCCCCCCAGGAATGCTAATCTGGTTAACAAATGCACGCTAAAGTCGGATGTCTTGGCCTAAGGGTTTTGGCCCAAGGGTGCACAATAAACACACCGCAATTACGTCTGAAACAACACTCCGGATGAACGCAGAAGAAGAACAACAACTCCCATCAGAATTTATTTGCTGCACAATGTATTTTCATTTGAAATTCAAATGGTTATTCCAGTTATCATCATTGGAAATTAGACTAACCACCTAGCCTATGGAAGTGTACACACGTTTTGAGCAGCCACGTTTTACAAAAATGTACAGCATGGCATGAATTTATTAGCCTTGTGGAGAAGAATGATAAAGCAGGAGACCAGTAAACTAGGAAAATGGGCAAACATAAATGTGTGCCATATTCTAGAAATGAGAATCATGGCAAATATGCAGCAACCAGTCACCACTATAGCTGACACCGGAGAACAGATGCAATGGTAGAGATGCTGTTACATGAGCAACCTAATATGCCAAAGAGAGGCAGAGATGATGTGGATGATGTCATCCTGACAGTCTGGATGGGCCCCTGGGACATAGCAAAGCAATCAACAGACCTGCAACCAGCTTCCATGTGGCTATAGAAATTGTAAACATAATTTAACATTTTAAAATATATATGATATATTTATAAATATAAGGGAAATGAAATGAATACAAGAGAAAAACAGTTCTCGTGCTAAGTATAAGGGGCATTCATTTGAAATCCATTCGTGCCGCACCGCGCGTAAATGTGTATGTTGAACATGATCACCCCTCTGCCGTGCGTCCACCTTGACGAGGTAGAGGGGCTTGCGCGTTCCAATGACCCCAAGAGCTATGCCGACGGTAGCACAGCTACTGGTAGGGTCACCCATGTCGGACAGGTCAAGGGAGAGGGACCAGGCGAAGTGACGCACAAACCTGCTGCCTTGTAGGTAGACTGGGGACAGTCAAAGGCTAGGGAAAGCATCCCGAACAAATGCTTGTCGAAATCGGATGTACTGAGCCACAGGCTTGACAAAGAAGTGCAACGTAACTTTATCATTTCATGATGCCACAGATGAACATACTACAATGGAATGCAGAAGGAGTTTATAACAAGAAAGCCTCCCTAACACAGCGTCTTCATAAAGATAGAATAGATGTGGCATGCATTCAAGAGACACACCTCAACGCCAATCGCACATTTTCAGTCGAGGGATATCAGGCCACACGTTTCGACCGCGAAGGACACAAAGGAGGAGTTGTAATACTTACACGAAATACAATACCTTGCAGCGAAGTATCTGTGATCTCTGACAACCAAACGGAAATTATAGGTGTTGATATAATGATAAAGGACGTGAAAATAAGAATTTACAATCTGTATAGCCCGGCAGATAAGGATCTTACACTCTCAAACATGGAAATAACTGACACAAATTGCATTGTTGTCGGAGACTTTAATAGCCGTTCAGAAAGATGGGGATACCCAGATACTGACAAAAGAGGAGATGAAGTGGAGGACTGGGAAATAGACTCAAATCTCCATCTACTCAACAAAGCGGATGACACACCGAGCTTCTACTCCAGAAGATGGATTACCACTTCTACTCCAGACTTAGCTTTCTGCACAGGAGACATCCTCCACAAAATCGATCGCCATGTGCTTGACCAATTAGCAGGTAGTGACCACAGACCAATCAAGCTTGTAATAAATATGGAGTATGTTCCACAGGAGCAAAAGCCTTTGCCCCGTTGGAATTACAAACGAGCAGATTGGGACAGATTTGCCATACTAACAGACAAATATTGTGAAAACATAAATACACGATATGGCAACATGAAGCAAATGGTGGAAAGTCTAAACAGAGCAATAATACAGGCGGCCACTGAGTCTATTCCAAGAGGAGCGAGGAAAAATTACAAACCATACTGGACTGAAGAACTACAAATTTTGGAGGACAAAGTTGAAGATGCTAGGAAGACCGCAGAGAGAGAACAAACAACTGAAGCGAACATCTCTCTCAAAGCCATCTCAGCAAAATATAAAAGAACAGTAAATCAAACAACAAGAGATTGTTGGAGGAAAAAAACAGAAAACCTGAATTTTGACAGGGATGGAAACAAACTATGGAAACTAGTGAAAGCCATGAACAATGAAGGACCTAGAAACAAACAAATAACAATTAAACAAGGAAATGCCTTGCTTACAGGAAAAAAGGCTGCAAATGCACTAATGGAACACTATGCCAGTGCAAACCACATTGATATTACAGCCGAACAGAAGAAAGCAATCAAAGATAAACATATACATCATAGATATACAGAGACAGCAGCAGAATATATGATGGCAAATCTAACAATGGAAGAAATGGAACAGGCAATGAATACCCTAAAAAAGAAGACATCACCAGGAAAGGATGGAATCACAAATGAAATGCTAATAGGACTAGGCACTAAGGCAAAAAAGAAACTACTAGCAGTCCTAAATTACAGCTGGAAGAGGGGAATAGTCCCTACAGGCATGGAAGGAAGCTATACTAATACCAGTCCCAAAGAAAGGAAAAGACCTGGAAGAACCAAATGGCTATCGACCTATCAGTCTTCTTAGCTGTGTAGGAAAATTAATGGAACGCATTATCAATGGCAGGCTAACATGGCATCTGGAAGAAAACCAACTCTTAACACCTCACCAAGCAGGATTCAGAAAGCACAGATCCACTGAAGATCAAATAACCTATATAGCTCAGGAAATAGAGGATGCCTTCCAAGAGAAAACACACACACTAGCGGTCTGGATAGATTTAGAAAAAGCATTTGAAGTATGGAAGGAAGGACTGAAAGTAAAACTGCAAAAAATGCAAGTTTGTGGGAAAATGTACAAATGGATCAGCCACTACCTTGAGAACAGAACTGCCAGGACAAAAGTACAAGGACAAACCAGCAAAATGATGCTATTGGAGCAAGGTGTCCCCCAAGGAGGAGTTCTTTCACCAACATTATTCCTAGCATATATAAACGACATCATGGGAAATTTTCCAGCCAGAGTACACACATCATCCTTTGCAGATGACCTAGCCATATGGACATCTGAAGAATATATTAGTACAGCTAACAGCAGAATACAGCAAGCCCTATTAGCGCTAGAGGACTGGTCAAAATCATGGCTAGTGAAGATAAGTGAGGAGAAAACAACATGCACAGTGTTCTCCCTCTCAACTAAAACTCAGCAACCTAAGCTGGTATTGAATGGAAAAATATTGCGCCATGAAGAAAATCCAAACTATCTAGGAGTCACCTTTGATCGTCGCCTGACATGGAAGACACAGGTTGAGAAAAATCGAACAAGAGCAAGGCAAAGAATGGCAATCATGAAAAAGCTTGCTGGTACAACGTGGGGAGCAGATGAGAAAGTTCTCAAGAAGTTATATACTGGACGGGTGAGGCCAGTACTGGAATATGGCATTGCAGCTTGGGCAACAGCAGCTAAGTCAAACTTTAACAAAATAAGCTAGAGTCCAAAATCAAGGAATGCGAATCATAACTGGAAGCCTGAAGACAACGCCTATTAATGAACTTAGAAAAGATCACTTGTTTACAACCAATGCAGGATAGAAGAGATAGCAGAGCCCAGCAACAAGCTGAAAAATTTAGAAGATTGACAGACCACCCTATGTATAAAAGGTTTAGTGGTTTTGGAAAGGGAAGACTGAAGCGTAGCAACTTTGTAGAAACTGCAAAACGAAAGATTAGGGCAGATCCCATACTTAACATATCAACAGTCAAACCCATTTACAATGCAGACAAGTTCCCAGCTTGGAGACAGCAGCAACTGCCTGAGATGATAGAAAACATTCCTGGTATTGAGAAAAAGAACACTCAGCATGAAACCGAAAGAAGAGAAATAACCCTAAACTACATAAAAGAACATTACCCAAGCAGCAATTGGACCCATGCATATACAGATGGATCAGCCAAAAATTCAGTAGAGAATGGAGGAGGAGGAATTCTCCTAAATTTAAAAAATGGAGTGAAAAAAACACATTCAGTGGCAACTGGAAAGTTCTCAAGTAACTTCAAAGCTGAGGTAGAGGCTCTGAAAACTGCAGCAGAAATGCTCTTGATGGAGGAAAATAAAGAGACGCAAATAGCTATCTTCACAGATGCAAAGTCAGCTGTCTCAATACTGAAGAGCAAAAACAGCACAGAACTAGCTGACCTAAGAGCAGCACTCCATGGTCTATGCCAGAAATCCAAAAAAGTTATAATACAGTGGATCCCATCACATTGCAGTATACCTGGAAATTAAGAGGCTGACAGACTGGCAAAAGAGGGCGGACGACTACCACAGCCTGACATAGACATAACCTATAATGAGGCAAAGAGGTTGATAAAAAAGCACTTATAGAACCAAATGGAATCAGAGCATCCAGGCCACCAGAAGGATGATGCATATTACAAACTCGACCGAAGAGAACAAGTAGCAATCTTCAGACTCCGCACAGGACATAACAGGCTGAAATACCACTTGTTCAACAAACTAAAGATAGGAGATACAGATGAATGTAATTGTGGAACTGGTAAAATGGCAGCTAAACATTTGCTGCAAGAGTGCCCAATATATGCAGAACAGAGAAAGATATTTTGGCCCACACCTGCTTCATTCGAGGACAAGCTCTATGGAGATATCAACAAGCTCAAGTCGATTGCAGCTTACTTTCAGGTTGACATTTAAATGTACATGAAGAAGTATTTAGACTGCCACACTTCATACCACAGGCATGTCAGTTACACAAGCCTCCCAGAGGCATGAAATGGAATATTGCTTGGATAGCAAATCCATTACGTGGAAAGTCCGAATCGAAAGCTCACTGTGTGGGCTTCATAAAAGGTGGAAAAAGTGTCCTAGTGGCACAAAATGGAATATTGCTTGGATAGCAAATCCATTACGTGGAAAGTCCGAATCGAAAGCTCACTGTGTGGATGTCATCTGCAAACAGCATTCTTCTGGCTTCTGGAAGAACAGCCTATGGTGAACGGAAGGCCCAATATACGGAAGTGAGGCTAAGCAGCCATGTGCAGGACGTGACGATTCCTTGGGTGAGCCCAGTACCAGAGCGCTGTGTGTTGGCTCTGCAATTATGGAAGCCTCCTTGGATGGCGGGGAATGCCCATGGTCTGCCCCTGCCTTCCCTTGAGGGCCGACCAGGATGCCTTTGGCTGTTCTATATGGGCCAGCTGGGATGGGAGATAACACCACAACAGTGAGAGTCTAACGTCCTAAGAAACCCCCCGGGAAGGTTAACCCGGTCAACAAATGCCCGCAGAAGTCGGATGTGTCGGCTTAACGGCGCAAGAACGCAGCTCTGCTGTAAACAGGCACAACGCAATCACGTCCGGGAAAAAAAACTCCGGATGAACGAAGAAGAAGAAGAACATGATCATGTCATAGTCATGTGATAAGTACTGACCAATGAATAAAAGAGCATGTGCTTATCATCCCATGATGCATAGGTTCTGTTTCTGACCATTGAGAAAATGGCCGGGTTGATCCAAAATCCGTCCAAAGAACGGTGATTCAGTTTCTTTCATTTGAAGGATACGGTAACATACGGTAGCAGCAGCATACGGTAACAAATGTGTGTCGAAGACAACAGTGACAGACTGGGTACGAATGTTTTGGAAAAGACGTCAGTTCATGACAGATCTTCGACAGCCGGGTCAAGCACATATTGTTGCAACAGAAAAAAACAATCGCCAAAATTGATGCAGCAGTACAGATGAACTGTTGTCGAAGCATATGTTCACTAGCGAAAGAATTTGATGTGTCAATTTGGATAATTCAAAAGGTCGTTCGTAAGAAACTGCAATATCGGAAGGTGTGTTCACAGTGGGTACCACGGATGCTGAATGACCACCAAAAAGAGGAATGCATGGGATGGTGTTTGAACCACTTGCTGCATTACAGAGTGGAAGGTGATGCAATATCTCTTCCGCATAGTGGCAGGTGATGAATCATGGTGCCACCACTTTGAGTCAAGCAGCAAAAGAGAGAGCATACAATGGTAGCATGCTGGATCACCAAAAGCCAAAAAATTCGAGTTACAGGTTTCTGCTGGTAAGGTTATGCTGAGCGCATTTTTGGACCATGAAGGATTGAAGGGCTATTGTTGGCTGACTTTAAAGAACCTGGTGTCAACATCAACTCTACCCACTACTTGCAAACACTAGACAAGCTGCAACAAGCCATCAAGAATAAACGACCCAGCATGCTTTCTCGCGGTGTGATTTTGTTGCACGATAATGCTCGTCCGCATGTCGCAAAGATTGTGCAGGAAGCATTAGCAAGGAAGAAGTGGGAAATTCTGCACCATCCAGCCTATAGTCCTGATTTGTCATCATGTGATTTCATTTGTTCAGACCTCACACAGATGCAGACGTAATAAACGCGGTAAACACTTGGTTCGGTGAGCAACTACAATCCTTTTTTGCGGACGGCATTCGTCGCCTACCTAAGCAATGGGGTGTTTGCCTGAATGCCTACGGTTACTTCTTCTGACCAACCCATGGTGCATAATTCATTCAAAATTAATGCCCTGTTTAATTCTACCACATCTGTTAATGTTTCTTTCATGCTTTTGTAATAAATCTGTTGGAACAGGTTTCAGATGAACGTCTCTAATGGAACTTCCCATCAGAATTTATTTTCCGCAAAATGTATTGTCATTTGGAATTCAAATAGTAATTCCAGTTTTCATCATTGGGAATTGAACTAACCAACTTGCCACCCCAGTCACAATATATGGTTGCTAGTGGTTCGTTAAAAAATAAACAAGCCACAGTAATATAAACTTTATATAAACTTTATAATAAAGCAAAATGTTCTTAGCTCCCCATTTACTGGGCCGCCAGCAGATCTGCTCATTTGCTCAGATTCCTTTGTATTTCATGGTTGTAGATCACGACACAAAAATATTAATACAACTCCGCTTAGAATTGACATGGTGTTCATTGAGATATAGTTGGATTTGTCTTGTCAAGACATATTCAACTGTGATGGTTTCTTCATAAGTAAAAACCACAATGGATAATTAACTAACAATGCTACTACTACCGCGTACTTTTCAAGTCTAGTCACATTTCAGCAAGAACCTATTTCGACTTAATTATACATTTCCATCCATCCATCACGTGCCATGCCTAGTATAAGCGTGGGCGGTCACGTTTTGCCATCTCACTCGATCACCAGAGTCGTGGATCAGCTCTGTGTTCCGACTGTTCCTGTTTCGAACATGCCATGCGGCTACTAAGCCATCCAGATATTTACTGTTCGGTCTTCCCCTTGGCCTCTTCCCTTCGATCTTCCCAGTTGTCACCAAGTCAAGTTCTCCAAGTCATTTCTTCACTTCTCATAACATGCCCAACAAATTTGGACTGTGTCTAACTCTAACACTAAATTGTAATAATTGTTTTAATGTTTATTACTAAACTACTAAACATTATTATTAATAAACATATTATATACATTTCACACTGAAGTTAAATAAATATTAATATATGTCTTAATCAGCATAAATCTGATAAAACATAAACATTAAACAAGGTAAATAAATAAATAAATATCTTGAAAGATACGAACCATTTTTGGACAGATTCAAAGTGTGTTGTGTTCACTACAACTTCTCTGGTCGGTCTCAGGTAAACAAATCAAATGGTAAAGGAAGTGATAAAGCGTCAACGGAAGTTTATAGGGTTGTATAAAAGATGGCGCAGCTCTGTTTTACGAAACAATACGATCAGAAAGGGGGGGGGGGGGAGAAGAAACGAATGAAAACATCTACATGACAAGTGGTAAATGTAAATTAAGCAGAAAAATTCTAGAAACACGACCGAGCGGTAGATTTTCTCAGTATTATGCAAGTCTTCGAAATGCCGCCCCTTCCTTTTTTTAAATGCCGCCCCACATGAAACCTCCTTACGGTGCCACCTGATGCGGCTGCCTCTCTGTATCATAGCACGACACGGCTCTGTCTAGAATTGAGTTGAGTTAAGAACCGACATCACTGCACTCAGGACATTCCCATACGTGCTCAGTCCCCTCGTTCAACAGCCAGAGTCATACTACTAATCGTTCCCACCGCTATCTGATTAAAAGTTCTCCTGGTCTTCCCTCTCAGTTTTGAGATTCTTCCAGAACCCCTGCCGATCCCCCGCAATCTCATTCTTTCCACATATGGGTTCTAAATCTGTTCCGCCGCCTTCTTCACCTGGTCCCATAAGCGCACGAACATCTCCCCCTTGTCAATAGACAAAATACCACCAAGAGGTATCCTCCCTGCTAGCCTATCGGCCTGTTCATTCCCTCGTACACCCGCATGGCCAGGGCAAAATATACATACAATTCTCTCGATCTGTGACCTCTGAAGCGACGAGAGCCATTCCACACGAAACATTCCTTTCTCCACCTTCTGTCTAGAAACAGCAGTGTACTTAAGTTTAGTCAAATATTTTGCAATTCTAAATATATAGCAACAAATGTGTACTTTTACTCTTACAAGTATTATTGCCTATCTTCGTCATCGGTGTGGCCGATCATACTTCTCGAATTCTTTCGATCTCCAGCGGCATGTCTCAATTTGTGTGCTGACATCTGTACATGCCTTGAAACATGACTGGCAAACATTTTCTCTCGCTGTCTTCCTCTATCTTTCTTTCCACAAATTATTCCATTTGTCTCAATATGTTCTAGTATTTGTTTTCTCAAACTATAGACAAAGACAATTATGACTGACTTTTACTGGTGTTTATAATAAGTTGTCTTTGTGTTATTAACCTCTGTCAAAACATCTAGACTACTCAGTTTAGATTACTGTCTTGTGGTGAAATGATTGAGCTACCGTATGACAGTAGATGGTACTACCTGCTTTCTGTTAGCGCCGAATGTTGGGTCTCCGCCAGATATGACTGAGCTACCGTATAACAATAGACGGTACTACCTGCTTTCTTTGGGTTAGCGCGAACCCCATTGTGCAACGGTTCGGG